>JAODLC010000113.1:30667986-30682014 GCA_026781145.1 Hippopotamyrus pictus
CCCATGTAAAGCGCCCTGGGACAACTCTGTTGTGAAGTGCGCTATATAAAAATAAACTGAATTGAATTGAATTGAATCTAATAAAGTGGGTCCTACATGGCACTAGCTAGCTAGGGGTACCTAATAAAGTCCACTGAGTTTAAATTCATGAATTTGAGATCTTTCTGTTGCATAATGATGTTTTGTACTGTTAATGAACGCAAACAATACTTATTGTGCATCTTCATAAGTATAAGTTTGTTTTTGAGCTGAAGACCTGGGATCATAGCCACCTGTCCCTCAGCCACACGTCTGATTTTCATATTTTTCGCCTAAGCTTGCAAATGATATTTATGGGTCAGAGAACTAATAAGCAAATGCAGAATATTTGCTTACCCATAGCTGTACAGACCCACCTGACTTCCGCACGACTGTTTGTCTTTTCACCCTCCAGCCTCAGGCTAACTGCACGTCGGACACGGACTGCAAGGGAGGAACATTCAAACGTACGGGACATGGTAAATTGTAGCCGTTTAGTGGTGTGTGAGTGAAAATGCAATGTCATGACAGCCACCGGACATTCGACAAACACTGTGGCGTACGAGCCCAGTTTTCTGGCACTCAGGGATACCAAGCCTGTTGACCGAAGGCGGTGGTTTCTGTAACGGATGCTCATTCTCAGTTTGCACTGCGGTCTTTACAAATATTTACTGTCGTTGAAGCCACCCAAACACGTAGAGGCACGCACTCATCCCCGGGGGGACGTCGTTCCAAGAAACTGCTGGAAACCGGGACAAGGGGTAAAGTCATGTTGACCACATGATTTTCCCCTGGGGGGATAATAAAGTTTACCTTGACCTTGACCTTGAGTCACTCTGCAGGGCTTCGCATCTAACTGCCCTTCTCTGAATCCTTTACCAATGTCTTTCTGTCTCCACCTCTGTACTGTATCCTGAGAAAGGGGTGCAACTAGAGATATTAAGCCCCCAATCCAGACCAATCAAATTACATTCCAGATTTTTAGGGCCCCTGTCACTGGCATGGCCACTCGTCTGGATTTTGATCAGACAGTCCAGTCTCTCCCCCCCCCGGTCCAGACTGCTTTTGGGTGTACTCCTTTTAGCCTCCATGTTTTCTTGTTTCCCTCTCCCATCCACCTCCCCATCAACAACTAATGCCACTCTCTCCCACACAAAAAACATGAAACAATTGCACATACATACTGTGGAAGCTGAGAATGGCCATGGTTGCAAGTATTTTTATCTTTTTATAAGCTGTTGTTGATATTTTGGGCTTCCCCCCTCCCCCCACTGCTCAACAAATCCTTTTTAGAGTCATGCTTGTGGGCACCCTACCTGTCACTGAGGGGCCCTTGGAATCGCTTGGAATTGATGGGGGAATGGAACTTTTCCCCCGTCCCGAGAAACCATTTATTTACAGGGAGGCTGAAAGCGACACGGCTTCCACGTCAGGTGGCAGCTGCTCTTATTTGCACAATGTCGTCAGTGTTTGCACGGGAGCACTACACATGTAGGGTGCACGAAAGGTAGATGAAATGACAGGAAAGCTGAGGGTGAGCTTCGCTTCCACGGTGATGCTGTTTGTCTTACTCTCCTGGCCGACACAGAATCGCTCAGGTAGAAACACAAATAGACTCAAAAAATACAACATGATGCATGTGCTGTAAGAAGATACTGCCATCCTTCGTGTTATCAAATAAATCACCTCTCTCTTACCCCCCCCCCCCCCCACCAGGGCAGCAAACTGGGAAATGCCTCACGGGGGTTAGAAAGTGTGAGATTCAAGCCTGGTGCCCCACTGAGAACGAACCTAAGATCCCTGAGTAAGACCCCCCCCTATACATACAGATATCAGTGTCCCTCTGCCATTCCTGATGTGTCTTTTTTCATTTTCACTTAAAGCCCAGCTCTTCTGATGTCATCAGAAAACTTCACGCTTTACATCAAAAACTCGATAACCTTTCCGGAATTTCAAGTCTCCAGGTAGGTGACAATAACAGCTGTTTCTGTCGGCTTTGTGCTATGCTCTGTAGATCAGTGCCACTCAAAGTCCACGCGGTACTTTAAGCAAGCTTCACCACCAGTGCCCCCTGTATGAGACAAAGTGAAATTAGCTTGCTAAGTAGGCGCACCCCCCCCCCCAGAAGATGGCACCATAATCAGCTGTCTATGTTTCCCAATGGTAAATAGATAGAGTTATTTTTGATTATAGTGATTTTTAAACATGAGTGATGGACTTTTTTTGTAAATTAAAAGTAGCTGGATTTAGGAGTGTAATGCACTTGATCCTTTCCGTAAAGACCTCCATAGCGTATCACAATGGCAGGGTATACCCCCTCTGGTACCTCCTCTGGTACACGCTTTCTGGTACACCCTCTCTAGTACACTCACTCTAGTACACCCTTTCTAGTACACCCTCTGTAGTACACTCCCTCTAATTCACCCTCTCTAATACACCCTCTGTGGTATACTCCCTCTAATTCACCCTCTCTAGTACACCCTCTGTGGTACACTCCCTCTGGTACACCCTCTCCTCTGGTATACCTCTAGTACATTCTCTCTGGTACACCCCCTATGGTATACCCTCTCTAGTACACCCCTTTCCAAGCCACTGCCTGCCACTGCCTCGGAGCCTCAGATTACCTAAAAAGACTGCTAAGCACTGGTACAACCCCTCTGGTATACCCTTTCTAGTACATCCTCTCTGGTACTCTCTCTCTGGGACACTCCCTCTGGCACACTCTATCTAGTACACCCTCCCTGGTACTCTCTCTCTGGGACACTCCCTTTGGTATACCCCCTCTGGTACACCCTATCTAGTACACCCTCCCTGGTATAACCTCTCTGGTGTACCCTGTCTAGTTCACCCTCCCTGGTACTCTCTCTCTCGGACACTCCCTCTGGTATACCCCCTCTGGTACACCCTATCTAGTACACACTCCCTGGTATACCCTCTCTGGTGTACCCTGACTAGTACAACCTCCCTGGTACACTCTATCCCTCTGGTACACCCCCTCTGTTGCACCCCCTACCAAGCCACTGCTGCCACTGCCTCGGTGCCCCAGATTACCTAAGAAGACTGCCCAGCACTCTCAGTCTGAGAATGCCATAGCTTACATCTAGACTATGGACATTTTATACATTATCTATCTATTGTAATAATTAACCCATTCTGCTTCAAAAACATAGCTGTGACATGTCTTAGCTTCAGTAACTATATTCTGTAAAAGGGTCCCATGATCCCATGTAAGGGAATTGGCTGGATTTATTTGTACTACATGAAGAACAGGATACGCCATGCTTACAGTATAGGCCGGCAACCATCCAGGAGACCTCAGAGCATCTGATGTCTCTTCTTCGTTCTCTGATTTTTTCAGGAGTAATTTGGTGGAAGATGTGAACAGCACTTATCTTGCAAGATGCATCTATGATGCAAAAAATGACCCCCTCTGCCCCATCTTCAGACTGGGGGACATCGTGAAGCTCTCTGGTTTTAAATATGCAAACATTGCCAAAGAGGTACACTGTTCGTCAGCCACGTCACGCCTGGGGTCACCTGACTTACAGCAGAGAGAGTCCGAGAGTCAGGCTCTAGGTCACACTGAAGAGATAAACCTCACAGACCATCCTTTAGGTCACACAGAAGAGATAAACCAGACCATGGAATCACAGACCATGCCTTGAAGATTTACAGGAGAAAACACAGATCTTAGTGAAGTAGTATATCACCACATCTTTATTCCCATTGTGTCACCTATTGTCCCCTTCCTTGCAACAGTGGCATGAAAATTTCCCATAGCTCCTCTGAAAAAAAAACACTACAAAATAAACCTTGAAAGTGAAGGGTACAGCCGCCTACTGAGCTCTGGCTTTCCTCTGGATAGGGTGGCGGCATTGGAATTGTCATAGACTGGAAGTGTGACCTTGACTTCCCCGCGAGATACTGCAAACCTGACTACTCCTTCTACGCCCTTTATGGCGACACACAGAAGACTGACTCCACCCAGTCATCCCTCGGCTACAACTTCAGGTTTGTGGTGCTGTTCTTCCAACGGCCCAGTGAGTCGCTGGCACACCCATGGGGAAGGAGTTTCTGATTTGCTTTTGGTTTTAGATACGCTAAATATTACATGGAGAACGGGACAGAGAAAAGGACACTCATTAAGGTGTTCGGCATACGAATCGACATCCTCGTGTGGGGGGAGGTAAGCATGCTTCTTCACAGCTCTACTGCAGTAGAATTTTCCAGAATTATGACAAATATGACTGAAGCCCCCATTATTTGTCATGAACCGTAAGAGGGATCAGACCCCCTCTTCCTCCGTTGAGACCTGGTAGTATTTATTCCTTATTTCCTGGGTCTGTAATGGAAATTGGGGGCCCAGGGCTAACCCACAATGGTCAGCTCCCTTTTTTCTCCAGGCAAGGAAATTCGACATCATCCCAACCCTGACGGCCATCGGTTCTGGAGTGGGCATTTTCGGAGTGGTGAGTCGCGATCAGCAAAAAAAAAAACTATGTCAAGGTAATGAATTTTTTTTGATTTGAACTGGCTCTTGCAAAGATGGAGGAGGCTAAGTGAGTAGCCTATGAAGCTGCAGGGTCACGGGTTTGAATCTATTCTCCCCCCCCAACACATTCTCTGTTTGCAAAGTTTCTGCATGCCAGTATGTTCTGGATACATAAAAAGACATATAATAAATAATATTGAAAAGACTAATCATGCATACTGTACTATTCAATATCTGCTGTGGAAATAGAATATGAATGACTTGCATAGCATGTGGTTATTTTTCCAGTCACTATAATGTTTTGTCATCTGTCTTTAAGGCCACCGTAGTCTGTGACCTGGTTCTTCTGTATGTCCTGCCGAAAAGAGACCTGTATAAGAACATGAAGTTCAAACACACAGAAATCCAGGAGGAGGTGAGCTTCTTCCAAACAAAAAAGCAGCAAAGAGGCACTTAAAGGCATAAATACACGTCCATGGGCCAGGAAAAATGGCAGAAACACCTGCCCGTAGTGACAGAAAAGACACTGTATGGTTTTCTCAGAGCAGAATCCAAGACAGACATAAGAAAAAGCGTGACCCGTCAGCATGACCATACGTGTTTCTCCTTAGCTTGGCGGGCCAAGATCTGTTCCACGCGATTTCCATGCAGCATCGCTACCGTAAACTCCAGCTTGATGAAGCGCGTGATGTACAAGTGGTTTCTGTTGGGGCTGGATCACTGAGATGCTGATTCACACAGCCGATCAATGTCTATCTGTCTCGGCTGCTGGACGCTGTCCTCTGTCTATTTGTCACACGCATGTTCAATAATCCTGTACTTCAAACTCTTCAATGTCATATTATAACTTGCATATCAGAGTGCTGATCATCAGACCTCTCATATCTGACACACATCCTGCTAATTGACATCTGGCCGAATGCGATTCATCTTTAGCCCTGTCCTTAAACTGTGAATTGGTTTCTTCAAGGTCATTTTCATGTGGTGATTCTGTTACTTTGTTCACCACCTGTACATAAATACATCAGAAGCTGACATTAAGTTATGACACTTTTTAATATGTAGGAAACATTGGAAGAAAATAATAAAAAGGCAGAGAAGACATGCTAAATCGAAGAGAACAGGTGCAACAGTCTGGACTGTTTTTAAAGTAGAAGCTTGTTGCTGCTTGCTGGTCACATGAACAGTTCATTTATTCCTATCATTGTGGGGACTCCCTGTTCATTTCTATGAGCATAACTCTAATCCTAACCCTAACCCCTACCTAGCCTAACCTTAATACCAGAAGTTTGGCTATTTGAGTTTTTTGATTGCATTCACAAATTTTTTAAAATTGATGTTTATATGGTGGGGACCCAAAAAATGTCCCCTAAAACTAAAAAATAACAAGTTTAGTTACTTTTGTCCCCAAATATGGTAAATACAAACCTTCTGCACACACACGCACACACACACACACACACACACACACACACACACACACACGCATGCATGCACATGTGTAGGCTGGCTACTGAATGATCTTCTCCTGCCTGCGGTTGCCATGGCAATGCGCACCTGGTGACCCGCAGCACCATTCTCAGGGTATATGATACAAAGCAGGGAGGAGGAGGCTCACACAGCGTAGTGTGACAGTAAAATCAGACAAAAACATAACAGTGTAACGGGAGATGTTTTGTCTTTCAGAAACCAGTTTCAAAACTGGACGATGGAAACACAGCAAACGAAGGTAAAGCTCTCAATATGTTCATGCACATTTACACATTCTCAGGCCTCTCCTGCGGCTCGTAGCACCTTGCATACTCTCATGCTTCTCCTGCAGTTCATAGCACCTTACACATTCTCATGCTTCTGCAGTTCATAGCACCTTACACATTCTCACGCCTCTCCTGCACGTCGTAGCACCTTGCATATTCTCACGCCTCTCCTGCGGCTCGTAGCACCTTGCACATTCTCACACCTCTCCTGCACCTCGTAGCACCTTGCATATTCTCACGCTTCTCCTGCAGTTCATAGCACCTTACACATTCTCACGCCTCTCCTGCACCTCGTAGCACCTTGCATATTCTCACGCCTCTCCTGCGGCTCGTAGCACCTTGCACATTCTCACACCTCTCCTGCACCTCGTAGCACCTTGCATATTCTCACGCTTCTCCTGCAGTTCATAGCACCTTACACATTCTCACGCCTCTCCTGCACCTCGTAGCACCTTGCATATTCTCACGCCTCTCCTGCGGCTCGTAGCACCTTGCACATTCTTACACCTCTCCTGCACCTCGTAGCACCTTGCATATTCTCACGCTTCTCCTGCGGCTTGTAGCACCTTGCATACTCTCACGCTTCTCCTGCAGTTCATAGCACCTTGCACATTCTCACACCTCTCCTGCAGCTCGTAGCACCTTACAAACTCTCACGCCTCTCCTGCAGCTCATAGCACCTTCCACATTCTTACATCTCTCCTACGGCTCATTCCCCATTGCACTCTCTAACTCCTGGTTCTGAGCCTCTGATCTGATCTGAGACCCCGGTAACTAGGGGCAGGACTGCGCTGAGATGCTTCCCAGGACTGCTGGTGACCACAGCCAGACTCCACCCCTCCCCCACACTTGAAAACCAGGGCCAGCCAGTGACCTGCTGACAGACTGCCTCATACAGCCCCCAACATCTGTATAAATCCCCGGAAATGTATAAAATGTATACACATGAGTGTGCTTGTATAGAATTGGAATATACAGTACATATGTTTTGGTATAAAATCTTTCGCTATTAATGTTATGGGCATAAGCTTGTAGCAACCAATGTCAGCGATAAGACAGAAGCAAGTCATTATATTGGATATACTATGTTATGAAACATGCTGGTCAGTCTGAACTTCTCTATCTCTGATTGCCTCTCATTTCAGTTGAATTATGCTGCTTGTGACATCTGCACATGTTTTTGAAAAAGTTGAAACACTCAGGCATTTTCCAAGAAAGCTTGAATGAACAACTCGATGTTTTAAGATTTAATATTTTTTTATTGATATGGAGCATTAAAATAAAAAGCATCTCAACACAAGCACTCCAGTCCACTATAATGGGTGCAGGTCTTTATTTATGTCTATTGTACAAAAGCATGCAAAAATAGGCTCTTTATATTGGTACATATTTACATTTCGGTATGTGTCATGCATTGTGGGGCTGTGCACATGACCAAAAATAAAGCGACATAATGTGACTGTCCTCCACAAACATGCTGCGTCGCCCTCAGGAGCAGCAGCTGCACCGGGCCGCTCTCCTGTCTCCTGGCCTCTGCACACCAACACGCTTCCATAGCCCTCTCTGTTAATGACAGTCTGTTTTTAAGCATCGTTTATTTGTCCATTTAGTAGGAGCAGGAACACATATCAATGTTTTTCTTCTACGGTCACCACTGACTGCCCTTTTATATTTAGTAATAATGCTTTTGGCGCTATGGGGGGGGGGGGGGAAGACAGCCTCATTGTGCTATTTATTCATTCATTTATTTATATGGTATATTATATACAGGTACAGGCCATGCCTGGTACAAAGACCACCAGAAATAATATACACATGGTTGAATCATCACACGTTTGTCATATAAATGTGCAAAGGATACACAGCTAGTGAGGAGAGCACACACAGGAGGCACGGTGCAGACCACAGATACACGGGATATGGTGACACGTCCAGTCAAGCATGTGGCAGCCTGGAGGAAGCTGCTCATTATCTGGAATCAATATTTCTGCAACACCTTAAAACTGAAAGAACTGCTCAAAATCTACTTTCTTTGATCTGGGTCTCTATGAGAGTCATTAAAACAAGGAAAAAGCCGACAGCAGTGTTTCATTAGCAATAACAGTGAGTTAAAGAACATAAATAAAAAAGGTAGTGCTGGGGTGTGTGTGTGTGTGTGTGTGTGTGTGGGCATGCATGTGTATTTGCGTGTGTGTGTGTGCATGCATGTGTGTGTGGGCATGCATGTGTATTTGCGGGTGTGGGCATGCATGTGTGTGTGCGTAAGAATCCTCAAGCCCCACCCCATCCATTTGCACAGTTTATCTGCACTGAAGCGGAGGGTCGACCCAGCCTGATGTAACACAAAGAAAGCGGCGACTGCAACACTTCGGAGATGTGTCACTGGCAAGAGAGGGCTGGACTCCACTGCTTGGCCTTCTGGGTAATAGGAGCTTGTTCCTTCTTGTACTCCTTTGGGGGGGGGGGGGGGTTACCTTTGGCTAACCACAGCGTGTCTTAAACATGCAGTGACACCTCCTCCTTTGGCATGACCTGCTTCATAAAACATTTACCGTTAAACCTGTGCATGGGGGGGAGGGGAGCGCTTCATAAATAAACTGTCAGAGCGGCGCATAGCCGGTGTGAGCTACACGCCTGCACTAAGCCCAGGGCCATTTCGTCACGCCGCGCATTTCCTATGAACAAGACACCTACTGCTTACATTTAGGGACAAAAAGCTCTCCAAAGACAGGTACAAACACTTAAGATGACTCGTGACCACACTGGAATGACAGCTATTTAAAACAATTGGAATAATATTTTTCTTTTTAGTCATTTTTTTTTTTTTTTTTTAAAAATGCATTTTAGAAACATTAAGATTGATAAACTTTATTAATCCCGAGGATTAACTAGGTGTGAAGTGAAAATGTTGCAGGACAGAGAATAGGCTTTAAAGTCCAGGGCAGATTTAAATTTACACACCAAAGCTGCTTTCCTGCATTATGTACATGTAATATCTTCAGGATGTCTCTGCTCGTTTAGCCTTTGGCACCGCATGTGATAACTGGCAATTACTTTGCATGACAAATTCACTATAATTTGCCAGAAAACACCATCACATCTCCAGGACTGAAGTCCTCCTGAAGCCACTGTCTGACTACACGCTCAGACTAATATGCACAGTGGATATTATACATATATATGCGCTGAATGAACAGCACATACAAAGATATTTTCACAGAACGTGTTCTGCCCTCGCCGATGTTCTGCAGATGTTCGAAGGCTGATGGTTTTCATGGCACCATGAAATCGTCTCCATACCATTCTCACAGGAGAGAAGAGAATCCCAACAGACATGGCCTGTCACACTCCGCGCTGCCAGCTCTGCTTGGGGTGAGGGTGACTGTGGGGGTAAAGCTGCCTGCAGGGGGCACCATAATGCTGTGATGGGTAACGTGTGGGAGGGATGCTCCACGTTAATGGCTGTAGGCGATGCATTAACGCATTGCCATGGAGTTTCCTCGTTAGCTGAGAAGCTGCTCACCCCTAGGTTGGTTTCAGATGGATTCTGACACCATGGTCCGCCCCCCCGCTGAACAGCTGAACAGACGGTGTGTCGATGGGGGTGAGAAATAAGCAAGCAAAGGCGACAAGCATTCACCATGGCGTGGGAGACCACTGAGGAGAGCGAGGCCACCAAAGGCGTCCTGGAACGCCAACAGGACCCCACGGATCTCTGAGAGGCCTTAGGTCAGTGGGAGGGGCATTATTCTGGTGTGATCTGGGGGCACGGCAGGCTAGGGCGGGGCGGAGAATGAAGCACAAGGGGGGGTGATGGAATGGGGAGCGTTTGCAAGCATCCGGGTGCGAGCAGCTCAGGATGATGGCTCATCTTCACGCAGATCTTCCAGTTCTTCTCTATTCCCCTCCCCACTGCTGCCTTTCCTGGGGGGGGGCACAGAAGCAGATCATCATGACCAGCCCAAGGCTACCAAACTAAGCTGAGCACAGTCTGACAACCTGCAAACCAAACTAGATAGAAGTCACTCTGAGCATGTAGAGCATATCCAAACACGAGAATCTCACTGAGACGCACAGGAAGCCACCCCTGGTCTCTGTGACAGAGACAGCACACAGACACATGCCTTTTCCATGTGACTGCATCAATTATCATCCATCCATCCATCTGCTAACCAGTTATCCTGTACAGGGTGAGAGAGACCTGAAGCCTACCTCAGAAGGCCCAGGGGACACCCTGGACGGGATTCCAGTCTGTTACAGAATACACACGCACCATAGTTTTGAGATATCAAACTGACTGCATGTCTGCATGGACCGCAACCTGTGTGACAGGGGGGAGAGCAAGTAAAAACGCCACACAGTGCAGAGTTTTTGGCTGTGCTTGTGTCCGGAAGGTTGCCGGTTGGAATCTCATGGCTCGCAGAGTGATAGCATCACTGTTGGGCACTAGGGCAAAGTCCTTAATCTCAAAAACTCTCCTGTGTATTTGTGTGACTCAAAGACCATGTTGGGATATCTGTACAAATAATAGTTTGCTATTAAAAAACGGTCACATGACTATGAAAAAGGCATCTGTCTGCGGATTATCAGCATGGTATAAAAAGGTGCTTGCAGGAGCACATTATTGATTTTTAGAAAAAGACCAACAATGGCAGGAAGCAGGAATGTGATCATCCATGGTGACTTACAGTACAGAGTGCTGAAGCCAGGCACCCCTCATGGTCACAGTCACAGCGTAATGATCAATGTAAACCAGCGTTCTTACAGGGGCGAGCCATTGACTGCACTAATGCGCACTGACCACCAGGGGTATGGAGCAGAGTTTACCTTAAAGAAGGGTGCAGTTTTAAAGAGGAGCGGAACAGCCGCCTGTCCCTGCAGCAGAGAAGTGAGGGAGGGGGGTGAAAATCAGGACAGACGCCATGGAAGCAATACCCATCAGCACTTTGGGGGTGGGGGGGTACACCAGGCCCTGGCTGTGCGGGCAGGGCCCCAAGCGTCATCACGGCGGTCATGACTTCTGCATTCATTGGAAAACTGGGTCAATGTCACTGACACAGCATGGGCACCGTGGAAACACACTTACCCTTCACTTCCTGTCTGACTCGATTGTGGCCAAGCAAGGAGCTTGTGTGGAAGTGACTCTATCGTGTAATTCATCATGTACAGGTCACCCTGATTGTTTAAGCCATCGGCCAAAAAGAAAAGCCTGACTGATATCCCAGGGAAGCCTTCAATGCGGCTGTAGATCTGAGAACCTCACGGACTGGTCCAGCTTAAGCAGTGACACACTGACCCCTGCTGGCAGCCTGCAACTCGCAGGCGGTGCTATAGTCAGATGCAACATCTCGGCCTGTCCCACCCTCACCACCAGGGGGCTCCCTTTCACAGAAGGTGGAAAATCAACGACATGGATTAATGTAGAATCCTGAGGACAGATCATCCACTGCCCTACATCTGAAGAAGGGATCAGACACTACACAGTATGGGGTTTGGGTCTATGCTCTATGAAGCCTTATCCATAAACGCATAACAGCAGCGGCAGCAGGACAAAACAACAGGCCTGTGACTTATCAGGATTACAGTACCAAAGAAGTATTTAAGTTCAGTCTAATGGGGGTTTCCCCAAAGAGTGAACAGAAACGGGGCGAGGGAACTATAATCGGCAAGAAAACTTTGACTAAAAATACAGAGACCGCCAAATATGGGGCAGGAGCACTGCAGCACAGCATATCCTGCTCCATACACTTATCAGGATTAAGGGGCAGGCTGACAAGGACCCGGTGAAGCAGGAAGCTTCTGGAACCATCTGTACTGCTGAACGTGACACAACAGCAAAAGCAAATGGCGCCCCCTGGCTGCTTTAGGCACGATTTCTCAGAGCTTACTGAAAATGTCTGGTTAGATCCCTTAAGTCCCTCTAAGGTTTGAATATATTGTTTGCTGCTCGGTTAAAAAACAAAGTTATACAAAAACACTGTGCTTTAATGATGAGACAGCTACACGTCTATGAACGGGTGCATATGCGTTACTCTTGTCTGGTGGATGGAATCCCGGACAGGAATCATTACTAGACAATAAAAGTGAGATGGTTTATGTAAAAAATGAAGCCCAATGAATCAGTGACTTTATTCATGATGGAGAGCAGATACACAGGTCTCAGGTATACCGAAAATCACATCAAAAGCACTGCTAATTTGTTTTACTACTGATTTAAAACTGTCATGAATGTACACACCAACATAAAAGTGCTACAGATGGATTTGTACCCAATCAAAGCACGGGCCGCGGTCAATGAAAAAATGGTGAAAGCAACTGGACAGAAAACTATCTTTGGTTGGCAGTCGCGGGTCGCATCCTTGAGTACCAACCCCCAGGGGGCAAAGCCGGAATCACACCTGGTTAGTCACAAATGGGGTAATGTTTATCCGCTGAAAATGGCCTCATGCCTGATTAGTACCAGAGATGAGGACAGGTCTGTACCACTGATTAATATATAGTGCCCCCTGGAGGAGGTTGCTGGATGTCGGCGCATGTCATGGCTCTAACAGCGACCCATTACGCGGGTAAACTAATCTGAGACTGACCGCAGACTTACTGCTCTGGGGGGATGTGGTGCAGGGCACTGCATCGCGTCACAAACGAAGAGTGGGTCCTGTCACCCACTCAGCCAGTGACGTCTGTCACAATCCAGAGAATCATCTTAAGAGGCTTGTATGCTTTCCCAGACACTGTATTTATTCTGGCATCATACAGACAGGCATCTGCTTAGTGACACGATCGGGGAGGGGCAAAAAATGACCCCAGAAATATGCGTGACGTTAGAAATTAACATCACTTAATCGCAAATCGTGTGGTAAAGATTGGCCTTTTGATTAATCTGCATTAAAGGATTTAATTAAGCATGTAGCACTGCTCACTGGGTGAATGGGCACACTGCAGTAACACTGGAATCCCATACGCCGCCCAGCATGACATCGCCTGTCCACAGTGCCCCCCTGTGGTGTCACCATGCCTTGATAAGCTCGGAGGCTTGCAGGAGCAGGGGCGGGGCCATGGAGAGCTCATCATGAGGTGTCCAGGGCTGGTGTGCATGTGCATCGAGAGCCCTGCTCAATTTTCAGAGAGCGCCGCAGTATCGGGGGCTAGCATGCAAGTGCACTCACATGAGCAGGTTCCCTGGGGCGGACATGGAGCGCTCCTCCCGCCGGCTCGGGCACTCAAAGGGGTTGCTGAAGGATCGCTTGCGGAGCATGGCCTTCACCAGGATCTGCAGAGCCAAGACCCCCCAGAAACCATGTCACAAATGGACCATTGCGTACAATCGAGCTGGAATTTCAAATAAAGTTAAGACACACACACACACACCTCACTCCAGCTTTCCGGGTTACGGGAATTACACCCAAGCTCTGTTCTAATTACTTGGCCACTGGAGCGTGACACCGACGAGCTGATCAAGGCCCCCTGGGATTGTAGTGCCAGAAGCCTCTGGTGTTATCGTTTCATGCCGGGCCATACCGAGGTCCTTACCACTGCAGACAAACTGGGGATGAACTTCACAGAGTTTTTCACTTCCTCCTCGGTGACCTCCACTGCAGAGCAGTGGTCTTCCTCCAAGGGCAGTGGGTCTGTACCATCTTGGGTCAGCCAAGGGTGTACCTGTCAGACCCGAGAAGGAGGTGATGTGTGTGTGTGTGTGTGTGTGTGTGTGTGTGTGTGTGTGTATGTCTGCCAGGCAGTGCCCCTCCTGGTGTGTGTGTG
>JAODLC010000113.1:30736473-30750227 GCA_026781145.1 Hippopotamyrus pictus
GGGGGGGGGGGGGGGGGGGGCAGTGGGGACTCAGACGGAAGCCTTTGAACGAGGTGAATCAAATCAGCTCCTGAAAATCCATGACACACGCATTCTAATTTCAGTTACAGGAATTCTCCAGCAAATTATTTTCTCATGGAAATACATACACGCACACATTACATACATGTGTGTCTGTGTGTGTGTTTGTAAGCACATATAAACATACAGGCAGTTCTCAACTGATATAAAATGACTTACTTAAAAAATATCAGAAATACACAGAGTTTACAGAAGTGCCAATGTAAAAAGGCGACATTTGCCTTTATGGAAATGTTCACTTTATTTTTTCATTTATTTAATATGTGTTCTTTAGAATGTCTGTGCTAAATAGGGTGCGATACCTTGACAAACATCTTGCTGAGGGAGCCGGGCTTGGCGGGGGTGCAGTATACCGACATAGACTTGCGATCGCGGGAAAACTCCAGTGTGAATTCTTTCTTGATCACCTGCTTAATCACCTGGGGGAGGGGAAGGGGGGGCAGACACTGAGTAGGGTGTGGCCAAGGGACTGATTCACATAACCATAATGGTCTGATGGGCACCCCCCCCCCCCACACATACACACACTCACATACAGCTAAGAGTCCCTCTGTGGGGGGGCCGAGCTGATGTTTGTTTACTGAATGAGTCAAGTCTCTCATTCATCCTCTCAACCTCATAATTTTCACTCACCCCCCATTAAAAGTGAGGTCCAACCCCCTTATAAAACCTTATTTTAGATACAAATCCCCCACAAAAAAGATGATGTGCATTCCAGCCTCTGTGTTTACACAGAAAAAAATAAATTTAACAGGACAGTGCAAACATTTCAACCATGTATTAAAACGGTCTTGTGTAACTCCCATGGTGCAGTTACGTAAAGATGATTTCAGTCTTTGTTGGACAAGGGACTGTAATAAATGCAAGAACAATCGCCTGAGGTACATCTGCTAGGTGTTGTTAATGCTGCTTATTGGATTGTGTTTCTGTCCTCTACCACTAGGGGTCACCATTGTGACAGCAGGCACCTCGGTGAAGGGGGTGCCATCACTGCTCACCTACCATCCAGACATGTGTGACGTTAATCGATGATGTAAGTGGGCACAAAAGGCCCTTGACAGATGTCCCGATAAAGCGAGTGAGACGCATTAAGATGCAATGTCTCGTCTCTCCAGCAAAAGACAGAAGTCTCCACAGTCTGGGGGGGAAATGATGACGTGAAGCCCTCTTCAGAATGCGGGTCAGGGGTGCTCACGCTAGAAAGCAAGTCTTCTTTTCACGGCTGAATGGGAGACGTGGCCTGAGAGGTTTAGTTTATCCACCCATAAACCAGCTCTAAGCTAGAGGTCCTGTTTATCTTCACCGGTCTGACGGCTCCAAAGGGCTTTTCCCCGGAATTAACCACTTGCAGCTTGCAGCTTAATTTCAGGCATTTCAGCAGGACACTCCTGTCCACATACATGGGGCCCTCAGCGTGGCCCAGCCAGCTTAGCGATCTGCAGCCAAAGCATCAATTCCCTGTGGCCCCTGAAGGCTTCCACTGTGGGTCACTACATACCCCAGCCACAGAGACAAACTAAGCTATTGACTGTGCTGGCCTATAACAGCTCCGCTAACCTATATACTTGTGATGATGGAGACGCTTCTGGTTGCCATCCACCTAAAGCAGAGGTCCAAGTGGATGGATGGAGGTTTCTGAGTGCTCATGGATACTCAGTGATGCTACATTGAGTCTCCTCAAGCATTTAGAACCATCCATCCATCCATCCATGCGCTCATCCTGGTTACTGCAGTGGGGTAAGTGTAGACCTGTTTTGCTAGATTTCATACAGAGAAGCGAGTTCTCTGAATGTCATTAAGGCAATTGTGAGAACCTGTACCACCCCCCCCCCCACCTCCACAGCTTACCGAATTGCACACGCCTGCCCGCTCCACCTTGGTCAGCCCAGAGAGGTCAGTCTTGAAGACGTTCATCTTCTCCACCAGGGTGGTCAGGGCCGTCTCCGTTGCCTCTCCCACCTTCTCGTAGACACCCTTAGTCTGCAAGGATGACAGAGATGGGACTGCTGACATCAGCCATAAAGATATGGGACAGAGTGTGTGTGTTTGCATGCGTGTCTGTGTCCGAGTGTGTGTGCTCACATGTCAGTGTGTGTGCATGAGTGTCCATGTCTACGTGTGTCCGTATACAAGTGTGTGTCATTCAAAAGCATGTAGAGCCATTTCCAGATTAAAACCATCATCCATGTATGCCGAGGAACCGCCGGCTGCACACCCACAGCAGCGCCCCCTAGCCTCCCCCCCACAGCAGCACCCCCTAGCCTTCCCCCCACGACAAAAGTTCTCCGCTGGCTGATTCTAATAAACAATGTTTCCTAGATAGGCAAAGAGGAAGAAAAATGAATGGCAGTTAAGATTTCACAAAACAGGAAGCCATTAAGGGGCCCGGCGGGGGCCCACTCCGTGTGAAGGTGAAGAGGAAGAGGAGCCTGGCAGTTGGGTTTGCACTGGGCCCTCATGTCGGCGCAACTGGGGCAGGGAGCTGGACATCCTCATTCTCCCCCAAAGAAGACATACTGAGTACCTCATTCGTACAACAGAGTCATCATTCATAAATTAACAACAGTACTGTATAGTCTTAGTCGGGCTGACCGAGTACGTGCTGTATTGTCCTAAACGGGCTGACCGTGTATGTGCTGTATCATCCTAGATGGGCTGACCGATTACGTGCTGTATCATCCTAGACGGGCTGACCGAGTACGTGCTGTATCATCCTAAACTGGCTGACCGAGTACGCGCTGTATCATCCTAAACGGGCTGACCGTGTATGTGCTGTATCATCCTAGATGGGCTGACCGATTACGTGCTGTATCATCCTAGACGGGCTGACCGAGTACGTGCTGTATCATCCTAAACTGGCTGACCGAGTACGTGCTGTATCGTCCTAAACTGGCTGACCGATTACGTGCTGTATCATCCTAAACTGGCTGACCGAGTACGTGCTGTATCGTCCTAAACTGGCTGACTGAGTACATGCTGTATCGTCCTAAACTGGCTGACCGATTACGTGCTGTATCGTCCTGAACTGGCTGACCGATTACGTGCTGTATCATCCTAGACGGGCTGACCGAGTACGTGCTGTATCGTCCTAAACTGGCTGACCGATTACGTGCTGTATCGTCTTAGATGGGCTGACCGAGTACATGCTGTATAGACCTAGACGGGCTGACCGAGTACGTGCTGTATAGTCCTAAACGGGCTGTAATACTAGGACAGCTGGCCTCCCGCTCGCGTGTGAGTGTGTATGCTGCTTTACATACAAACATGACCATGGTGTTTTCCTGAGAGAGGCACTGCTCTGCATAGCAGCTACTGCCGGCCCTCACGACAACCAATGAGGCGTCGCCACACTCCTCTCTTCTGCCTCAGCTGGCGTCGACGTCGCACTAACTGTGTGCTTTGGGGGGTGGTGGACTCTCATACCTGCAAGACAGCCAATGCTCCCTGGGGCACAATGTACCGAGGTAACCAGAACCCAAAGCAGCCAGAATGGGGTGCATGGGCTCAGAAAAAGGAATCACCCCCAGAAGGACTGAATTTTGGGGGGATAGAGCCAGACAACATGAAAAGCAACGTTTAACCTAAAAGGAAAACACAGATGCAGATGCACGCAGCCTTATCGTTCCTCACAGTAACAGGTAGTAAAGCAGTGTGTTGGGGGGAGGGATGCAGGTAAGGGTTAACAAAGTAATGTGTATGGGGGCTTACCTCATTGTAATCTAAAGAAGAGTCGTTGCACATCGCACAAATGGTGGCCAGCTCCACCAGGCCATCGTAGTCTCCACACTGCACGGGGCGGTCCCCCTTCAGCCTGGGGGGGGGGGGGGATAATGTGATCCAACACTCAGGAAAGTGGATAATGGCTTCGCCGTAAGAGCCCGTCGCCAGCCAGGCGTCGGCTAAGCTGGGGCTTAAGCGTCTGCTGTGTATCGATTAATTATCCCTCAGGAAGGACTGTTTTTGCATTCACTCAGAAACTCGGCGAAGACGAGATAAATATACACAAAGCAGGGAAAGCGGGCTGGGAGGTGACCAGCTCGAGGTAGCTGGTGTGTATCCTCTATATCAATGTCAGACAACATCCAAGCGGGTGGACCATGAGGTAGGATGAGGCAGCTGTGTATGTGGGGTGGGAGCAACGCACTCACACTTGTCCTTCAGGGGCATACGTCGAGCCAGTGATGGAGAACTCCAGAAGGGAGCAGTCAGCACCATCCACCCGGTCCATCACAAACATCTGGAAGGGAGAGAATAAGGATTCAAACAATCAGTCAGTATCTTTTCCGGAAAACGTATGCAGCACGAGGTGCTCTTCTGTATCTGCACCCAGGAGGGGATTGGATAATAGCTTCCCTCTGGAATGGCTAACGGGTCCTCCTGGGCTGTGGGGATTTGGAGGATGGAATGGGGGATTTGATAAAAACTCTTAGGATTTTACAGACCAGGAAATCTTGGGTAAGGGACACAGAAAACCAGCAGACACTTTCACTGGAGAGGTATCAGAAGCACGGAGAAAACTTTGGTTTATGCCGCTGAAATTTAGTGGAGGGGCTCGTCCCCTCGCCCCCTATAAAATCAAATAAAATTTCACTCTTTCACTGTTATACAGGTAATTCAATATTAAAAGTGTTGCCCGTCATGCAGGTATTTCAACTTTAAACTTGTGCTCTCCCTCATGCAGGTATTTTAACACTAACACCGTGTTGCCCACTATGCAGGTATTTTGACATTAACATTATGGTGCTTGTGCAGGTATTTTGACATTGGCACAGTGCTGCACACTGGGCAGTTATAAGCTCACTCACAGTAGAGGGTGAAGAAAGAACCTATTCAGTGGAACCGTGCAACAGGAGTTGCTGTATAGGAAAGGGAAACAGGAAAAAGTGCAAAAAAATGGAAAACTGCACAGACGACAAAAGGGATTCCCCCCTGCCGAGAGCAGCCAATCAGAGACTACCTGACGTCACAACTTTTTTTTCCCCTCTCTTTGCTTTTTCCAGTAAACAGCTGGGAGTTCCTCAGTGATACTGACCCAGCATAAACCCTCTGTGTCACTCCAGTCAGAATAGGGCCTTTCAGCTGCACCCAAAGTCCCCCCGTGCATCTCCCCCGCTCTCTTCTGGAACGACAGTGCGTGAGAGGGAACCGAAAGCCCTCTAGTCAGACCCTGCCCCCCACCTTTACACAGATGTCAACAGCTCTCTTCAGGGCATTTAGGCTCTTGCAGGGCTGCCCGCGTACTACAGTGATTATGGGAAAGCCGAGAACCGCACGTGGGAGGGGTCGTGGTGGTGGAAACACTGACATGACGACGCCAAGGGGGTTATGTGAGGGCACGCACAGCCACGAGGCGCTGGGAGGTGTGATGATACTCGCCTTGAGCGCCCCCCAGCTGCTCCTGCATCAAATTCCCCAGGGAAGATTTTCTGCTACACACACACACACACACACACACACACACACACACACACACACACACACACACACACACACACACACACACACACACGAAGATGTGCCATGCTTATACTCAGCGAGCCACCAGTAAATCCAGTTCAATATCAACTAATGGAATCAGCTTTTGAATAAAACATCCTGTTTTCTGAGAACTGTGTGTTTTTAAAAACAAGTTGCGTGACACTGTTGCCTGCCAGCCCCACCACCACAGGGGGGCGCTACAAACAGAGCCGAGAAGGCTCGACTCACAGAGCCAAAGAAACACACTAAAAACAAAAACAATAACTGGTGACAGTGGGGTCCACATAGAAAGTGGCCTTGGCCCCAAGGGTGAAAGGCAGCTGCCTTCTCCAGAGGAGCATGACAGCCTGTTGACGGTCCCACACTGAAGGGCTTCGTGGAGACGCCACGGGATGAGGCCAAGGGCACCGTGCTCCAAGATCTCCATCCCCCAAGTGGCCAGGCTAAGGACATGTCCTGCCAGTGATGCAGGTGGTAAACCTGCCTCAAGGGGGCAGTGTACTGCAGGGGTGGCAAGCTGAAGCCTAGAGGAAGGTTTCCAAACACACACACACACACACATGCACACGCATGCATGCACACAAAAAGCTGACCATGCTGTATGTTGCTCAACACAATGTCTAGAAAACATGATGAGCTTTAAAAGGTAGTAAAAAAAAAAAACATCTCCATCCATTTGGGGTGAGATTTCAGGTTCAAAAGTTTAAGGTGATTTCTTCAGGAAAGCAAACCGGATTATTTTCTGGCCACGCAAGCCTCAACTTGGCTGCTCCGTGAATATCGTGCTGGTACTGGCCCCACCCACACTAATCTGGCTGTAAGGCCGGGACAGGAACCAGCCACGTGTCGAACCCTCCTGTCGAGGTAACCCACCCCCCATACATTTAAATCTGCACACTACACCAAGCCCCCCCCCAAGTCCAGTTAACCCTGCACTCTATGCTATGCTATGCTATGCCCCCCCTGTCCTAACAAGAGTCATTCTCAGCCTTTTCTGTCAGGTCCTCCAAGCCAAAGCGCTCCATCACGGGCAGCGGGCTCTGCCGAACCCCCCCCCCCGCCACCGCCTGGCCACTCTTCATCTTTATTTCTTACCTTGTCTCTGAGTAATGTTACCACTGTGACCCCCGCCCCCTTCTAACTTAAGCAGCTGTAATTGATTTACTGTTTATTTTCCAGCTGCCATAATAACATTAGCCACAGCGGCGGGGGGCGCAGGGGAAGCGAGCGGACCGCCAAACTCTCAGCCCTATAAAAAGAGCAGCTGATGGTCCTTTCAGAGGCACAACAGGAGACTTAAGGGGGGGGGGGGGCAGGAGACTGCCGGACAGCAGGTGGGTAATGGGGAAATGCAGGCCGGTCCAAAAACACGGAGTGTGGCCCTCAGACACAATCAGGCAAATTCTTGCACTCGGATGGCAAGATTAAAGGCAGAATGACCGACTCACATAAGCAGGAAGGTTCTAGTGAAACCCCCAGGGGCACTCAGGAAGGAGGAAGAGACAATAAACAAACAGCAATGACGACAAGATCAGGACCAAAACCGGACTACGCATCATTAAGCCCCAGGGGCACGCGGCAGATCCAAAACAAATCTGCGCCCAGAATTTACGTACCACTCACTGCCGCTCACCCCTCAGTGTCACAGACGCCCCCCCAGCCATCGCTGGCCACTGACCCCCCGAAATTTGGATGTGCCTCTCTGGTGGCTGCTCCAGTACCAAGGCTGGAGGCCAAGCAGGTCACAGTGCAGGAACTCCCTGCAGTTACACATTTATGAAGTGCCCCCCCAGCGCAGTCTGAGAAACGCAGAAACGCACAGAAAATGGCAACAGAAGATGCTCTAGCTGTCTGCGTCCGCCTGCCCGCGTCCATGTGCCCCCCTGCCCGCATCCGTGTGCCTGCCTGCCCGCGTCCACACACCCCTGCCCGCGTCCCCACGTGCCCCCTTTCCCGCGGCTGCCTGAGTCCGCCTGCTTGCGTCCGCACCCCCTTCCTCCAGCCCGCGTCTGCTCGCGTCCGCCTGCCCGTGTCTGTGCCCACCCACCCACGTCTGCGCCCGCCTGCTCATGTCCATCTTTGTTTGTTTACCTTCCTCGCTTCCTTTTCCCCCCGCCCCACCCCCTGCGCCCGAGCCACAGCTGGCAGAGCTTTCCCAGAGCCGCGGCTGGGCTCACTGCAGAGGTCATGCCGCCACACTGCTGGGAGAGTCCCGCTCTGACATTTAAACAAAGGGACCCGCCGCTACAGACCAGCCGCTCTTTGGCATGCGACTGGCATTACTTTACTGCTCGATTATAGGAACGTGCTTCCCCCCGACCCCCTCCATAGCGGGGGGGGCGGGCAGTTATTTCAGTCCAAACACGAGCAAGCTTTTCCCTCATGGTCACACCCTTTAGGTCACCCGTGCTTTGCTGCTTTCAAGCCAATCAGGGCTGAATTTCACCAGACATGACCCCCCCCCGTAATATTCTCCATTACGGACAATGTATGAATGTGAGTAAGCCCACACAGGGCATGATGGTCTCCCTAACAGACCCAAACATACCGGCTCAGTCGGATGCATCTTAAGCTTGTTTAAGTGAAACCCCCCCCCACTGAGTACAGGAGACGATGGAGGTCATGATGAGATTAACAGCTCATCAAAGGCAGGAAGCAGCAGGGAAACCCGGGGGGGGGGGGGGGGGGGCTGAAAGCTGCAGACACCTGGATATGCTCAGCTGTGCAGCCAGCTGAGAACCAGCATACAGACGGGGGGGGAAGGGGGAGGGGAGTCTACGTTCCCTGGGGTCACCGGGCATGTTGGCATCTCTATGATCTCACACAACAGTGCCGGCTGACCAGGATAACTGAACTCATTACCTGGGCAATAATTCATCCCTCCTGGAGCATCTGCTGTCAAATCCAATGCTGTTTAAAAGCTAGCGAGTCAAATCTTTAAACGGTGCACTTCCCTGCCAAGGCAGCGGGCTATTACAGACTAAAATAACAAAATAACAATTAGACATTTTAATGAAAGCAATGATCTATGAAATGAATATGTGAAATGCTCTTCTTGCTGAGGACGGAGCTGGTTTCCTCCCAGACTAAAGATTCCAATTTTATTACAGGCACTGGAGACCATCAGCCCGGCTGGATGGAACATCTCCGGTGCGGTGTAATGCGATTGCCTCAAAGGGCAGGTTTTCCCAGAATCCTCGGAGGCCTCTGCAGGAGATCAGGGGAGCCGCAGAAGCCGACAAATGCCACTGCCCTCAGCAGCACCAAAAAACTCGAAAACATCTACCATCCCGACTCACAGATACCTTGTGAGGAAAGAAGCAGTAACAGGGTTCCCTGTATAAAGGACAATAGGTGGAACCCCTCAGTGGAGCAGTTGGATGGGCTGCTGTGGGCCCCTGGAAGGAGATCCGGGAGATCCAACAGCATTCACCCAACAGTTTAGCTGAGCTCAGCAGAATGGACCGATGCACGTCTGTGATATGAAACAGGTACTGGGAGACACTACAGGAATCAGGTCCATAAGCCATTAACCTGTCCAGATGCAGGAAACGGATCCAGATAGCCATAGGTGGGGAATGATCTGGAAAACATGACGGCTGGCTTTTAATGAGCTCTGGGGCACTAGATAAACGCCAGGCTGAACCTAGAGCACGTGCTTGGCCCGTCCCAGAACACCAAGGCATGCGGATGACAAGACCAGCAAGACACGTTATAGCTGTACAGTCAAGGAAGAATGCACAGGCCAGCACAGACAAGCACAGGAACTTGGAGATCGTGCTGAGGGGTCGGGGGGGTGGGGGCCACTAACAGGCTTTCTGTTATCCAGGGTCTGGCCTGGCCTCCAGTAAATGGGCACCAAACGGCAAAGTGCAGAAAGAAAATCTGTGACAGGAGCCCGCCTAGGTGTGAGAACTAGGAAACCGGGAAAGGGAAGGTTCCATGAGCGAGTGTGTGCGTCTGCATGCAGGAATGCGCTTGCATGGAGTAGAAGGTATGTAGGCGTGTTCACGGGCATCGGTCTCCAAAGTCAGCCTACCTCTGTACACACACCCACACGCACACGTGTGTGAGTGTAGGTGCGTCAGTGTGAGATTCGCTGGTTCAAATGTTAAAAACCAGACAATGGCTTGACAACTCTGGGCTCATAGAACGTTTTTTAAAATTCCAGTGTCAAGAAATGTCTAGAGAGGAAGCAAACATGCTTTGATCACAGCAACTGTGACATGCAGCACTGCAGCAGTGGCAACGGGAGACAAACAAAAACTTCCGGAAGTTTCAGCTTCTCCACCTCTATCCAAAAACTGGCATGAAAGTTGTTCTGTGGTGCCGACAGCGGCCCGTTCCCACGGGAGCGGCAGGCGGCGGCTCCGTAACGAGGTTGGAAACGTCTGCAGGAGAGTGGTCTCCTACGGAACAAAAGGCTCCCACCCCAGGGAAACATGGAAACAGGTGCAGCAGAAAAGTGGGGAGTTCCCTGCGGGGGATGTGGGAATGTCTCCCTGATTGGCTGAACCCACCCACCCACTCACCCGGCACACAGACATCTGATTGGTGGTGAGGGTGCCCGTCTTGTCGGAGCAGATGACGGAGGTGCAGCCCAGTGTCTCGACGGAGGGCAGGCTGCGCACGATGGCATTCTTCTTGGCCATGCGGCGTGTACCCAGCGCCAGGCAGGTGGTGATGACGGCGGGCAAGCCCTCTGGGATGGCTGCCACAGCCAGCGCCACCGCGATCTTGAAGTAGTAGATGGCGCCACGCACCCAGGAGCCACCGTGGACTGGGTCACCAAAGTGTCCGATGTTGATGACCCACACGGCAACGCAGATCAGCGAAATGACCTTGGAGAGCTGCTTGCCAAACTCGTCCAGTTTCTGCTGCAGCGGCGTCTTCTCCTGCTCCGTGGCCGCCATCTGGTTGCGGATCTTGCCGATCTCTGTGGAGACGCCGGTTGCCACCACCACGCCGATGGCTCGACCCGCCGCAATGTTGGTGCCCTGTGACCGCAGACAATACAAAAGCAGGGTCATCTGAGATGCTGTAGTCTCACCACAAGGGGCAGAACTGATAAGGCATTCTTTAAATTGGGATATTAATGAAACTTTAAAAATATTTTAAACATTTCCCTTTTCTCATATGTAATATGACTGATTTAGTGAATGGCTGTAATAAACCAGTGATATCACTTTAAAAGAGTCTCTGGTGGCCACATTCAGATCTGAAACGGAAGTGCTTCACTGGGGCAATTATCTACCTTGGTGTCGAGCCAGGGGGCGGGACTTACCGAAAACAGCATGTTTTTCTTGTCTTGATTGACAGCCCTCGGGTCAGGAACCGGGTCTGTGTGCTTGATGACAGACACTGACTCACCTGCAGTCAGAAACAAGTGTCACGCAAGGTCGGCCATGGCCTCGGGGGTCCCCGCCCCTCGGGACACGCCGACAGAAATACGCCTGATAAAAGCAGTCTGACTACTTGGTGGGGGTGGGAGGAACACAGCCTTTGTTAACAGAGTGGAACTTCCCAATGTGACGGTGATGGAAGATGCGATTATTTGTTCACACTGAGCAGAGGTTCTAAGCTTTTCTCCTACTCTGCTCAGAGCTTTGAGAACAAACATTTGGGGTGTGGCATGTGTCTGCGCTCTGTCTGTATCCAGGGTGACCATCCGGCCACATGGCGTGACAAAGAGCCACCAAACGTGGAGGCAAGATGGATCAGCCACTCTCAGGAATATAGAAATACCTTACATAGGCCTGTCAAGATAATTACGTTACTAACTTATTACATAATATATGGACATAACCCTGATCATTTTTTCTGACCTTGATATTGGCAGATTGTGTTTACATAAGAATGAACACGGCTTCTTCCCACTTGTCTGCTCTCTGTGTCGCAGGCGTGGTTCAGGGTTGATTCATATTTCACGTGAAAGATGTGTGATGTTTTGCGTTCGACACAGTGCCAGACCTTCCATGGTCTTGAATGCTCATATTTCCAGAGCCAACAAACCATGATGTCAGGGCTGGGGTGGCGCTGTAGAGCAAAGCTGCTCTTAAAGGTCACATTTATGAAACGTGGTCTGGATATTACAAGAATAAAACTAACCATGCACAATGTGCAAATAATATGCAAGGCAGGGTCATAATTGTTAAAAACTCTTCCATAAACTGAAATAAAAAAAGATCTGAAAATAAAATGAGAACTACAACTGAACGAGAACTATAAATATTCTGAAACCAACTGAAATAAAGAAACAAACGTCAAATACTTCCTGTTACTGTTTTTAAATACTATATAGCTAAAGTGATGATTTGTTTAACTTTGGCCTTCTTGTGCAATGCACTTGAACCACAGAAATAGCCAATGGCACTATAGTGTGACACTTTGTAGAAGCCAGTAAAGTCCTACAACTTTTAATCTATCCCTAGAAATTAAATGATAAAGTAAAATATATAAAACAACTAAATAGATTAACGTCTTTAAAATAAACACTAATAAAACCACACCGAAAACTAAACTTAACCTACATTTCAAATGAAAAAAACAATAATATAAAACAATATTTAAAAATCAAAATAATAACACTGATGCAAAAACATACAGGAAGTGTTACGGTACAAATACATAGAGGGTGGAAACGGTATCTATATACAATCTTTGGTCCGACTACCTTCTGACTTCCTGCTACCTTTCACCTGGCCAACGAACAATCGAGGTTCATTTGCATCACTGAGCGGAGCCTCCGCAAAAGTGGGATGGCAGTATATTGCCTTATAAGTAATAAAGGACTCTCTATAGCCCTGTGCCACATTGTTTAATATTTAGTGCAATTTTTTTGTTAACAGAGCATGAGTCCATTTTATGTATATTTTTTGGTAGTGTGGTTTTATTTATTTAGGATATTTACATTTTTTGACATTCCAATTCCAAAGTCTAAATATTATTAATAACTAAATGTCCATTGGTATTTGAAAGGGTGTACTTGAATTATTATGCTATAAAATTATCACTACATCAATGGCATAAAATGGTCTTACAATGACAATGATACAGTTCATCGCAATTTTTTCTGGGACAATATATTGTGCAAAAAAAGTAGTTACTGTAACAGGCCTACCTCTAAGTCATATTTAAATCAAAATTATACACATAATAGAAATTGGTCAGTTCAAAAATCATGATTGTACATAGTTTTTAAGTTAATCCAGGAAGTAACACAGTGTCATCAAAGCACCCCCCCAGCTTGCTGTGTACCTGTGAGAATGGACTGGTCAACACGGAGAGTTGTGGACCTTATGGAGGTAATCCGGATGTCTGCTGGAACCTTGTCACCAACTGAAGGGAAAAGCAGACCGTGGAAGCAGATGTTACATAAGCGAAAATGAGCTTTCTGATGACCACAATGCTAAAGGGGACACGGCTCTAAATTTTTTACAGTATTTAAATCATGAATTGAATCTTGTAACTGAAGAACTGGTCACAAGGCAACAAACTAGCTGAAGGCGGAGAGATACGACCACCAGGAGCTCTGTGATATGGTGCCAACATGGACAAGCCACAAGGCAGAGATCTACCCTGAAGGCAGATAGATACGACCACCAGGAGCTCTGTGACATGGTGCCAACATGGAGAAGCCACGAGGCAGAGATCTACCCTGAAGGCAGATAGATACGACCACCAGGAGCTCTGTGACATGGTGCCAACATGGAGAAGCCACGAGGCAGAGATCTACCCTGAAGGCGGAGAGATACGACCACTAGGAGCTCTGTGACATGGTGCCAACATGGAGAAGCCACAAGGTAGAGATCTACCCTTAAGGCGGAGAGATATGACCAGCAGGAGCTCTTGTGACATAGTGCCAACATGGAGAAGCCACAAGGCAGAAATGTACCCTGAAGGCGGAGGGATATGACTGCCAGGAGCTCTGTGACATGGTGCCAATAAACACCTCAATCCCCGCATTTTAAACACCTCCGATTTCAACAACTGGCTAACGAAAGCCAATCAATCCCGCTGTTTGCTACTGTAGCACCTCAGGAGGTTATATTAAAGCCATTTTTCATATCCACTTATCTGTACAGTTCATAGGTGTTTCAGAAGCCTTGTCCCCTTAGGAGAAGTTGCAGCTTTTCCTACCATTGGAAAATGCAAATGTATGTTTCACAGTACCTTAAGCCCCCCCCACCCCCCCA
>JAODLC010000113.1:30750327-30786350 GCA_026781145.1 Hippopotamyrus pictus
CAAAAGTAGGTAAATTTCAAGTTTTACTACACTTTGGGGACAATTTGGTCCTCAAATGTGATCTATGCAAACCCACATATATACACACACACACATACATTCACACACACACACACACACATGCACGCACACATGCACACACACATATATACACACACACACATACATTCACACACATGCATACAAACACACACATACAGAGACACACAGACACACACTATTGCACATGTCCTGCACTATATCTGAATGGTGTGTTTGATTAACAGCATTAGAAAAGCAGCACGACCCTTGCAAGCAGCCTCAGCCTCCATCCTGCCATCTACATCTCCACATGCTGTCATCCTTCACCCCGAACGCTCAGGACAGGGGAGTCAGCCCGGCCTTTTCACTGAGGTGTGCAATGAAGTGCAGCACTCTCGGTTTATTGTGATTATGACATCTGTGGCTGAACGCCCGCAAAGTCCTCTACACGCCTGCAAGGTCGTTTTAGAAAACAGCACAAGATAATGGTGCTCTTCCCTCATACTATGCATGGTGAATACAAGAACCTGCCCCGTTGGCCAATGAAATATGTGCCCTGTATAAAGGCCTGCTCCTTCAACCAATCAAATGGGTGATACAAAGAAAGCTTGCATCTAGCAGCCAATGAAATGTCTGTCCTACATATGGAGTTCCAGACAGCTCATGGCAAAGGCGTGAGGTGCGTCACATGACTCACAGGTGCGGCTGTGCTCCTTGGAGAGCAGGTAGTTGGCGAGCGGTGGTGTGTAGGCCAGGCACTGCACCGTGGAGTTGAGGAAGCAGGTGTTGCCCAGGTTGTGGAGGCCAGCCCCCACCCTGTACACTCGTTCCCATCGCATGGACAATTTGTGGCCCAGGAAAAGCACCTTCTGCGGGGCTGGGATCCCATCGCCCTGGCTCTCGCCAGTGCTCTCGGGGACTGGAGAGGAAGACAATGAGTGTTTCTTAATACGAAGAACACAAAGATCGTACTTACGGTCTTAACAAAACCAATCTCGCTAACTTGCCTCCCAAAAACAATGACTCAGGGCACAGTGAGTCATGGGATTGGTCAAGTTTGACGAGGATGCAACCGATGTATCATTGATTTTGGGGTGGGGCAAGAACGACATATGCCGATTTTTACCATCCTCTGTTCTTCTGTTCTTAGTATTGGAACTGGTCATCGGCAATGGAAGATGACGTAAAACAGGTCTGCATTTTGAGAAACACCCAATGAGGTGATGGTGCCTGGATCTCACGTGTCACAGCATTGCATTGTGGGTCACAAAGGGACGCCATTGTGAGGCTCCTTTGCCTTGTCATTCCGCTAAGTGACAGTTAGAGGGTCCATACCTCAGTACAATCAGAGTACAAATACAGAGAGTCTTGTTCAAAAAGAGGGAACATTTCGACCTTTCTATCACCTATATCAGTGTTTCTCAGCCTAGTCCTAATGGCCTGGAGTATTTCCAGCAGACCTACCCTGCTTCTTGATCAGGCCAGACTCTAAGGCCTTCTGTCCCACGGCGCCCTCAATCCTGGGCAGAGGGTTGGGGTTTAGGATGACATATTTGCTCCTGAGTGCCTCCAACTGGCCAGAGAGAGCCTTGCTGGCCGGCTCGAACTCGATCTTCTGCAGCAGCACCTTTCGGGCTGAGGAGGTGAGCAGCTTGTGCAGGTCGCCCGGCTCCTCCGCCGAGTCCTTGCGGCCCGGCTTCAGGGCCTCCTTCAGCTTGTCCACAATTGGCATCGCGCGTCACTGCACAGAGAACAAAGATGGAGATTCTCGATGGGGTGCTGCGATGGCCACCACAGGGGAGCCATCTTAAAGCTGATCCCACCGACTCCGCCTCCTTCTCATCAGGCAGGTATACAGGGGTGGGACCATAGCCTCAGCCTCAG
The DNA here is from genome assembly GCA_026781145.1 of Hippopotamyrus pictus. NCBI lineage: Eukaryota > Metazoa > Chordata > Actinopteri > Osteoglossiformes > Mormyridae > Hippopotamyrus > Hippopotamyrus pictus. The sequence goes on from JAODLC010000113.1 coordinate 30,752,233, forward strand.
CTGATTGGACCCCGGAATGCCCCCTCCCATGTCACTCAATGATTCAAATATTCCATTGGCTAATGACAAGGTTGCTCCCTGCGTATTAATTATGGCCCAACTTAGGCCCCTCACCTTAATAAATCCAAGAATTACCACTCCTCCTCCTGGTCCTACTGCTTATCGCATCTCAGCTAATCCTTCTCCTCAGAGCAGGACATTGTGACTTTGTGTAGATTTTACCATCATTTTATTTCCAAGGGACCGGACTTCCAAGTCAAAAACAGTCAGTAAATAAATAAAGGTAGGGATGGCCACTGGATATGTGCGACCTGTAAGAGGGCAGACAGGTGCAGGAAGTACAAATCCAGACCAACCAGCTAAGTTCTCTATGAATGTGAAAATTTATACTGAACTGGTTGGTTGCAACAAAACCTTGGTCTGGATTTGTACTTTCTGAACCTGAACTTTCCACCTCCAGTGAGGTGAACATCTCACCTCTGTGGTAAAGAACAGAGAGGAGAAGGTCTCACTGAGAAAAGAACATCTCATGATTAAGCTAAAGAGCACTGAGGAGCCACCGACAGACTGCATCCACAGCGGCTCCATCCCCAGTCCCTGTCTTCCCACGTAACCTATTTTACTTACGAGAAAACATCTGCAGTTGAAAAGTCTTTATCATGAAAAACCACAGAAGGTGGTGAAGCTGCAGATCATTCTGTGGCCAGATGTGGAGGGTCATGCAAAGACGTCCAGATGTGGAGGGTCATGCAAAGACGTCCAGATGTTTCGGTCTAAATGCTTCACAGCTGGAAAATATATGCTACCTCAGGGGGGTCAGTCAGCATGTTTCCAAAATTACCACAGCCCCCCCCCCCCCCCCAAAAAAAAAAAAATAATTTCCTGATACTGTCACACCACAAGTCTGGCCAACAGGCATAAATATAAGCATAAAAGTAGCCAAGAAATAGTGTTAAAATGCAGAAATCTCTTTAATTAGAAGTTACTTAAGGCCTTAATATGTAAATCCTTCAATATTAAACATTTTAATGTGAAAACAAGCCAAGGATATACCAATAATGATACAGTTTTTATTTTTTCTTCATTTTACTTGGAGCCACTTCTGGCTTACTCCCTCACACATAAATGCCAATACAAATGTGCACATGAGTCTTATATAACCGAACAGATACTATCTTACATAACAGAGCAAATCAGACAAACGCATTCTCAAAACAGAACGCAAATAAGGCAACCTGACTTATGCAATAAAACGGTTTCATCAAAAGAAGAAAATCAAGATGCCAGAATGTCCTGAGATTTTTGCACCATCCCTGCAATTATTCCATGGCGCGGTCTGAACATGGTACCTAACATGAGGGGAGAAGAATTCACCATTAGTCAATGGGGGGGGGACATGAAAGTTTGTTTGTCCTGGAAAGCATTGAAGGGTTGCTCTTTGCCCACAGATATTTGATATCGTACCAGGAAACAACCGACCCAGAAAACGCTTGAAAGGTGTTAAGTTTCAGCAGCCTTTCGGCAGCGACACAAGGCCGCCGGTGTCCTGTTACAAACACCGTGGCGATGTCCATGACTAACTGAGGGCTTTGCATCCACGCTGGCCTTCGTTGTCCTCGTTCCTCGCTCTCCAGTCTCCTCGGCTGTGACGCTAACAAAGAAACCCAGCCCTATATTTAGGAGGGATTGCGGTGGATCCTGAACACTGTGTCCCTACTCTGACTCCAAGCTAGCATCAGAAATGTTGCCAGAGGACCCCGTGCAGACCGTAGACCTTTCGACTGGCCGGTAGCACTAACCTCTCTGTTCCTCAGTCAGTGCGCATATCAGGTAAACAATGAAACAGATTAAATACTTAATTCTAGACAGATGGAAGTGGGTGGCTATGGGGTGTGTGGGGGGTGTGATCTGTTCTGTGGAGAAAGGACCTGATTCATGTCACTTTCCTGTGTTTATTTTTTTTTTGTAGGACCCGGATGAAGCTCTCAGAGGCTGTATGTACATTTTAAAAATTTAATTTTCTGACACCCTCTACCCTACAAGGCCGGTCACCTGAGGTAAAACTGCAGCCTCTTTATTCTACAGCCCCTCAAGAGTGCAACTTAGCATGGTCAGGCTGTGCAACATGGCAAACACATGGAGCTGGTAGAAATGTGCCCAACCAAAGACCTAAGGTGACCTTTCACAGCAGTGACCAGCTCTGTACAGGTTACAACAATTATGAACATGTTACGGCGATTATGAACAGGTTGGTATCTGATGGGTGGGAAAGACAGCTGATAAAGTAGTCTTAGTGCTGGTTTTACAAGCTGTGAGAAACACAGGTCTGTTTGCCAACACACTGAACCTCAAGTATTAGCAGATGTGTAAGCAAGGCGTTAAAAAATATGCAAAGCATTTTATTACCCATAACGCAATTTCACAAAATCACTTGAAACCCACGGCAATTCCATCAGTGATCTCATTCTTTCTGATCTTGAGTCATGCCCCCCCCCCCCACCAGTGATTACTGTTCCTGACATCCTCCTACCACCTGAATCTCGGCTCCTGCAAATCTCCCAGCAAGTTGGCAGTCTGCTTATCAGCCGTGCCGATCACTGTTACGGAAGTACTTTGAGTGTGAAAAGTCAAAGCATCTGACTGAAGTCTGACGTTGTGAATGCCTGGCCGTTAGCGTCAAATGAGCCTCAAAAGGTACTAAGGAGCACAGTGACATTATAAATAACCCCCCCCCCAGTGGCCGACCCAGACAAGAGGGACACAGCGCCGGGTTTTCCAAACAGCCTCCCGCTTTCCATACCCCAGAAAAATCGGCAAAAATGGGCACATTCCCACATCACATGCGGAGAGCTTTTCCATCTTGAAAACCACGGAAAGTTCCGCGGAAGGAGCAGCTCTGGCAGTCGTGACAATAAGCGGGCTGAGGGTGGTGGAAACACGTGTGTGGCGTATGCAGATTATCTACAGGCATGTACGCTGGAGGTGGTCTGCCTTTCCCGTTTTATCTTTCCTGACGTGATGCCAAAACCCCACGTCAAATGCAGCATAGCTGTTGATACTATTTTCCGATGCAGCTAATTATTGTCTGTATAATCTGCCTAATCCATAAAAGTGCATTTCAATCAAAGCCAGTCAGGGACACAACAGTAAGTAACTAATTCAAGCTTTCTTAAGAATGAATCAATGAATTAATCAATCATTCCTTCATTAATTCATTCATTCACTGACAGGCTACCCCGGGACTGAGAGCAGGCTCTCCCTATTCAAAGACACAGCCAAGGTCATGTGTGTGTGGGGGGGGGTCTCAGCCATATTAGAAGAAGTCCTGTTAAACTCACCTCCCCCTCAAAATAACTAGAAGCAAGTCATCTATCTCGCCCTCCCCAATGCCAAGGCGAAGCACCACAGGAACATAATTTTGATAAGGACCTGAAATAGCCCCCCCCACTCCCTGAGGTGCTCCTGAAGCCAGCTAAACTCTTAGCAGTACTACCCACATGTGGCCTGGTGAGGGGTGGGGGGGCAGTCTGAAAGGTGGCCAAACGTCTAGCGGGGGTGGGAACGAAAATAACCGGTGAGATCCGTGCCGATTTCGTAAGAGCTGGGGGCTTATGTAAGCGGGCCGGGCTGGAATAGCCCTCTGAGTGGCTGGGGGAGGGGGGGGCTAGTCAAATCAAACAATACAGAAACACGCAGGAGTTCAGGTCTGACAATGTAAAGTGCTAGACAGGTAAGTGGACACCAGGGCCAGTGGTCTATACCACTCACATTAAAGACGTCACTGCAGTTACCGTGGCGATGCAGGGGACCTACCAGCCACCTCCACAATGTCCCCAGGGACAATGTCCCGCGCTTTGATTCTCTGCACAGCCTTGCGGTTCATGCGGTACACTTTCCCCATCTCTGGCTCATACTCCTTCAGGGCCTCGATGGCATTCTCCGCGTTCCGCTCCTGGGGGGTTGGAGAGCGTTGTGTTAGAGGGCATGGCACTGGGCAGGGGCAGGGGGTCACAAAGTAGTGCTGCCTGCCTCATCCTAATCCCTGACCCCAACCCTCTGCCTGCCTCACACCACCATGCAGTGCGTTAACCACAAGGGGGCGCTCACCTGCCAGACGCCGATGACTGCATTGGCGATGAGGATCAGCAGGATGACGACGGGTTCCACGAAGGCGGTAGTGGTCTCCTCCCCCTCCTCGAAAAGGGCCAGGACCTGCCAAATCCCAGGATGCACAGATGGAGCAGCTCAGCAAAGGTCACCCAGGGTTTAACTCGCACAAGCCCCAGTGACGATGCCTGCCGGGGCCGGTGAGTAACAGCGCCCCCACGCTGAAATGAGCTGGACAGACGCTCCTTTAGAACTGGTACACACAAAGCGGAAACCTCCAGGACCTCCATCCCAGCTCTCCAGCTCGGCAGGCAGCACCGAGAGCGGATCCAATGCCAAGAGCGGCAGTGAAGCCTGCAGCATCGTTTCCTGTCTGTCTGAAATGCAGATGAACTGTGTCCACCCCGCCACGTTCACTGTTCTGTCAGGTGGGCATATCTGTGGTACCGCCATGTGTTTGTGAAGTTGGCACATTGATGTTGCATGCCTGTCTCCATGACGACAGTCACATGGATCTAACCCCCCCCCCCAGGGGCAGTGTGCTCAATTTCACACTTCTGTCTTCCGTTCCTCAAGTAGCTCTGACATTGACAGACATGCAGAAGGATGGATGGACTATGTGTACCATGCAGGAAGAAGGATTCTTTTTTGTCCTTAGATGTATATCATTGTTTAATAAGGTATAAATATTCTGGTATTTTCTGCTGGAAATTAGGATAAGAGTTCACTGCATTTGATTCCACCTGAATGTTCTATTTTCCTCCTTTTTTACCCTTCAGAGCCAAAACACTATTGGCAGAGCAATCCTGTGGTTTGTGGCCCCACTAGGGGGCGGTGGTCAGGCACTTCGGGAAAGGCCGTGCACCTCGCATGTTTGGGGGGGCCTTTTGTGAGTCCCCGGCAAGGCGGACACGGTGTCCAGCTGCTCGCTGCTCCACACCTCACCAGGATGGAAAATTTCACTTGAAAAAAGCGAGAGCAGGGGAAGCTGGGGGGGGTGTAGGATGGGGGGGGATGTTTGACTTACAGCCTCCTGAACACCAACGGCCCTGAGATATCAGCGGCGGGGGGAGGTGTTTATTCAGAACGCGGCCATTGGAAAGGCGCGTTTCAGATGGGCCATGGCTGTATGAGCACAGCCCAGGCTCACAAAGACGGGGCCACTGTGGATGTTAAAGTGAAGGAACACTAGCTCTCCATTAACATCCAGAGAATCCTGCGTTTAACGCTCTGTTTCACAAAAGCCTTGCATAATGGAGTGTTAAAAAAGAAAATCGTCCCACGTATATCTTAAACAAAGAGTCCCTGCAGAGGACCACTCTTGCATGTCAGAGTTTTAAAAAAAAAAAGAAAAAGAAAACTGCAGCTAATGGGCTCTCAAAACAGGGATGGCTGTGTGACCTCTGCACTGGCTGCACTCCCTTCCTATGCTTGAATGCTGCAGTGGCACATAACCACAGAAGCATGCTCCATTGCTTTAGTGACCGCTCTGAGCCCAGCGACCCTGAGTAGGATCAGCAGAAGAAGATGGATAAACATTACTCAAATATTACACAAGCATTACTCTCTGCAATGACTGGAGACTTCTGCATGGTACGGTGGGTGTCACAGACGCAGAGCGTTTCAGGGTGACCACATTTGGGTCAGACACAAACAGCAGCCCTTTCCATTCCCCTTCAATCCCAACAGGCGAGCCTGTCACCTACAGCCTTCGTGTGACAAAAATGGCGTCAGCCACTCAGTCGCCATCACTGCGACAACCTCTGCATCTGGCCTTAACGACAAACAGGACAGGCAGAGACACAACATTAAGCGCAAGTTTGTAGGCTCTCACAAGCCATGGAATGCAATTTCAGAAAAGGCTCACAGACAGAAAGCCCACAAACATGGTTCAGAATGGAGGGGCACATTTTTAAGGCAATAGTGGAGGGGGGTTGAGGAGAGCGCCTCCCCCAGTCTGTGTCTGGATCAGCGGCTCAGTGACCTGTGCAGTATCAAGCAACTCGTCATAGGCCAAGGTGTAACAGGACAGGTCCTCCCACACTCTGATTGGCCATCTCTGGACATGCCCCCAGCCTATCACACACAGTGATCCAGCTTGGTCCATGTCAATGGGCCGCAGAAAAAGCGGGCTTACCCAGCATTCACAGGGACGGCAGGGGGGCAGAGGGGCTGGGTATATGGCACTTACGAAGGACACGCAGGCTGCCAGCAGCAGGATCCGCACCAGGAGGTCATCAAACTGCTCCACCACCAGCTCCCACAGGGACTTGCCTGGAAGGGGGGGGGGGGGCAGAGTGAACTACTGGAGCAGCCAATCAGAAAATTGGATGAATGCACAGCCTGCATGACCCTCACGATTAACCTGCCCGTGGAAATTAATGTATCGAAGCAACAGGTACATGATATATTCATGTGCAAGGATTATTAGAAGAATTTGGGCAGTAAGTGAGCATTTGCCCAGAAAAACACATCAGTTAACACTACTATATGTGCCAATAAACAGAAATATAATTTAAGGTCACTGAAATTTCTTCTGTTCTGCAAAAAAAGTTATATCTCTCCTCAGATGCCTCATAGAAACTCTCCTCAGGAGCACCCCAGCCATGGCCTGTATTTGTTAATTTCATTAATTGAATAATCAGCCAATTAACTTCATGAGGTATTTATTAGCTAAACGAAGCATGCTGTTGTTTCAGTTAAGCAAACACACAGGTATGGTGGATGATGACCTCACAAAGGAGAGGATTTGAAATGGCTAAACTAGTATACTTTGAAGGGCATGAATCATTGTTTTACACCACCATTAATGTAATTTAAGTAATTTTATAATTCGTAAACTTGTATAAAATCATAAACTTTTGCATAGCACTATAGATGTTTATGAGAAGCCATGCCTTGCCGGGTGTATGGTCATACTGATATAGTAATAATTCAATAATTCAAGCTTAGCTGAGCTGCTAACAGGTAAGAGTGACGGACTCTGGTTGGCACAGCCTGTTAGGGTTAGGGGCCGCGTCTTAGCTTGCTGTTAGCGAGTAAGGTGGCAGAACAGGGGAACCAAATGTCAGAAAGATCCAGACTTACCTTCCTCAGCTGGGAGCTCTGGTCGTCACGGTGATATGGAGAGGGCACATGTGAGGATGAGACAAGAAAGAGCATCAGCATATATACAAATATTGTTATTATTATTAATATTATTCATAATACTAAATAAGTACATATATACAGAAATGATCAACACCGCACTAGACAATTACCAGTAAATATATACAGTAAATATATAGTCAAAACACCTGGTGAAGGTTGGGCACCGTCTGATGACATCGGCTCCAGACTGAAGGCCACAATCGTCCAATAGAACGACTGTATGAGTGGATGTATTAACCAAGCAGATAACACAGCTAGACAGACGATTCAAATTCTAACAAAATCCATTATTACATGGGTATTATTATTAAGATTAGAGTCCTGCACGGGTCCACTTCTGGAGACCCGCACCCGCCCACACCCGCACAGTACAGCACCACACATGCCATGTTGAAATTACGCCACAGGGGCAACTCGGACAACAAATATATACACACAGGCTGGTGTTAGATACCCGGGGGTTAGTCAGATGGATAGGGGGTATACACATTGGGCCTTGTGGTAAGATGCAGGAATCGGCTCCCACATCTCTCCTAAGCAGCACAATCACGGCCCTGGGAGACTGAGTGGGAAGGAACAGCGTGTGGGCAGGAAGAAAGCTGCGCAGGGACAGAGGCAGGAGCAGACACGGCACCACGCACGCCCCCCAGAGGTCACTGGCAAGGACAACAGGCTGCTGAGTGACCATGTCTGTCCCAAACACATTTTGGAGACAATAATGTGGGGGGGGTGGTGATGGATGCTGGTCTAAATAAAGTCACGCCACTCCAGAAGGCGGCAAGCCTGAGCCCACGAGGAGGCCGCCACCCCCACACACTTCCTGTTAATACCATCCTAAGCCGGAGCTTGGTGCCCATGCAGACCCTGGGTCTGTGCAGCCCAGAGTCTGCAATCATTCAGTTAAAAACCGACATAAAATTATAACAGTTGAAAGTTAGTAGCCAGGAAAGAGGTTCACTTCAGAAGTAGCCATCCAAGAGAGACTGGAAAAAGCAAAATGGTGTTAAAAAAAGAATGGCAGGCTCTAAAACACACGCGTTTGTTTTTCCACCTCGCGCGGGCAAGTGCCCTCTGGAAACATCCAGAAACCCTGAGAAAGCCGTAGCTCTTGCCCGCCACGCTAGAAGCAGTCGGTCTTCAGCCAGAGAAAGTTCATCCGCTTCGGGGATTTTTTCCCGACGCCATCCCCCAATGTGACCGGCGTCTCACTGGGGAAGGTGGTCGGGGCGTGATGCGTGCGACAGGACAATTACGAAACATGTGCCCAGCTCCGACACGCCAGCTGGAGATACCGTTTGCAAACGGCAGCCGATGTCAAAATTCACAGCAGGAACAGGACAATTAGCTCATAATTGTAAATTATCAGTCATGCTACTTCCAAACGATAAAACAAAGGATCTTGTAATGACTGCCGGCACTTAAAAAAAAATGCCGGTAAATTTTAAACATGCAAAGTATTTATTCATGGAAACTACAAAATTATGGATAACGTAAACCAACAGAAGCATTCTGTGTGGAAAGTTCCAGAAAGAGCGTTTACTTACTGATTGGATTTGAGATACTTTTTATTAAGTCATCTGGAGGTCCAGAGACCCGCCCACTGGCTCGTTCATTTGCATTTAGGCACACGGCAAAACAGATGCTTGGTGACTTAACGTAAATCCTTAAAGACTCCAGGAGACTGGTAGCCATCCAGTGGGGAAAAGCTCTAACACGTTTTCCATGGCTCACAAGCGAGACACAAGCCCCCCCTCCCCATTAATTCTGCGGTTTGGGCATGTTCCTTTATTTCAGACATGCTGGCTACAGTTCCCACTCAACGGGAGGGGAGGGGAGGGGAGGGTGGCGGGGGCCCCCAAATGGGGTTCCCCAGCCAGCCAGAGCCGAGGATTCCCCCGCAGTCATCTGGATGGCGTTGGCCGCTCCCGCATTCCACAGTGCTGACATCAGCGTGCCTTCGCTGCGCAGCCAAAGCAAGACAAGCGCCAGCTTGTTTACGCACCAGACGGAGAAGGACCACTTCCTGGATACGGTTGCCGACAACATGAGGGTTATGTTCGGCCTTGGCAAGCCAGAGGGGAAAAGGGAGGGAGCGTGTAGCCAGGCCGAGGCCCTGAGGAATACGGCCGTGAGAGTGCCCGTGTCAGGGCCGCTGTGATCCGCCATCACACGCATCGTTAACACACGAACCAGGCCACAAAAACACTGCCAGGGTTCAACGTGGTTTCTATGGTTACCTCATTGGAAGAGCACTGAAAACAGACGTGCAAGTTCCCAATTCCCCCCGAAAAGAGAGAGAGGGCGTCACACACACATCAGACACAGGGGAAAGCAGGCACAGCAAGATAAAAATAAACATGACGCGGTGACCTCAGCCTCTGCAGAGTATTTCCCCAGTAAGAGAGTGCGGGCAAGTGCGTCGCTGACCACCGGACATCAGGCGCAGTTACTTTACACTATAGACAGGAGGCAATACAGCCGATTCTCCAGGGATGCCAGGTTCTGTCACTGGAAAACACCCAGCAGGAGATCCCCAACCTCCTGGGCAGTGCCAGGGCCGTGGACATGGCGTGTACACCCCGCTCACCAGACTGATTTCACTAGCCAATCAGAATTCACCACATAACACAATATCTCAGGTAATGAGTGAGTCGCATATCGCTTTAGTTTTCACAAGCGAGAGAGCTATGAACTAGGCAGCTGTGATTACACCCTCCGCCATCTACGCTCTGGTCGGCTACGCTCACGCCATCTATGCTCTGGCCGGCTACGCTCACGCCATCTACGCTCTCGCTGGCTACACTCACGCCATCTCTGCTCTTGCTGGCTACCCTCACGCCATCTCTGCTCACGTTAGAAGTTGGAAGTCCCGACTTGGAGAGAAATAATCGAACGCACCATAAGTACGATTTTGCTATCTGACACAAACTGAAAAAAAAAACAGATATAAGCTCCCAGTGGACCTCATGACACAGCAAGAAACGAGATGGCAGCTGGTACTGACGAACAGACTTGTTCGCTCCAGATTTCTGTAAAGGGGAGTGGCTGTTCTGAGATCAGACCCAGAATGTGGGCCATTCTGCCATCAGTGGTGCACCATGCTGGAAATTTCAGCCCAGGTTCCAAGAGGAAAGGGGAGACCTCAAAATGGCCCTTTGTGCTCACCAAGAGGGCGCAGCGGGCGTGCAGGAGGCTGGGGGTGGGGTCCTGTACCTCCCCGCCCAATCAGCCGCTTCGCACCTCATCAGCCGAACATGCAGCCACTGCTGCTTTGCCTTATGCAAACAGGGCACACAAAGGAGGCCTTTTTAACAGGGGAGTTGGGGGGGTATGGGGGGACACGCCAGACACTGCAGCGGTGCTCTCCATGCTGGGCAAGCCTGTTTCCGCTCCATGAGAGGCTGAGAGCGACCCGATTCTGCATTGACAGGACTGGGGGGGGGGGGGGGGGGAGTACAGTGTCAGGACCCTCCACCCAGCTCTGAAAAGGTGCTCTGAAGCTGCAAATTCCACAGCTCTTCCGTGTAAAACCGACCTGCTTGGACTTGACCAAAAGTTCAAGAACGACGTCAGGGCAGCAATAAAGGTGAAGAATGTGTAATTCAACTGCATGCCAGCCAGGTGATTGTCGGCTGTGCAGATGCCCGGCACGGGAACAGTGGCCTGGATCTAAGAAAAATGCCAGAAACTAAACGTCACCATCTCGCTCACCTGGCCAAATTCTCGCTCTGCTCTCTGCTGCCACCATAGGAGACCCCACAACTAGCACGCTATTAAAACTACCCGCACTACATCTCCAAATTGGAAATTTCTGGAACAAGACCTGACATACTTCTTCGGTACTCAACCTGAACGCAGAGGGCCTGGCCGCAGCCGAGCATAAGGAAGCCCGTAAGCCAACTGCACTTGGAAAGACTTAATGTGATGATGATTAATGAATGTAAATGACCAGATAAGATGCCATAACTCCAGCCACTTCAAAAGGCAGGCATTAATACTGTGGGTCTCGCCGGTACCCGCCACCTTTGGGGCCACACATTTCTCGCTGGTGCCAGTCACTCTTGGGGTCACGTGGGTCTCCCCGGTGCCCGTCGTCTTTGGGGCCACGTGGGTCTCCCCGGTGCCCGTCGCCTTTGGTGCAACGCGAAACTCACCCCCCCCCTCCTTAAGATCTCGCAAACTTCCCCATTAAACTCATGAATTGTAAATGTTGCTTAATCTGGATTCATGGTGCTATATTCATGGCTGGGGTCATGTGGATGGCTCCTTCTCAAACCGCTAGCCCACTGGCTGGTGAAGTGACCGGAGCACACTGGGCATTGCCCACTTCTATGATACGTGCCGTTTTCCAGCACAGTGGACAGTTTTCCAGCACAGGGTGCCCCGGGCAGGCACAGACTTGGCTAATGCCCCCTCCCCCCATGTAGGTAGAACCCGAAAACTGGCTTACAGTCCAAAACAGGAATGTTATGTCTGTGTTGGCACCTGGGCAAGCAGTTTATCTTCTCAAAGAATGTCGGGACCTTTTTTGTAAAAAAAAATTTTTTAAATGTTGCTAAACTGAACGATCTGGCCAAGGAGAACTCGAGCAAGTCCCTGAAGATCAGCTACAACAGGTACTGATCATCACACACTTGTAATGAACAGGGATAGAAACAGGGCCTGGTATTCAGCAATCTGCTGGTCATGACCCACAGGGTGCGTGATCTCACACCCCGCTGGTCCAGCCTGCTGGTCCGGCCAGGAGCACCAGGGTGACAGTGAGGCAGCGGGCTGGCCCCAAACCCTCGGGCAGACACACAACCAGGATATTCTGTGGTGCCATTCCAGAGCAGACATCTTGCCCCTGATATGGGGGTAGGGAGGGCCCTTTTCTTGCTCATAATGTGTCGTCAAACAACTTCAAAACACATTACGGTGAACACACTCTGCTCAGACTCATGAAAAAGGTCATGATGTACAGAGAAGAAATAAACGTTTTCAAACCAAAACTCAATCCCCTGCCAAAATAGATCAGAAACTGTTTAGATTTGCAGGATGGTACACGCAGAAATCATTTAATTGCCAAGGAAACCAACAAAAATATTTAAAATGGGTCAGCTTGGATTTTGCTCATTTTCAGCCATGATTACACTGCAGTAATTACTTTTCAAAACTCCACAATGTGAATCGATTCCACATTTTAAGGTTTCACTATGCCATCACACGACACACACCCTGGGTACTGGAATGGCAGGGGCGGGGATTTAGGGACTCCTTTAGAGAAAAGTAACGCTAAAACACTAACGAACAAAGACGTTTAAAGAGAGCCCAAAAAAGCAGCTGACCAAAAAGCCATTTTCAAACACACCTGCAAAGGGCTCTACGCATGCTTCGCGACCTGCTGAAAAATGTCCCCCATTCATGGCACCCCCCTTCGTAACGCACCGCTTCAGTAAAATCAGTTTAAAGTTTTCAAAGCATATTTCACAGGCACTCAAATTTAAAGGTTATTTTCTTCCCTGAACTTTATCTGTAATCTCTTTCAAAGGAGTATCACTGATGGGGGCCCAAAAATGACAAAAGAATAATGGAAAACTAAATTAATAATAATTCAAAAGTGCATGAAATTGAACCCGAGATAGAGCCCCTGCCCCAAGAAGACCCAGAGAAACCATAAGACAGGAAAAAGGGCCAGAGGTTGTGTGGGGAATGCAATAAAAAAAAATACTCTGTGTTACCCGTTGCACCCCAGAGGCCCAAAAACTGTCCCGTATTAGCATGGCAGCTTACGCGAGCGAGACACTGTTCGACAGAAGTGAAGAGGAAGGGCTTCTCCCTGGTATCTCACTTACTGTCAGGCAGGCAGGAAGTGCAGCTGAAACAGAGGCGGCTATCTGCACCAAGAATCTCGCTTTTTTTTTTTCCATGAAGTCACTGCGGTCATGGGGGACCACGCGTTCATTACAGAGAGATATCATTTTAGCACAAGAACGCGGCATTTCATTCCAACCCAAAGCCTGACCCTGAACTGAACGGGAAAGCGGACAGAGAATGAGATTCATGGCACCTCTCATGGTAGGGATACACGTCAGGTTTTCTTGAACTGTTTGAGGTGTTTCAGCGTCCAACGTGCGAACCCCTCTCATACTGGGCCCTGGCCCCCACAGATCCAGTCCCAGGAAGACTGCTGCTGCTGAACTGTGGTGTCGGAGCACCCGAGAGGGAATGGCTGTGCCAGGGGGTCATTATACATAAGCAAGAGGTTTGAATCAGGCCAGGGCTGGCCAAGCTAAAGCAAGACCATCAGGAGAGCCCTGGGAGGAGCCAGCATGGAGCTACCGGGGACGCCCTCCCCACAGTGCAGCAGCCGTAACCCCTGCTCCACGCAAAACTCCAACCACTGAGCTCCCCTTCCATCCTCCAGAGGATGGTGGCACAGGAGATAGTGCCATCATTCAGCAGGTGGAGGGTTGCAGTTTTCGAGCCCTGGTTCCTCCTGACCCCATCAAAGTGTCCTTGAGTAAGACACTGAACCCCAAATTGGTCCCGGTGTGCAGGTTGGCACCTTGCATGGCACCCTCTGCCACCGGTATGTGGATGGGTGAATGTGAGGCATGAACTGTAAAGCACTTTGAGTACTCGTAGGAGTAGGAAAGCGCTATATAAATGCAGTCCATTTACCCACAACAGAGAAGTGAATTTACGACACCCCACTTCTGTTGCATCAAATTTAAGTTTATGAACAACCTCTGTTAAAAAACCAGACAGAACTAAAGATGAGAATTGAAGCGCAAATATCAAGATATGAAAACAATGCAAAAACAGCCACATCGAAATATCACTGTAATAAAGTAGCGTTGACAACAAAACTGAGTTCATCTTTATTCAAATTCCCAAATACCCTCACCCTTCCTTTAATATTCTTCCCCAGTTTTAAAATATTTCCCAGAAAGGCCGTGTTTAATCCCTGGACGTGTAGGCCTATTTAGTGTTTTAAAAGTGCTGTTACTGTGGTTAAAAACATCGTTAAAATAACTGGTAACATTAAGACGCATCATTTCATTCTCAAAGCTTCGGCTTTAGACACCAAGCGCGACCGGAAAGGGCCCCTGCCGGCGCGTCCGAAGCGGCAGCGGGGACCCGGCAGAATGTGCGCCTTCGCTCCGCGTAGCTTCGGGTGATTTCCAGCCGCAACCTCAAAAAAAGGAAAAAAACAGCCGGGACACTATAACTGAATTATACACCCGGAGCAGTTTGCAATTATCATTTTGTATCTATATGTCCGCGCCGAGACATGAAAGCGACGTTAATGTAACAGCAAAAATACTGAAAAAGCGGCGCGTATTTCATTCAGAGGAGGTTAAAGTAAATTAAAGCAGTTTGTTCCTGCAAAGAAATACGGAGCCGCTTCGTTATTCTCTCATCCCCAAATGACAACCTGCCACCTTTCCGAAAAATGAAGCTGTACGTACAATTATACTTTAAACGCAATGACAAATAAAATGCAAAATAAAAGTAATGCTTCGATAGTTGCGTTGCTTCGCCGAAGATAGGAAAACAAACTGCCGCCCGAGTCACTAAATGTCGCAGAAAAATATAAATTTACCAAACGTGCGCCAAAATGCCATTCAAAGGAGCAAAAATGTAGCAAACATGATCGAGTATCTGAAAAGCATCGTGCGTAATTTTTAATGTTTTGCAAGGTGCGCATAAGGGGAAATATTAAATTTAAACCTTATAACTTTTACATGCACGGAGGTTTTCACAACTTCCGACGCCCACGGCGCTTTGGGCACGACGCGGTAGTCACATTTAAACATGATCATAAACGATATTAAAGACTCACCTACGTACCTCCCCAGACTGCCCCGGATTTGCCCTGGTATTATTATCATATAATATTAAAGACTCACCGATGTACTCCTCCAGACTGCCTTGGACCTGCTCCGGAATTATCACATTTAGACATTATATACGTACCGTTGGCCCCGTGTTTCTCCAAGATCGGCTGGACCTGCTCCGGTATTATAAAAACATCTAAATGTGATATTTTAGGGACTCACCATTTGGCCCGTATCTCTCCAAGCTGGCCCGGACCTGCTCCGCCGTCAGCCCCGTGTTCTCGTTCACCCCGAAGTTGCTCAGAACTTCACATGCCGTCTTAGTGTGCGCGTTTTCCATGCTGTAGCCCTTAATTACAGCACTAAATTCATATGCATGTATAGCTCTTTATAACAATAATTAAAAAGCCAATTCTAGGATGAATGACGAGCAGATCTATGATTCCCATCCAAGCGGAGGATTCCACCTCCCCCGCCTTCGGATCCCCGTCGAAAGGCAGCTGAACCCCGGCAGATGAGCTCGGCGTCTCGGTGAAGGAGGTGCGCTCGGGGTCCGCCTCTTTGGGAGTGTGTCAGTGCTTGTCAGTGTATGACTGTGCCTGTGCGCCTCTCTGCGGCGCTGTCTATTGGTCAACGTTACCTGCCGGTGATCATAAGCGATAATAACACCCACACCGCGCTCTGGTCCGGTCCGGTCCGGTCCAGTCCAGTCCGTCGGCTCCGGACTCCCCTAACGCTCGATGATTCCTTTACTTTTGCAGAAAAGCATATCGCCGGGGTTTAATGCGCGTCAATGCGGGATCACCGGCTGCTGTCATTGACTCTTCCAATCGCTTTTCTTTAGCTTTTTTGCACTAAAGCGATCGGAGCGCGTCACCTTTCGGCAGACGCCCTACGTTCGCAGTTTGCGTGCCCGAAAACTAGCACCGCTGTCGGCTTTGCCACTTCCGCAAAGCCGGCCGTGCAGCCGCAGATCTGCACGGAAAAACGCTCCTCGACGAGGCACTTTTCATACTCGTTCGTGCGGTTTTACCTAATTTTTAACGATTTGTGTATAATTGGACGTATATTTCTAAGGTCAGGGATGCAATGGAATAATCATGTTTTGATCGATATAAAAGGCGGGTTTGCGGGTAGGCTATAACGCGTTCTCTAATATCCCCAAAGGTCTTCAAGTCAAGTCAGTCAAACTTTATTTCAAGATATGCAGGAATGGAGTGAAACGAATCCTATAGTGTGTGTCTGAGAAAAAAAAAGGCTTTACACATAACATGACAAGTTAACACAATAATTAAGCAAATAAATATGCGGTGCATAGTGTAGGCCTAACTTTAGGCTTTGCAGTGGTTGTGGTTGTACATCATCAGTTTAGACATGTACATCTAAACAGCTTACAGTGAAGGAATAGTGGGTGTATACAGTAAGTAAGACAGCTCTGCTCTTATGTGTAGCTGATGCAGAAAGTGCAGGGTGCTGTTAATGAATCATGAGTCAAGCCTGTGATTAAAGGCACACATATATACTGTAATAAAGAGATACATCCTTCAGAGTCACTGGGGTCTGAGGAAGTGCAAGACATTAATCAAGAGTAGCTGGGGTAACTGCCCTTCATGGAATACTGCACCTGGGGATGTATTGACTCTGCCTCATTGGACATGGCTGCCTGGGCAGACAGTTGGTCATTTCATCTTGCCCATTTTTCTGGCTGCTTATCCGTGTTAGGGGTGCTGCGTGAGCAGACCATGGGCTTTCACTGCATATGACCCCAGTGCGACTGACACCCCCTCACTTCGGAGTCCCATTGTGCTTCCTGAAGTCCCGGTTGGCAGCTGTATCACATGCCTCGCGGGCCAACCTCTGCACCCCATCTATCAGACCATCTCACTTAGGAGCCCCATTCAAAGTGGCTTTAACATCCCTCTCCCAGCATTTAGACAGGTCACTGCCGCTTTGACTTTGTTTCTGATAAAAAGTTAAAATTTTTCTATTTTCTGTCCTATTTTGCAAGTGACGACTTCTGATCTAAAACAAAAATAGGTGACTTAGTGCATCTCGGATCGTTATGTGGTGGGTGAGGGTAAGACACTGCTACTTTGTCTCATTGGGGTCCTCTGAAAGACCAGCAGAATAAGGGGGGGGGTTCACCAGGATGTGAGCGTCACAGGGATGTGAATGGCAGGTAGAGAAATGCCTTGGCCTGCTAAACATCCTGCACTTCTCCCATCAGGAGACGCAGGAGGTTTCAGCTTTGGGTCCTTAGCCATATGCACAAATATAGCTCCATGCCTCTCCTACAAACCGGAGCCAGCACCCACTCTGCTCCAGTGCCCCATGACCCCCCCAGGAAACAAGCTCCGCCTTTATATCCAAATCACATCTTGCCAGAGTGCAGCTCCACCTTTTTAAATCTAAATCGCACCGCCTCTTTATATCCAAGTCACACCTATCCGGAGTGCAGCTCCGCCTCTTTATATCCAAGTCACACCTATCCGGAGTGCAGCTCCGCCTCTTTATATCCAAGTCACACCTATCCGGAGTGCAGCTCCGCCTCTTTATATGCAAATCACTCATTGTCAGCATGCAGCTCCGCCTCTTTATATACAAATCACCTTGCCAGCGTGCAGCTCCGCCTCTTTATATGTAAATCATACCTTGCCAGAGAGCCGCTCCACCTCTTTATATGCAAGTCACATCTTTCCAGAGTGCAGCTCCACCTCTTTATATCCAAGTCACACCTTTCCAGAGTGCAGCTCCACCTCTTTATATGCAAATCACACCTTTCCAGCGTGCAGCTCCGCCTCTTTATATCTAAGTCACACCTTACCAGAGTGCAGCTCCACCTCTTTATATCCAAGTCACACCTTACCAGAGTGCATGCCATGATTTCTGTCACGTTATTGTCTTTTCATTTATTTCACTTACTGTACTGCTGCTGAAAGTTTATTTACTAGAATATGCTAGAGGTAAAACTTCTATAAGAAGCACTTCATGAATAACTTTTAATGCATTTTCATGGGGGCACATAATTGTAATAAACCATTTTGAAACATTTTTTAAGATTCATTAAAGAGGTTGTGTTTTGAAAAATTCAAGTAATATTTAACCATGCTAAATGTCCTATAATCATATTAAATACAAATAACTTTTTGATCACATTTTTATTTTATATTGCTAGTGGTAACACAACATGCTAACAAATGAACATACTGTGTCTTTCAGATTGTCATCAAAAATACATATAATAACTAATAAACTAATGTACAGAGTGGCTAATTCAGGACCCCCCTCCCTTGGTCTGCTCTATACCCAACAAGGCAGCCCTACCTCTCTGATTCTGAATTAATCCCTGGGAAGGACTGACCTCAAACCACCTATCAGAGCGTGATCTCAAAGGCCAGAACCATACGTGCCATAATGCCACCTTATGATCGCATCATTAACAATGTTCTGGAAGGTACAGCTTGTGAAAAGTCTGTCCACCACAGGGCAGGTGTGGTGAGAGCAGATCTCCTTCTGCTGGGAAACAGCTTATTTACTTGCATGATGGTGGTCCACCAGCACCTTCCAGAGCCTTCCTCTGCATGTTTTCATAAGCTGTCCTTGACAGGCCTCCATTTGCATCTGGGTTTGGTTACACCTTTTATTTGCCTAATGGAAATGAGGATGGAGTTAAGCTCCCCTTGGGGAGGTGATGTCATCCCATGAAGGGTGAGCATTACCCCAATTCCTCACCTTCACTCCCATCTTACTCCTGCCTCTCCCATCTCTCCCCTCCCTCGCATCTCCTGTATCACTTCTGATTCTCCCCTGTCCCGTCTCACTCCCTTCTCTCCCATTTCTCTGCTGTCTCACTCCCATGTCTTCCCTGACACTCCTGTCTCTCCCCTCTCACTCCTGTGTCCCTCTTGTTTCACTCCTGTCTCATTCCCACCTCCCCCTCGCCCTCCTGTCTCACTCCTGACTCTCCCCTCTCACTCCGGTCTCAGTCCCGTCTCATTCCTGTCTCTCCCCTCTCTCTCTTTTGTCTCCCTCCCATCTTAGTATTAATCACCGGCTGCCTTTGACTCCCCCTTAAGTGCTCTCAGATAAAGCGGCGGCAGCAGCTGTACCCGATGGGCCCAACAGTGCCCCCTGCATCAGGCTGCCGTCACGGTAGCTGCCAGACACAGCCGTATCACCCGGGGATTCCCAGTGCTTTGATAGAGGAGTCCAGGACCTCGGAACTGGGGGGCAAAATCTGGGGGAGGTGGTGTTTGATCCACTTCCATAATCGGATTGGTCCGCAGTGATGTCACCCCATTTCAGAATGAGGACAGCCTAGTCTGTGTCTGAATAGAGACGGCTGCTCAGGGGGGAGCTGATCGCATTTGCCGGCATCCCCGCACGCCCCCACATCCTCCTCAGGGCCGAGCTGCCCCCCACCACTGTGGATCGCGCCTTGGAGAGTCACGACGGGATCGCCTCACCCCCGCCTGCCAGTCAGTTTATCAACGGAGCGGAACACTGCTCAGAGAGGCAATTATAAACCCCCGGAGATGATGTTTCATAAAAGGTGAAAAAAAACCACATGAGTGACATTTCTCATTTTCACACTTTTTGGGGGACATTTAGTACTCTGAGGAATCCACTGCATCATACCGGTTAACAGAACGCTGGCAGGGTGATGCCCGCCCTCCCCCCATCTAACCATGCTCTAATAGGGTTATGGCAAGCCTGCCAGTCCAATCTCAGGGAAGCACTGGGAGAAGGTGCAAACTTCACACAGGGCAGGGGAGACAAGTGAGTGGTTACAGTAAGTAGATTCTTTTATATAAAGTACATTTCTGAATACACAGGGTTACATAGGCCCTGGAGCAATTGGGGATTAAGGTGACATCACTCTGCTGATCGTGGGATTAAAAACAAGCAACCTTCTGATCACAAGCACCAAGACCTGGCCTGCAGAGCCACATACCACCCACTGATTCCAGGGGTGTGAAGTTACAGTACCACCCCCTCCTAATCCCATTTGTAAGGTTTGGACTAAGCACTAATCCAGGAGTACTTTCCCAGGTCAAGCGTAGGAGGAAATTGACCAACTGGCGGCTCTCACTGTCATGCGCCAAGCCAGGCGTGAGGTTGCTACCTCGGCGGCCTTGTGCAGTCAGCATCTCACCTGGACTCTGACATTATGACATCACCAAACATAGTTAATTACAATAAAACAGTGAATATTATACTTTCGAAGGCATTTCAGTGGACACCCTGGACGGGATGTCAGTCCATCTCAAGGCACAAGGCAGGGGACACTCCGGACAGCATGCTAGTCCATCACAGGGCAGGGGACACTCTGAACGGGATGGCAGTCCATCACAGGGCAGGGGACACTCTGAACGGGATGGCAGGCCATCACAGGGCACGGGACATGGGGTTGTTCTGGGTGGGTCACCAGTGTATCACAGACATTTAAAATCATCTTATGTATGCAGCTTTGTGAGCTCACGCCCTACTGCTGGATCTTGTTCCTTGTCCCAGTTTTATAAGGCAGATAGAGTTTCAGGCTAAGTAGAGCAGTTTCTGTAACTCTGTCGTCCCCCTTGAAATTCAGGCAGCATATCCATGTTGTCCAGCCGCCAGGCCTGCTGCTCGTTGCCTATTCTGCAGGGTTTCCTCCGAATCGGAGGGGTATGTTTCTGCACTGCCAAAAGAAAAGGTGGCATTGGGTTAATGCCGGCAGAAAACGTAGGGCCAGAGTGGATTCTGTGTTTCCTTTTAAATGACAAAACAGGATACAGGCTGTCCTCCTCCATGGCCTCCCCCTGGCCAAGTATCTTTCACTTGATTGGTCTGAGCCCTTGTCTGTCACCCCGTGTGGGCAGCACCCTGAAATAGATACAGGTGACATTTTGACAAAGGAACCTGTACCGGCCTAGTCAGGTAGGGGCTTACAGGACCCCGTTCAGCATGTGCAAATGATAAACTGGTGTTTCTGCAGAACCCTGGAGGGTCAGCGGCCCGCTTTTTATCCAGTTGCCTATCATGGAGTCTCCCCCATCCTCCTTTAGGAGAGTCCCAGGAATATGCCTGTTCACCTCTCATTCAGAATATAAAGGTGTCCTAATTGCCTGTAATAAGGCCTGTGCTGCTTGGCCGGCTGCCTCAACCTGGGGGTAGATTTCCTGACGGTCCCTGAGCATGTGCTTGTGTGTTCTCCCCATGTGCTGTGACTCTGCACCCACAATCCAGATACAGGTTAACTAGCGTCTCTAAATTTGATGGTTTGTGGCTTTCGCCCCTCTTTCTGGATTTGTGGGTCTCCCCTTTCGCTCTTCTTTGTGGATTTGTGGGTCTCCCCTTTCACTCCTCTCGCCTTGCTTCTTACCTCTCCTCTGTCTCTTCTCCTGTCACCTCCCTTCTTTCCCCTCTCTTTCCTTTCCTCTCCTCTCTTTCTCCTCTCCTCTCTTTCCCCTCTCCTCTCCTCCTCTCTCTCTCTTCTTCTGTCTCATCCCTTCTCTCCTCCCTTCTCTCCTTTCTCCCACCACAAAAGACTACCTGCCATAACACAATTAGCCGCTCTGTGGAGGAGGCCCTTGTTCTTACCGCACAGGGATCTCCCTCCCCCATTAAAAAGCATAAATAAGGCTTATTTCTGTTTTCCATGGAAGGAAAGGTCAAAATTTGTCTTCTTAACCACCAATAATTTTTCCACCGATTTTGTTTTCCGGAGACCAGCCCTGGGTAAGTGCTCCGGGGGGTTGGGGGGAAGCGTTTGATGGGTTCCCCTTCTCTGGCATCTTCATTCAATATTTCTCTAATGATGAACAGAGGAGCTCCACCCCTGGCTTCTCACTGGCCAGCCCAGTGCACAAACATCATCACAGTTAGTTCTGTAAAGTAAGTAAGAAATATAATTACAATAAAACAGTGAGTATTATACTTTTGAAGGTGTTTCACAGTAATATGACTCCAGAAACCTCCTCTCTCTTCAAAGCACCATCATTAAATGTATTAAATCTGTCGTTCCCTTTCCAGTGACTGCAAATTGCCGGCCGTATAATTCACACAAAATCAACGGAATCAACATCATCTCAGCAATACCACGTCGTTTGATGTATAATCATTGTGGTGATCACCGTTTCAACGCACCACCTGTGCAAGATCCCTGAGACTTTCAACCTACTGTCCATGATTGGCTAACATAAATTTGATGCCACGGGATTGGTCAGCAGAACTAATTATGCGGTTACTGGCATGTTTTGCACCACACTTGAAAAATTGTAAATTAATATGTGTATTTGTGTATGTATTTATTTAAATGTCTTAACCATGTAATGTTTGCCATGAATGTGTGTGTTTTATTAGCGTGTAACCGTGAGTGTATAAATTGTTGGCTTCCTTGTCTGTGCTGCTTCTAGAATAAAACTAATGGTGGTTGTTAATAACTTCCATTTCAGAAGAGCTGTCATCTCCTTTATCAAAATGATCCCACAATATGCTTATTTGTGCTCTACTGCATTGAAAATGTTCTGCACCCTGTAGGGTTTGTCATGTCGCAGAATTAAGAGCAGGGTGGTGTCATTTTAAGTATGCAATGGATTGGTCTCAACACCGTGTCCTGAATTCATTCCAGATTATGTCATATATGACCACCTTTAATGGTGTTAGTGTTTATGGAAGAAGCACTTGGTATCATCCCTCTGCCTGACCAATTTTGATTTATCTAAGGAGACTTACAGTAGAGGGAAGGATTACAATTTATGTATGCTCTATGGGATTTGAACGCACAACCTTGGTACTGTTAGTTCAATACTCTACTTGTTAAACTACAGAAGCTCCTCCATGTGGTATCCTCTGTTTGACACTATTTGCTGCAGTTAATCTCTGTACGTAGTGAGACCCTGCGTCATTTTGCATCTGTGGCTGTCAATCTCCAGCCTGTCCCTTACAAATTCAAACCCACCACCTACTGTTCACTGTACGTCTTCAGAAAATGCAGAAATAAAATGCACTTAGTTCATATGCGAGTGCCTGATGGCCGGGTTCCTACCGACGGGGCCCAGCTGGGCTTAGAAAGAGTTACATGGGCCCACCCTTCTGTGGGCCCACCACCTGCAGGGGGTGCTGTGGGGGTCAGGTGCAGTGTAGATAAAGGTGTAATGTAGACAAAGACAGGGGCCTCAGAAGACCGATCATCAGCTATCAAAAGTGGCTCTTGGTGGAACGTAACCTCTCTGGTGGGAAAAGAGCCTGAGCTGGTGTGGGATGTAGAGAAATACCGACTAGATGTCAGGCACACCTCAATGCATGGCTCAGACTCTTTAACCAAACTCCTAGAGAGGGGTGGGACTCTATTCCACTCTGGAACTGGCCATGGGGAGAGGTGCCGGACAGAGGTGGGTCTACTTATAGCCCCTGATTTGGCGCCAATATTGCTGGAATTTACTCCAGTGAACGAAAGGGTCGCCTTCCTTCAACTTCGAGTCGGGGGGCTGGCTCTGACTGTTGTCTGTGCCTATGTGCTGAACACCAGTCCAGAGTATCTGGCCTTCATGGAGACCGTGGAGGGGGTGCTTCTGGAAACTCCATTGTTGTGGTGGGGGACTTTAAGTAGGTAATGACAGTGAAACCTTGAAGGTTGTGATTGGGAGCGGTGCTGTATTATTGGACTTCTGTGCTAGCTATAGTTTGTCCATAGTGAACACCACGAATATAAAGGTGTTCATAAGTGCACCTGGCACCAGAGCACTTGAGGCCGCAGCTCGATGATCAATTTTGTAATTGCATCATTCGATCTGCATCCGTATGTTTTGGACACTCAGGTGAAGAGAGGAGCTGAGCTGTCAACTGATCACCAACTGGTGGTGAGTTGGATCCAATGGTGAGGGAAGATGCTGGATAGACCTGGTAGACCCACACGTATAGTCAGGATCTCATGAACCCTACTGATACTCCATCCTTGGAGAAAGAACAGCTGGAGGACTCAGAGATAGACCCATCACAAAAGCTGAGGGCACTGAAGGAGGTAAGGCTCTGGGGGGTGGGTGAGATTCACCATGAATTCATGATAAGCACCTCCAAGTGTGAGGTCATGGTTCTGGACCAGAACTGTGTGGATTGCCCTCTTCTGGTGGGGGATAATTTACTGCCTCAAGTGGAGGAGATTGGCAATAATGCAGATGCTGTACTGTTCTATTGTGGTGAAGAGAGAGCTGAGCTGGATGGCAAAGCTTTCAATTTACTAATCGATCTACGTTCCCACCCTCACCTATAGTCATGAGTTATGGATAGTGACCGAAAGAAAGAGATTGCGGATACAAGTGGCAGAAATTAGTTTCTTCTGCAGGGAGTCTGGGCTCAACCTTGGGTGAGAAGCTCGGACATTTGGGAGGAGCTCAGAGTAGAGCCGCTGCTCCTTCTCATCAAAAGGAGTCAGTTGAGGTGGGTCGGGCAACTACCTAGGATGCCTCCTGGACACCTCCCTGAGGAGGTGTTTCGGGCATGTCCAATCAGGAGGAGACCTGGGGGCAGACCCAGGACACGCTGGAGAGATTATATCTCTCAGCTAGCCTGGGAATGCCTTGGTATTCCCCCAGTGGAGCTGGAGGACGTGGCTGGGAAAGCCGCTGCCCCCATGACCTGACCCAAGATGGATGTAGCATGGAAAATGGATGGAAAAATGGATGGATGGATAGATGGATGGATGAAATGCTTTTATCTGATGCTGAGTCAGTATATATCTGGCACAAAAGCTGTTTGCATGTGTCTGGGTAACAGTGTGTGAAGCCCTTCATTTCTTCTTCTTGTTCCTACGTGCAGATGGCCCAGGTTACAAAAATAAAACACGCAAATGGCATTTGGGATTAAACCTCAGTGAGGGAACAGAGCAGGTCACAAAACAAATCAATGCAAGGGGAAATGTGCATGTCTGGCCAGACCTGGCTGGGGATACATTCCCAAGCAAACGTGAAATCACAATCCATTGGCCTCACAATTCATGGCTCTCTGTGCCAAGGCCAAGAATCCAGGTAGAGGAGCGTGAGCGAGAGGAACAAGAGGAAAGGTAAGCAGCTGCTTTCTGGTCTCTCAATTCATAATGGCCGCTTTGTTGGCTCTCTCTCTCTCTCTCTCTCTCTCTCTCTCTCTCCTATCCCTTTTCAGTTTTATGGCCTTTTCAGTAGAGGGCGACTGACCTGCCGCAGCTGCATTTGTGTTAATAACTCAAAGTGTCGTCGTTTATGCTACAGAATAATAATGCTACAGGCTCCCCCGTCACCCTCTGATCCCAAACATGGTAACTAAGAAGTCCTCAAAAAGAGAGGTGATGAATGGCCAGCAACTTCTGGATGAAACGCAGGTGGCTAGCGGATACGGCCAGTGCCCTCTGGGAAGCATCAAGGGCTGTGAAGGTCCCCAGCAGGCGGAGAGAGGTTTAGCAGCAGTCAGGGGGTGCTGAGTACCTCTCAGGCGGCGGATGTCAGTGACCGGCAGAGACGTGGTCATATTTCAAACCAGCCCCCACCTGTGAGGCTTGGAGGCCCTGGCATGGCGCGGCCCAGCCCACCTCTCCGTCTCTGTGACGCCATGTTTACGTTTCCGTGCAGGAATTTTTAAAACAGGTCTCCCCAGCCGGCTGCTCTTAAATATTAACTGCAAAGTGCCTTTCCAGCTCTTTTTGTAAACACTCCCCGCAGCGGATGGAAAAAGGAAATAAAAGATGGTCATGATGCGTCCTTAGCTTGAGGTTCCCCAAGAAAACAACCAGAACAGGGTTTGTGACGGCACCGCTGCAGAATCCAGCACCTTGATGAGGGCTTTTAATGTGGTACACAAACCACCAAAAGCCAGTCACAGCATGTTCTGCACATTTACTTTCTGTCCTTTTAAAGGAACAGATTTATTTTTGATGGGAGGCCTTCCTGTCCCATGGCTGATCGGCTTCTGCACCCTAGGGCTGGCATCATAGGGGTATATGGGAAAGTGGAAGTGTTACCCGTCTGCCAGGTGTGACTACCTTGCTCTCCCATGTACCACAGCAGCCACGTTTTTGGGGTCAGCCCTCTGGCATTCCATATTTCTGGGCCCTAGATGGACGTGCAGACCCATAGGAACTTGATGGTGGGATCAATCAATACATTAATTAATCAATCAATCAATCAATCAATCTTTCCATCCATCCACCCATCCATCCATCAAACAAGGATGTATGTACAGTGCCTGACTGCATGTTCAGTCCCTATCAGTCCCCCCCACCCCCTTGAACTCACATTTCTACTGCCCACCCCCGCTCCCATGAGGCTTTTTAGCATCCACTGCTTTTGGTGGTGTGTGGCGGCCATCTTTAATGGTGGTTATCAGCGGAGAGTCAGTGACTCATCACACCGTCCGCATCGCTGAAGAGGCCAGGAGGGAGGATTTAGCCACTTGTCAGTGACCCCCAATCCCGCCTCCACAGTTCCCGGCCTCCTGCTCTATTGCTCTACACCTCCTCCCCGGCAGCTCTGAATGGCTCACCGGACGCCCCCTCATGCCCCCCCCCCCACAGGTGCTCCTCCTTGGAGTACAAACTTTCTGTTCTCTTCAGAAAAAGAAACATACCCTACATGCCCAGGAGCAGAGCACAGTCACACAGGCTGTTTCATACCACCCCTCCCCACCCCAGCATCTAAGATGGATGTCTGAAGTCGTCTCAGCACGACTGCCGCTTCATTAAAGCTTGTTACATCCTTGTTGTTGAGCAATAAGCTAATTTCTGGACCAACCATAACCCCCCCCGGAACTACTGAAAATGTAGGATGGTTGGTGGGTCACTTTAGGAGATTATACTCTGCGGGGGAGATGATACAGCAGTGTTAATATGCTAATGTTAATGTCAGAAAGGACAGCTCCTTAATATGCTAATGCTAATGTCAGAAATGACAGCTCCTTAATATGCTAATGCTAATGTCAGAAAGGACAGCTCCTTAATATGCTAATGCTAATGTCAGAAAGAACAGTGCCACCCTTCTTCACAGGCATGAGGACGCACTGCACCTTCGTTCTGCAGAGAGCGAGGGAGGACAGGAAAGACGGGTGACAGCCACTCCTGCAAAGCTGTAGTGAGGGGGTGCGAATCAAGGCTGCCTGTAAAGTTAGGTGGCTGCTGCCCATGCACTCAGCCCCTCCCCCAGTCCCCACGGCACTATGTGGGTCAAGCTGCTGCCCCAAAAGACTGCAGTGCCAGCCATGCTCCTTTAAATAAAGTGCTGGCCTCGTTCAGCTGGGCTGGCTGCTGCACCTCAGCCTGCGTCAGGCATGGGTGGGGAGGGGGCATGTGGAGGTGACAACATGGAAGGATGCAAACGCTGCCACCACGCCCTGACAGGCCACCCCCCCTGTGCACGGAACAAGCCAGAGTGAGGAGTTTGCAAGGCAAATGGGTGCCGGCGCGCAGGGAGCGGCATGCAAACGAGCGGACTGGGCGCAGACAGCTTCTCTCACCTCGTTTGCATGAGCGAGTAGCGCTGAGCTGTTTACCACCAGCAAAACGAGCAGGAGCTTCATATCATGCAGCACAGTGAACCTGATATACTGCAGCATTATACTGCCATTCCCTCCATTGACAGTGGGTAGTGTAGCGGTTAAGGACACAAAGCCTAATCAGTCGTGACCTCTGCAACTGGAAAGTCGAGTCTGTCCCCAAACAACCCCAAAGTGTTCAGTTGTGCTGGCAAAGACTAAGGGTGGATGAAACCGTAAGCTGCTTTGGACCGGAGTAAAATGTGATTAAATCTGCTCAAAATGAAATGAAATGGCTCACAAACAATGGGTATGACCTTGTAAGATAGTTTGCCTCTGATTGGCTGAAAGTGACTCATTGAGAGTACAGATCTCTCATTGGCCGAGGGGATGTTGATACGGATGTTGTTGTTAATGACGTGGGGCCATATTCAGGGGACACTTGGCGGTCGCACATCCTTCCTGATACCCACGTTCTCCTCGGGCACGTGTCAGAAGAAGCCAGGAAGGTGTCCCCAAGGAGGTGCCCGTGGAAGTTAAAAGCAGGCGGCGCCTGGCCGGATGGCAGGTGCCTCAGACAGCTCCCGCTCTCAGCACAGCCCCCGGCCAGCTGCCACTGTCAGACAGCATCCCTGAAGTGAGCAGGGAGACAGCAGAGCACTCAAACGTGGCCCTTTGTGAAGCCAGAGCATGTTGCGTTATGATCTCCGACCGGTACCATTACTGAGTCGGTTCTGAAGCCAGCCATGTGTCATGCGCTAGGAGAGGAGGGGTCCAAAAGACAGGGGGTGTCGATGCATTGGAGGGGGACACACCGAGGGCGATCAGTAGATGACAAATCAATCAAATGCAAACCCAAGAAGAACATGCAAATGGTAGACACACACGGTGGGGCGTGAGATCGAGACCCCCACCCTGGAGAAGTGGGGCCTCCATGCCTGTCTGCCCCATTCCAAATGTTCACCTTGCTGTCCCTTGTTGGCTGAGCTATTCCAGGGCACAGAAAAGAGAGCAATATCAGGAGAGTCTTATAAAAGTATAAAGCACGTGGGACAGTACAGCCAATGCGAGATCCCTACCCCCTGTGTCCGAGCACCACGTAAGGACACCCCGGCACAATTAGCGATTCCGGACTGCAGCTACTGTGCTAAATCCATTACTTTAATAAGAACCGTGACTTGCAGTACAGACGGGTATAAAAAAGAAGGGCATCTTGCTGCAATAAATATATATTAGGGTGGGGGGGTAAGGCAGGGACAGTACTCTGTTCTAATGGGGCCCTCCCCAGCGCTCTGATCCACCAGTCACAGAGATCCAGTGCCATGCGTTTGTCTGCCCATCCAGTATGCAGGACAAGACAGCAACAATGTGTGTGTGTGTGTGTGTGTGTGTGTGTGTGTGTATGTGTGCGTGCATGTGTGTGTGCTTCCTGCAGTCTGACTGCGAGCTTCACGATCACAGATCAGATTTGGGCACTGGATCATACCAGCTTATCCACTAGACCTCCTGATGACAAACTGCCCAGCTTATTTGATTAGACCATTCATTCTGTTTGTTTTGCCAAACTTTCCCAGGAAAGGGTCGCCCTTCATGTTCCAGGCGAGTTCAGGGCAGCCCTTCTTGGATGAGCCCCGGCCTGGCAGTCTCTGGACACACAAATGAGACTGGAACGGGTCTGCATACGCAGGGCTCCCCAGAGTAAGGCAATAGGAGCGTCTCGAGCTGCAGAGGAATCCTACAGATGAGCTGAAGCTCATCGGAGGAGAAGCGCACCTTTTCAGCTGGCTGCCCACCCCAATGCCTTACCTGTGGGCTGCGGTGCATCACCATCTGGAGGAAAGGGCTTCTCATGACTTTTCACTCACCTGTATGTTTCCTCAGCTCCAGCCTACTCCACAAAAAAAAAAATAAAAAACATAAAGCACAACAACAAAAGAACTGCACTCTCCCAGAAGACAAAGGAGAGCCCAAGACAAGAGAGAGGGGAAGAAAATAAGGAAAGCAAGCCTCAGGTTACACATCCTACTCCCCCGAACCCTGCTAGTGTCATCCAAACACAGCTGGCACCTTCCTGAACCTTTTCCGTAGGCGGGATAGTAACCAAACCTCCACTGCAGAAAATAATAACGAGTGACACAAGACACGCCTTCTGTCGCAGCTAACAAGAGCCTAGCAGCATTACCAATGGGGGTCACTGGCAGGTCTCAGCTACGCTCCAGCATGCCCCTTGTTCCCCAGGAGCAGGTGATGCTCGGCCGTGGCAAAGCCGGACGGGCTCGGGTATCTGGGCCGTTATCTTCGTCATCAGCTAACCCAATTACACCATCACTGGGGCATTTTCTCAAATGAACACTCGGTTACCATCTCACACTCATAGTTTTTAACATTTTCTTAATTTGACAAAGCCTTGAACTAGAAACATCCAGCAGTCACTGCAGTTATACCCAAAAGGTACACCCAGCAGGCTACACTCAACAGGTTACACCCAGCAGGCTACATCCAACAGGCTACACTCAGCAGCATACAATCAGCAGCAGACACCCAGCAGGCTACACTCAGCAGCATACATCCATCAGGCTACATTCAGCAGCATATTCCCAGCAGGTTACACTCAGCAGGCTACACTCAGCAGGCTACACTCAGCAGCATACATCCAAAAGGCTACACTCAGCAGCATACACCAAACAGGTTACACTCAGCAGGCTACATTCAGCAGCATACATCCAACAGGTTGCACCCAGAAAGCTACACTCAGCAGGCTACACCCAACAGGCTACACTCTGCAGCATACACTCAGAAGCATACACCCAGCAGGCTACACTCAGTAGCATACACCCAGCAGGTCACACTCAGCAGCATAAACCCAGCAGGTTACACTCAGCAGGCTACACTCAGCAGCATACATCCAACAGGCTATACTCAGCAGCATACACTAAGTAGCATACACCCAGCAGGTTGCACTCAGTAGGATACACCCAACAGGCTACACTCAGCAGCATACACCAAAAAGGTTACACTCAGCAGACTACACTCAACGGGCTACACTCCACAGCATATACCAGCTGGTTACACTCAGCAGGCTACACTCAGCAGCATACACCAAGTAGCATACACCCAGCAGGCTACACTAGGCAGGCTACACCCAACAGGTTATACTCAGCAGCATACACCCAACGGGTTACACTCAGCAGGCTACACCCAACAGGATACACTCCACAGCATACACCCAGCAGGTTACACTCAGTAGGCTACACCCAACAGGCTACACTCCACAGCATACACCCAACAGGCTACACTCAGCAGCATACATCCAAAAGTTTACACTAAGTAGGCTACACTCAACAGGCTATACTCAGCAGCATAAACCCAGCAGGTTATACTCAGTAGGCTACACTAAAATAATAACGAGCGACACAAGACAAGCCTTCTGCCTTGGCTAACAAGAGCCTAGCAGCATTACTAATGGGGGGGGAGGTCACTGGTCGGTCTTGGCTATGCTCCAGCGTGCCCCTTGTTCCCCAGGAGCAGGTGGTGCTCGGCTGTGGCAAAGCCAGACGGGCTCGGGTATCTGGGCCGTTATCCTCGTCATCGGCTAACCCAATTACACCATCACTAGGGCATTTACGCTAATGAACACTCAGTTACCATCTCATACTCATAGTTTTTAACATCTTCTTGATTTGACAAAGCCTTGAACTAGAAACATCCAGCAGTCACTGCAGTTATACCCAAAAGGTACACCCAGCAGGCTACACCTAACAAGCTACACTCAGCAGGCTACATTCAACAGGCTACACTCAGCAGCATACACCAAGTAGCATACACCCAGCAGGTTACACTCAGTAGGATACACCCAACAGGATACACTACACAGCATACACCCAATAGGTTAAACTCAGCAGGCTACACTCCACAGCATACACCCACCAGGTTACACTCAGTAGGCTACACCCAACAGGCTACACTCAGCAGCATACACCCAGCAGGTTACACTCAGCAGCATACACCCAGCAGGTTACACTCAGCAGCATGCACCCAGCAGGTTACACTCAGCAGCATACACCCAACAGGCTACACTCAGCAGCATACATCCAACAGGTTACACTCAGCAGCATAAACCCAGCAGGTTACACTCAGTAGGCTACACTAAAATAATAACGAACGACACAAGACAGGACTTCTGCCGCGGCTAACAAGAGCCTAGCAGCATTACCAATGGGGGGTCACTGGTCGGTCTTGGCTACGCTCCAGCGTGCCCCTTGTTCCCCAGGAGCAGGTAGTGGTCGGCCGTGGCAAAGCCAGACTGGCTCGGGTATCTGGGCCGTTATCCTCATCATCGGCTAACCCAATTATACCATCACTGGGGCATTTTCTCTAATGAACATTCGGTTACCATCTCACACTCATAGTTTTTAACATTTTCTTAATTTGACAATTAATTTCTTAACTAGAAACATCCAGCAGTCACTGCAGTTTTACCCAAAAGGTACACCCAGCAGGCTACACCCCGCAGGTTACACTCAGCAGGCTACACTCAGCAGTATACATCCAACAGGCTATACTCAGCAGCATACACTAAGTAGCATACACCCAGCAGGTTACACTAAGTAGGATACACCCAACAGGCTACACTCAGCAGCATACATCCAGCAGGCTACATTCAGCAGGCTACACCCAACAGGCTACACTCAGCAGCATATACCCAGCAGGTTACACTCAGCAGACTACACTCCACAGCATATGCCCAATATGCTACACTCAGTAGGATACATCCAATAGGCTACAGTCAGTAGACCACACCCAACAGGATACACCAAACAATTCAAAAGCCGGTACTGAGAGGTGTCACCTTAAGTGCAGGACTCTATATTAACCAGTCAGGGCTCCATAAACACATAAAATGTATTAAAACCTACCTTGGAATGGTGTGTCTATTACATGGTTAATAATAATAATAATAATAATAATAATAATAATAATAATAATAATAATAATAATACTGTGGTGGACCCTGCTGTGGACTGTCCTCCTGTCCAGTGAGTCCCCTGCTTCATGTCCTGTGCTTCTCTCAGGTTCTCTGTGACCCGGTGCTGGACAAGAAGCAAGGAAGATGGCAGGATAATAAACCAAAGGAGAATTAGAAGGGTATGGAAAGGTCATTCAAAGAAAGATGTATCAATGAAGTAATAGTCTAGCTTAAGTGAAAAGACCTAGTTTCAGCTAGAAAGAAAGTCTCTCTCGCCCTTGTTCTCCGTGTGGGATCAGGCAGCGGTAAAATCCATGCTAAAGATAGTCAGAGGGGTTAAGTGTGCCTTCAACCCTTGGATTTTTTTAACCACACAATTATCCACCCTATGTATGGAAAGCTCCCTGGAATTCCCTCGTGGCTGCAAGCAATCGGGTCTAATTACGACACAGGGCCTTTTAGCTAATGGGGCGCTGGCGCGTGTGGAATCACAGGGGCTTGTGGGATAGCGGGAGCAGGCAGTCAGGTGCCACCAGAGTGGCGGTCAGGAGCGAGTCGCAGTCT
The DNA here is from genome assembly GCA_026781145.1 of Hippopotamyrus pictus. Classification (NCBI taxonomy): domain Eukaryota; kingdom Metazoa; phylum Chordata; class Actinopteri; order Osteoglossiformes; family Mormyridae; genus Hippopotamyrus; species Hippopotamyrus pictus. Next base: position 30,785,317 of record JAODLC010000113.1, read on the forward strand.
TATTTCAGATGACGGGAAGGAGGCTGTGGAGGGAACTTCCTGTGATACTCCTGGGTGACTCAGGGCTGTTGACATGCCCAACTGACATGGCCACCCCCCGTGGAAAAGTCACCCACACAGTCATTCCAGACAGCCATGATGGAGGGCAGAGATTCTGACCGTGATGGCCGGGGCAGGGGGTGGCGGAGACTCTGTCCATGATGGCTGGGGCACAGAGACTCTGACTGTAATGGCTGGGGCGGGGGGGGGGACTCTGACAGTGATGGCCAGGGCACAGTAGGGGGGCGGAGATTCATCGTTCAATAAAAACTAACCTGATTGCTCTAGCCTCCATGCATCTATCAGCACAAGAAATTTTACTCTCTGAAATAAATCCAGAGGTCTGGTTAATTAACCCGGTTAATTAACAGGATCCCACTATCCTGAAAATGATTTGATCAAACTAAGTCTCGTAGCATCACTACTTAATATTATTTTGATGTAAACATGCTTAGTGTTACAGTACTATGAGGCACAGATGACATATTAACACATTACTCATGTCACAGACACTTTCTTATTTAAATTTGTTTACCTATCCGGCGTAGTGCAGTGACGCTAATGTCACCCTGACTTGAGTCATGCCTCTTTCAGCTGCCCCCACACTCCATTAAGGGGTAGAACGGATGCGGTACATCCCCCCCATACTCCTTTAAGGGGTAGGATGGATGCGGTACATCCCCCCCATACTCCTTTACAGGGTATAATGGACATGGTACATCCCCCCCACCCCCATACTGCTTTAGGGCGTAGGATGGATGCAGTACATACCTCAGGCATGCGGAGGAGGAGGGGGAGTTTGCATGCTGTGGCTGCCTGGTCACGGAGCCATGATTACACAGCGATGAGTCAGGGTGCATCCATGCCCCCCCATCCCCCCACCACCTGACCCCCCGCGCATACACACCAGCCGGTGAGCTGAACACAGCACTGTGGGCACCTGGGTAACTCAGAGGGTCCCTCGAACACGGATTGTGATGCATGTACTTCTACCT
>JAODLC010000113.1:30790131-30815358 GCA_026781145.1 Hippopotamyrus pictus
GTTCAAGCACTACTTCTCATTTGTGGCTCATTAAATTGGTTGCACACACTATACCGTCCATACACTATGGTGTGTAGAATGTTTCAGCTTGATTTAAACCACCATTATTTGGCTGTGTTAATAAACAGACACAATATGAAAATTATGTATCTGTGTCCTGTTATTTATCTTTTGGTATGCATTTCAGAAAAAAAATGGTTAGGATTCAGGTGTAGTTGCAATCCTGATTAATCAGAATTTTCAGTGGATTAATCTGATAAAAAATTTTAATCATTTGACAGCCCTAAAATAAATATAAAACTGCATTAATCTGTCCAGCCGAGTGTGTGCCTTGGCCTGTGGCCTGTCTTTCCAGCAGGTGTGGGAGACGGATGGATGGTATTACTAGAGTGTGTGTATGTGTGTCTCTCCAGAGTCTGGGGTTACTTATTTTTACTTAAGTTGCATACATAAAAGTAATAAATCGAACAAAACACATGCAGGGGTTTATGCATTAAAATTGCATTCTTTTAAAATAAAAAAAAAAAAAAAAATCAGTCCAGTCAAAGGGATAAGTCTCTTTCTGCTGTAGGATACGTTCAGATTGGCGGGGAGGATCGAGCAACTAGTCAGAGTCAGCACTGCTTCTGCAGGAAAATCAAACATCTTCTCTTTGAAACTTCATTTATTTCTATTTGCATTTAACATTATTCACAGATATATACAGTCAAACGCAGCCAAACTCAAAGTAAATCAAAACTCCAAACAGATTTAATTCGGCTTACAAATAAAGATACAAAAGCCAAAAATTAAATACCTTTTTTAAAAAATATGATTAAAGAAAAACCCTTTACAATATGAAAATTAAATATTTTTTCGCTAAACCATAGGCACATTTTAAACAGGCAATGTTGAGGACGGCCAGGGTCCATCCAGGTCACTCCGCTAACAGCCCATAAAACACACTGCAGGGAAGAGCAGGGCCTCCATCGGTGGCATAGTCAGGTGCTAGCGCCGGGCGGTCAGTACCCCAATGGGCACTCTGAGACCCACTGAGACAGGAGTCTATTGAGTTTACACACCCTCAAAAATAAAGGTGCCAGTCTTCCAACGAGGACCTCGTCGGTGACGTTTCCGGCCCTGTATGCTGTGACAGTATTCAGTCTTTTGTTTTTTTTTTTTCTTTGGTATACACTGCTCTGCCATGCTACAAAACCAAAGCAGAACCACACATCCTTGCAGAAATCCTCATGATTATTAGGAGACGTGATCAAGCCAGGGGTAGCCACTGCACTGCAGGAGGATGTGAAGCCCAGGCTGGGGGAAGTGGGGGGCATAAAAGTAAATGCACAAAATAAAATAAAAAGACCTAGGAAACTTAAAAACTAACAGGATACACTCCCAAAAGCCTAGACGAGCAGCAGAGACGTGCATATGGGATGAGGAGGCCGGGCGGTTCGGAAGGAGGGGTGTGAAATTGTGATTATTCTCGAGTTTCTCTGCGGTCTCGAAGGATGCGTCTCGTGCGTGAAGGACCCCATGCTGAGGAAGCCTCAGGTAAAGCCTCATGCGCCAGCAGGGACCAACCCCTAGCGCGGCACCCGGTGGGAATGTAAGAGTGCTGCCTGGCGGCATCGTGCTGCCTGGCAGTTAAGGCTGGCGGACAAGCCGCCCCGTGAGCTGCACCTGGGCCTCGGAGTGGAGACTGAAGTGCCTGGGCGAAGAACCAGAACCAAACCCCTACCCCCGACCAGAAAGAAAATGAAAGAACATCCTATCATCAATGATTGCATTATTGCTCCTTTTCTGTGCAGGATCCTTTTTTTTGGGGGGGGGGGGGGCAGTAACCACATCATGGGGTTAACAGTCATGCATTTTTGGAAGGGTCATTTGAATAGGATGCTATTACAACTCAGCTGAAGACCAGGACACTTGCGCCCGTGAATAATGCCCCCCCGGGCTGCTGTATTTTTAGGCTGGGCTGCTGTGTTCTTTGCGAGGGGGGAGGCAAGGTGACCTCCTTCCGCGATGATCGATTATCCAGCCCCGTGCATCTATTTTTTTATACTTCAAAGTGCCATAAAAGTGTGGCATTACTGCATTCCCATGTACTGAAGGCAAACTGAAGTATTACCAGGCCAGCCAGCGTCCCCCCCAGATCCGCCGTGAACAGCAGTGCGTCCTCAGCCTGCCCCCCATGGAAAAGCCTCCTCATTCTCATGAGATTGCAGTCACTGGAAGACATTCAGGAGTCGATGCTGCCATTCTGATCCCCACTGCTCCCTGAATCCCAGCCTCTTTTTCAGACGAGGACACCCTCTCTCAGACTTATGGGGACACGTCCAGCAGCTTGGTTGATTTATTCGAGTAGTTGATGGCCAGGCTAATAGCAGCGACATTCTTCAAAGCCTGATGAGAGAGAGAGAGAGACAGAGGGACAGAAAGTGAGGGGGCGGAGCTACCAGCACAGGCCCCGCCTCTCTCCAGGCATCCTCTTAGCGCAGTGCGGTCAGATGCAGGAGTCAAACCCCTCCGCCCACGCCTCCACCATGTATGGTGATGAGATAGAATTACAGCCGCATTAGTCCCAAATGCGGCCCACACATGGAAAAAAAAATCATGGGGGGGGTTTACAGGGAGCCCAGCTTGTCAGAGTGCAGCGTGATTCATCGCAGAGTAAGAGACTCAGTCACATCACCACAGATCTGTACTGTAGCTGCAAGCACAAAGCTTCCAGAAGCTTCCATCTCTGCTCAAGCAAAGCGCATCAACCACATGAGAGTAACCGAGCACTTTGTTAAACATCATGCCCACGTATCACCAGAATCCCCTCACTCTCCTCCGTGCTGGGACCTTGGAGAAGGTATTGCAGCAGGCCGGGTCAAAAACAAACCCTCATCTCCATTTAAACAAACACACAGAGATTCATCTGCAAAATGTTCGTTTTGAGCCTTTAATCCCGATTACTTTGTTTTTTTTCCCCAAGAAGATAAGCTTCCTTGCTGAAGAACTGCAGCTACAATAAACAAGAATGGAAATTAAATTCAAATTGGTTCAAACTCGGGCTGCAGTATGTCTTCTGGTGGGGAAAATGGAGACAAAACCAGTGAAGTCACGATATCATCATAAAGAAATGAAATGGCAGGATGGGCTCCTCGGGCTCGGATCTACACGTGCGTCCCACCAGCTCAGCTCAGGGGAAAAGCAGCAGTTCCCAGCATGCTCTGCTGCTCGCTGCCGCTCTGAACGGGACCCTCACCTGTGCCGTGTGATTCAGGAGCTGCTCGCTGGTTGTCAAGGCCAGTAGGTACTCCTGGAGGACCCCCTGCTCCTGGAAGGCAGAACGAATAAATCAGGCTTGCTTCTTGAACATTTACTGACAGCAAAGGATCAGAGACGAATTTGTCTGGGATTGCCGAGTCCCGCACCTTATAGCTGCCAGTGACAGCAGGGGAGTGAGACAGAGCACAGAGGGGCAAATAAATAGGACAAGCAGTTACTGGGAACATTCTGGAAGTGGGACTGGGCACAGAGAAGCCAGTGAGAGAGAGAGAGAAGCACAGCGACAGCGTGAAATTAGCCTACGGGGATTAAACACTGGGATGACATGGCTAACAGGGTGCAGCTAGCGCCTAGTCGAGCTGCTGTGTTCATTCAACAAGTGTGAAGCCAAAGTAATCTAACAAGAGAAGTTATACAAATGCATTAAAAATACTGAAGTATACCTTTTTCAATACTGTCAAAAAATTGTATATAGACAGTATCATAAAAAAAAAAATTAACGGCCAACCATGGGTTTCGCAGGGCAGGGCAGGAACAAGTACACCTCAGTGATTCGCCGTTTCAAAATGGCTCCACCTCCAGTTTCGTTTTCAGTCAATTTACAATAAAAAACAGCCATCATTATACATGACATAGTCCTGCAAGCAGTTCAAAGAGTAACAGTCAAGCTGACTGCTCTGAAATTTCACACTATAAGTGAGAAACCACATCCGGTGCTGAACTATCACTGGGAAAGTCTGCTGCACAGAGAGTGGAAAAAAAAAAACAAAATGGCTGGCGATGGACACGTGCCGTGCAGCCGCCCCAGCACACCAGACCCCCTAGATGGCGTGGAGCGGCATCTGGCTCGGCACAGTGCCACAAGACAGTAAAGAGAGATGCAACTCCTCAGCATAAACCAAAGCCAAATAAGACCAGGCCACAGCATCATGAATACAAGGCTGACAAAAGTGTAAAACTGAAAGTAAGCTGATTTGCCAGGGGGTTCGAGTTTTCACTACGGAGTTATATTTTCACCAACAAGCTCCATCAAGCTGTGTATGGGGGAAGGGGCAGTGCGGTGCTAGTGTCCGATAGGCGGGTGCACACAAATACTCCAGAGCACATTTATATGGTTTTGAGGTGACCTGTCATAGACTAATTCACAAGATGGATGGGGATCTCTGAAGCGCAGCTCAATAAAAACTTTAACAATGACAGCACTGTATAATCAGTAAGGACTCAGAGAGGTGTTGTACGCACTTCCGATACACTAGCCCCCGTCACCCATTGATCCTGCTGAATCATACCGGCATCCAAGATGCCTCTGACTGTAGACATGCCTGTCCTCAGTGTTTCAAAAGAAAAAAAAAAGAAAAAAAAAAAAAAACACAGGCGTGGAGCCAGCTCCTTCCTCGACATCAGCAGTCGTCACCCAGCGGAGGATGCATACTGCCCCCTGCTGCTCACTGTGGAGCCATATTCACACCACCCAAACTAACAGAACCCACACATCTGTCAGATTCACTGAACCTGAGCTGAAAATCAGTTTCTGCAGTGACTCAGCAGATAATAGAAGAATTGAACAGGTAGCGTGGGGAGTGGGCGTTGTCATGGAAATCAGCAGGACCGAAGCAGATGGAGACTACTTCAGCCCCTCTTGCATGAGCAAACAACACAAGCCTTCCCCCTCTTCATTCATTAAAAAGGTGCACCCTGTGGGGGAGTGTGGCATGTTGCTTGCATCCTGAAATACTGACGAGCCTACGCACAGATGGGCAGCTCCAAGACCCAAGGAACAAAAAGAACAGGTGGGGCGAGATAAGCAGGCTGGGATCCAACCGCAGTCAGTGTAAGAACGTCGACAAGACACTGATGCTAGCAAGGCTGCATTCCGAAAATGTAAACACAGCCCTGTACCATCCAGAAGGCCTTCAAATGCATCAGATATGTAAATGAGCCACACATCTGGCTGCAGACAAAAAGACATGTGAAATACTGCAGTCTAAAGTTCAGAGAAAATGGACACTTGGACACTTAGATGAAAAAAAATCCTTCAATAGCATCTGTTCATTTTTCATCTTGTGGGTCCATCAGGGTCAGGTGCAGTGCCGTTTCAGGGGCAAGCAAGGAAGCAGAGCTCAGAACTGGGGATGAATCTCTCCTGCTCAGGAGTTCCCCCATGACGAAAGATAAGGGAATACTCATAAGTCCCAGGCTGACTGATACACAGCTGGAGTTTGTCCCCCAGAGATTGAGGGGGTGGCTTCTATGCGGCAGAGTTTGCAGAGAGGAAAAACTCTGGACTGCTTGTGTTTATGCACCAAACTGCAGCTTGAGGAACCCTTTTTGGGAAAAATAGATGAGGAACTAAAATGGAATCATCTTACATGATCCTATAAGAAGACTTCAATGCAGATACCTAGAGGGGTGTGATTGAGAATCACAGCCTCAGGGACAAATTGGATTGATGCGGAGTTGTTACTGGACTTCTGTAAAAGCCATGGAATGTCCATAATGAACATAATGTGAATGTTCTGGTGTTTGAACAAGTCCACTGTGCACTAAAGCATCATAGGCTAAATGTCAAACACTGACTTTGTAGTTACTTCTACTTGGTGCCTAAAGTGAGGAGAGTGGCGAATTTATCAGCTGACTGCTAATTATGGGTGAGTTGGATTCAACTTATGGGAAGGAGGCCAGATGGCCAGGAAGACCTAGGGTCTGCTAGGAATGTATTGCTAAAGCTGAATTCAACTTATCACTCTTGAAAACTGGTGTACTGAAGTGGCTGCAATGAGCTACAGTCTGAAATCAATCAGTCTCTGTGATGGCAGCAACTTACACACCCAAAGGCAGAGGCCTTCAGGGCAGTGTGCTTTCAAGGGGGTCTCCAGATTTGGCGGTTAGGTAGCAGGCCAGACAAGCTGCAGAAAAGGCAGTCAGAGGCAAAAGCCCTGACATGGGAGGACTCTAAAGACGCTATGGGAAGTGATTATCTGGCAGCCCCAAAGATGTTTCGGCCAACTGCCGAATGTCTCAAGAAGGGGAGTTGGAGCACTGCTCAGGAAATGTGTAGCACAAGTACGGAACTGCAAAGAACTCTAGGAATATTGTCAAGGAGGGGAAAGAACACGTCGAGGAATTCTTTAACCCAGTGGATATGGCCTTTGTTGGAAGCTTCTGGTGAATCAGAGTCTGAGTCTATCACTGCAGCTGAGTCACTATGGTGGTCAGAGGCCTTCATGGTGGAAAGGCTGCAGTGGTAAATAAAATCAGCCAAGAGATGTTGAAAGCACTGGATGTGTTGTATGGGAGGCGGGTAGAGTACTTCTGGATTCACAAGCAGGGGTGGTGGTCCCTACTTTTAAAAAAGGGGACCAGACTGAGCTGCAGCTATAGGGGGTTATCATCAGGAGAGACTTCACCTGTTGAACCAAGAATTAAAGATTCCAGTCTGGTGGTGGAACGGAGAATCAACTTTCTCGCACAGCTGTGTGGGGGTTCCTGGGAATGTGCCAACACAGTAGGCATATGGTCACGTTCCCTGCCACATTCTGCAGAAGGGGCTACAGGAATACAAGCTACAGGGCTGCTATTCTGTACTATTCTGTCCTGGTACAAATGCAGTAAGAGTTGTGTCTACATACTTGGCACAAGTTGTTGTTTATAAAGGGTGTTGGCCTCGCCAAGGGACGGTCTAGTCTCCAATCCTGCTTGTCATCTTCATGGACAGGATATCAAGGTGCTGCAGTAACTGGAAGGACAACTGGTACAGAGGGCCAGACGTGATATTCCTGCTAATCGTAGATGATGTTCTCTTGGGTTTATTTGACCAGGACCTGTGGCCACTGGATCGATGAATGTGAAATGACAGGGATATAAGTCATAATCCCTGAAATCAAGGCCATTGTGCTCTCCCAGAAAGAGAGAGGACTGCTCCTTTATAGAGGGGGAGATGAGTCTCTTTAATGAAGGATGCCAACTGGTTGGCACCCAAGAGAACGAATGGCACTGCAAAGAGGTCCTGATGATGTCCTGAGACACACTGGAGGAATTTAATCTCCCGGCTGGATAAGGAACGTCTGGGGATCCCCAAGAACGAGGGACCAGAGAGGAACAAATCTTACAGTGATTTAGTGCTGACCTCTGTGAGGTGGAGAAGGGGGGACTCAGATTTAAAAAGGGGGAGGGTAATAAGCTGGAAGATGTTTGCCACTTTACAGCTGTTTCATGTTTTACATAGAAAGGGCTCTCCCAAGCAGCTCTGCTATTAGCCTTAACAGATGAACATTATGAAGCAATTTGCAGTGACCAGGCCCCTGCTGATGACGCTTAACAAGCTTTTTAAAAAGAAACCTTATTTGAGGCTGGAACACACAGCAAGAGCTAATTATCTAAACCAGAATTTCTCTCGCAGGAACAACATGGCAAAGTGGCACATGGACTCCCAATCGCTGCTCTTCTAAGACCTGAATGGGGCTCAGGGAAGCAGCATCCTGCAGTCTACGGAGCACTGAGGCTGTCCCCTCCACCCCCACCATGTCCTACTCACCATGGCCCGGGCCTCGGCCACGAAGAAGAGCTCTGTGAGGGCTCGGTGCAGCGGCAGCAGCATGGTGACATTGGTAAGGTCCTGGCCCAGGCCAGTCTCCATGGTGCAGAACAGGCGCCACAGGGGTCGGAGGAGGGTCAGCTCGAGGCCCCTGGCAAGAACATGGTACAGGTAGCAGTCAGACTCTGGGTTCACAGTCGAATTCAATCACCAGCAGGCTGCTGGGCCCCAGAGGCATGGAAAAGCTCTCCCCAAGTGCCATGAACGCAAAGGGTTAGGGTGTCGGATTCATCCTTCACAAAAATACTGACAGTCTGCTTCTTTCCAAATCACAGCGGCCAAATAGTAACAGAGCACAGAATGAGGGGCCTAGTTAATACCAACTCAGCTTCTGGATTCATCTTTTATGAGAACCAGACCTAGTGGGTTTGAGGCCCTTAACACCAGTTGTTCTCCTGGGTCTATTTGACCCTGCTTTCTCAAAACTGTATGTCGCTTTGGATAAAAGCTTCTGCTAAACAACTTAAATTTAAATATAATGTAGTGGGTCCGTCTGGCTGAATACACCCGACAGCAAAAGCTCCTACTCTAGAGATGGGTTTTCAAAATTTCCACAGATTGATGTGAATTTACATACAAATGGGAAAAAAATAATCTGATTATAGTTAGGACTCTTAAGACCATCCAGTGGTACAGACGTCCCATCAGAGACTCAGTTAAGACCCCCTGCATGTGACAGCAGAGCATTTCATGAAGTAAGATGCAAGAGTTACAGAGACGCCTCACCGCTGGGAGGGGCAATGCAGCATCCGCAGCAGCAGGTGAATGGCCTTCAGACGCTGGCTCCCTGTCTGCCTGCAGGCCACGCCCACCTGCCACTCCCAGATGTCGGCCAAGGGCAGGTGGCTATACACCTGCTCATCAGCTAATATCTGCTTCAGAATCTCGAAACCTGTGAATGGCATAGAAACTTAACTGATCCAAGAGCCCAGTATCCAATTCCAGTTTACCCATCCTTATTGATCCCCATTTGAGACTTAGGATGTGGTAAAGATTTTATTCCTTTTCTATGGAGAAACTGATTTTGAATTTGAGAAGGAAAAAGCTTATCATTTGGCACATGGCAGCATAGCCTGCAGCGCCCATTAAAACAGCCAAGACACCATTAACGATTTTAGCTTTAGCAGCATGCAAAGAGATTAAAGCTCAGGCAGGTCTGAAGCAGCTTTAGAAGCAGCTGCTAAGAGCAAAGATTAGCAACTGGCTTTCAGTCTAGAGAAAAACACTACGAAGAAAAGTGGGTGTGTGAAATCAGTAGCATGAAGTAAATTACGGAAAACCCTAAAATCACCAAGAAAAGGAACAGCGAGATCCTGTCTGCATATTGAGTATTAGAGCTGAAATAGCATCTGTCAAAGCCTACAGCACAAAGGACATGGAACACCATTATAATACCCGTCTGGAATCTGCCCCGGTGGCCTCCGGTGACGGTGAACCTGTATCCCCACTCGGTGTTGCTCATGTCGGATATGAACCTATAGTAGAGTGTGTCACCTGTGGGAACAGCACAAACAAACTGTTTATTTTTTCCCCAGCAAGTCACAGAAATCAGCTCAGGATCCTTCAGGACTCATGAGGGTTTCCGTAATCAAGTTAAGTAAACTAATGGGCTCTTTGCACATAAAATAGCGACGTCATATCCGCAAGCGTGAAACGTCTCACTTGCTTCCTCTTTGAGGAACTACAAGTACAAGAAAGGATAAAGCAGCTAGAAAAACAATACTACGAACACTTGTTTCCTAAGTGCCCAACGCCTCCAAAACATAATCGAGTTTTAAGTTTCCACACACACCTATAGCCAATTCGGCAGATCCAATTAAGTGCAGCATGTTTTTGGACTGTGGAGGGGAACCGGAGTGGCCGGCAGAAAGCCCACGACAACATGGGTACAGACTCTACACACATGGAACCCTGGCGGAGACCCAGGACCCAGGTCCAGAGGTGTGAGGCGACAGTGCTATCCACTACACCCACGTGCAACATCATTCAAACAAATATATACATGTATATACATATGTTTAAATACAAAAATTTAAACAGGAAGAATTTTGTTCTTAACATCATTATGCTAACACGTCATATTTGTCACATATTACAATATATTTATTAATGCACACGTCATTATTTATTTACTGCAACATTTCACAGTGTAATCATTTGTGCACAAATTTAGTTATTTTAAAAAGTTAGAATATTCACTCCATACAAATGGGCTCATCTTGTGAACACAGTAAACATGACCCCATTTGAACGCACCATAAAATACATGCAACAACAAAAGCAATAACAGAGGCCAAATGGGACGTGGTCATATTTCGCACATGCAACAGAAATCTGAACATTGAACAGCTTGAACTCGAACTTTGACAAAATTACCAGGGCTGCCCAACTTTTACACTTTGAGATTTGTCGTGCATCTTCATGAATCTGAAGCAAAAATCCCGTACAGCAACCTCTCCTGTTGCCATGATTCTGTCTGACACAAATGTAGATTAACTCTATATGTACTTAGGCACATATAGAACATATTAAGTTAGACATTCTCTGCTAGAATGACTAGGGATGTTCATAGATACCTCGTTGGCACATGCATACACTATCACAGTCCGGGAGTGATGTTTATTAGCGTAAGCTATAGCTAACTCCAGCCAGAAAACTGAAAGCGCTTCTCTAATTTACTCATTGGCGCTTTGGAGAAGGATTTACAAAGGCGACATCGATCATACGTTTGGGCAGGTCCTGTAAACAGCATATATAAACCAATGCTATTTTTCACCGACCGAAAACGAGCCAACTGCATTTCCATGAACGTGGAAGCTGATGTGCAAAGAGCCCATTAAAATACTAGCATTTAAAGGTATCCTTATGTGAAGTACTATGACAGCAGAGGAAGGGTGACCTGTCTCCGGAGGACAGGCAGTGTGCCAGTTCTGTGAGCTCACCTGGGATCTCGAAGTCGGTCCACTTCTGAGGCGAGCCGCTGAAGTTGTGGAGATCTTGCACAAAGTCAGAACTGCTAGCCATCAGCAGCTCGTCACAGCCTTCCTCTGTGTGGCAACGCGAGTCGAACTTGATGCACAGGTATATGGCACCAGGGATGTGGACCTTGTCCTGGTTTTGGAAAAAAAAAGGTTTTACCTGACACATTATTATGGACGAGCAGACTGCATGGTAGCCTAGTTAGCCGTCTCTGCTTCAGCCCGGCCCCACGTACCTCAAAGTTGGTGTCGTTGTCGTAGGGGTGCTTGGACTCCCGTACCTGCACCGCCATCCCTGGCTCCTCCATGAACTGGCAGGCGGTGAGGGACAGACTGCCCAACATGTCCTCGCTGCAGCCCTTCAGGACATTCTGCAGGATCTGGGGACAGAGGGCTAGACTGACACCGAGTGTCTCACACACCTCTCCAAAAGCTAGACCGACCCAAGTCTCACACACACACAAAGCTAGATCGACCCTCCCAGCCTACATAAACACACACACACACACACACTCCAAACCCCCATTCCACTACACACTGTCTGCTGAGTCCCACCTTCTCCCATAGCTGCTTCTCCTCCAACTGCATAAGCATGTCCAAGATGTAGACCATGTGGGAGGCGCCACTGAGCTGCAGCACATCTTCGCTGACAGGCACGCCAGCGGGCCATTCCGCCAGCAGCAGGCCCAGCGTATGCCGGGCGTACAGGATGGCCACGGCCTCGTTCACCTTGAAGAGGAACTGGCGCACGGCCCGGTTGCTGCGTGTATCCAGCTCCTTACGCAGCAGTGCTGAGCTCTTGGTGCGCCGCTGCTTGGCGTAGCTCCGCTGCAGCTCGCCCTCCGTGTTGGTGATGAGCTTCTGTGTCACCAGGTTGGTCTCCTCCGTGGCTCTCTCGCAGCGGCCTGGTTTAGACTGGATATGTGGGCGAGGGGCAAGAGAGGGAGGGAGGAGCAGGGCGTTAGTTACAGGAGTGTTGTTTATGAGACACTTACAGCCACAAACCATGTGAATTATTTTTTGTGCTACTTGTTGCCATCATCATCACGGTCACTATTATCACCACCATCATGATCACGGTCGGTCACCATTATCAGTACGGTCACCACCACCATGGTCACCATTATCACAATCCTAGTCACCATCACCATCATCACAGTCATCATTATTATCACCACCACCGTCACCATCACCATTATCAGTCACCACCAGCATTATAGTCACCCCCATTGTCATCATTACTTAACATCCCATCATCATCATCAAGGTCACCAACCATCATGTCATTCTGTTTTCTATACTGACAAGAACATTTCAACCTTTCAGAAATCTGAGCAGACCTGGTGAAATACCCAGAGTAGGTCCCCTTCTGGGACTGGATCCAGTAGCCCGCCCTCATGAACACTACTCCCGCTGCCATGCTGCTTGTGTAACCCCATGCGAGACATGCTAATGGGGAAGCCGGGGTCTGTGAGAGACACGTACCACACACGGCACGACGATCATGTCTGTGTCCACTGCCTTGGCACTGCGCTCCTCCGTCCGCGGGCGCTTGGATGGCTGCCACTTCTGCGCCAGCGTGCAGATGGTCTCATCCGTCTTTATCACGTCACCGTCGAACCTGGGGGAGGGTTCTCTTTAGTTAGAGGGGGTGGGGTGGCGAACTAAGATGGCACAGTTGCCAATCACACGGTAATCTTGCAATCAAGGATTATACACAGTAGACATTAGTTGCACTGTTCATTTTCCCACCTACCTCTTCTGAACCTCCAAGAAGAAGGAGTCTGTTCTTTTCATCTGCAGCTCATACATGGCCCGCAGGATATGCAGTGGGGCATTAAAAGCATCATGAGTAATCTGTCACAAAATAAAAGCAGGACAATGAAAACACACCTTAGGACTCTGAGACAGAATCCCCCCAGCTAGTTACAGGTGACCCTGAGGGATCCAAGCCCAGGGAGGCCAGCTCAATGGCAGGCCGCACCTGGAAGCAGATCTTGGTCTCCTCATCAAGGCCCTCAAGTGGGTCGGGCTTGTTGGGGTCTGGGTCGTCGGCACAGCAGCTGGAATGATCCGAGTCGTGCTCCTTCTCTGGCTTGCGATCATAAGGCTCCGAATCAGCGACCTCAACCATGGAGCTGATCTCCTTCTTGGAGGAGTACAGCATGATAGAGAGGATCTCCAAGTCTCGCAGAAGCCACATTTTGCTGAAGCCGGTGCCTTTGCTGCACTTCCTGACCAGCAGCTGGACCAGGCCTGACTGCTGGATAGCAGCCTGGCCCATCTCCACACCATGTCTCTGCAGGGGCAGAAAAGACTTCCTGACTCGTGCACCGATAAACACTCCCATCTATCCTCCTTAACCCACTGCCGAGTCGCTGTGACCCCAGGGATACCCATGTGAACATGTCAAGGATGTCACTTCCATGCTGACAGGGACCAAAGAACCCAGAATCATACTGGTATGAGGCCCTAATGTTGCCCACGAGCCATCAAAATATAGATAACCTCAACAGGGGAGAACATAGACCAAGCTGACTTAAATTCTTGCTGTGATTAACCAACTTGCACAAGAGAATTTGGAACATGACCACTTGGGTTGACATGCCACAGAGAGACCATCAACCACATCAAACACCAACCGCAAATTAGGTGATGGAGAGAAAGGGTGCACATTGGAGGTAAAATCTGCAAACTGGTAGGAGGTCAGTAGGTGGTTGATCATGAAAAAACAAGTATGACTTGAATATATATCGTTTATGAGTTTAAGAAAATGCAGGGCTGACCTTCAGGCTGGTGTAAAGCCCCTTGAGGCCCAGGGAAAGCACCCAGGTGGCCTCCACAGCGTCTGGAGCGCTGCCCTCCAGTTCGCTCTGCAGAAGCTGACTGCAAATGGCCGTGAAGTGTTCCAAGTAACGGGCGAGGGGGACAGGCCCCACAGGAGCGCTCTGACCATCAGGGGGCTGCACCAGCTGGTAGTCCTTCACTGAGGGGGGACAGGGGCAGGTGTGAGGACCAGGGGAGGGACAAGGCGTCCCCTACTCCCGGCCAAGCGAGACTCACCAGTCCTCCTCTTGCGGGTCCTCACGTCCACCACAGCCGCGCGGTTCTTCTCAGTGAAATGCTTCAGCAGGATGACGGCATGCTGCTCATTGGCATTGTCCATGAAGGTGGAGTGGGAGCCCATGCACAGCACCTGGAGGTACAGCAGTGCGTTGGAGAAGATCTTGGCGGAAGCCCAAAGCCATAAGAATAAACACGCTCTAAAAAATGATGGCCAGACAAGGAGAAGAGGCACCTCCGGGAATCCCACCAGCACCAGTAGGGTGAACAAGTTTGAGCGTTTCAGCTGGATGGGAAGCTGCTGGATGCAGTGGTCAGTGAGTGCTGCGATGACACTGCTCCACTGGGGGGAGCTGTTCAGGTCCCGCAGGATGTCCGCCACCAAGCACGCCCAGTCTAAGCCAATGCGGCTGCAACAGGGATGAGGAGAGACTCAACCTTAATGTCCTCAAGAGGCTCCCAACAAAAAGACTGAAAAGTAGGGAGGACTACCTGTCTAAGCACACGGCACCCAGGCTAAAGAGCAGCTGCGTGGTCCTCCAGCCTGGTGCATTGGGGGCTCCGTCCCCCGGGGTCAGAAGCGCCTGCCTGTCCGCCAGGGCCTCCGTAACAGCAGTGTCAGCAGCCGCCGGAGAGAGGCGCAACAGCAGCTGACCCAAGAGGCCGAGCGTCAGATGGTATGTCTCATTCAGGCAGCCGGCGTTGGAGATGACAACGCGGAAGAGCAGGGGGAGGATGGAGCTGAGGCTCTGCAGAGAGAGGGTACAGCCTGGGGACTGGGGGGATGGGGGCAGAAATGGTTAGTTAAACCTTCCTTTATTCTCCCAAATGCGGAAGTTTACTCTGGATCACAGATGTGACAGGGCTTTGTCGGGGGGCGGCATCTCACCGGCTTGCCAGGGGGCAACATGGCCGCCAACAGGCCCAGGATCCTCTCACGAGAGCACTCGGCAAACACATGTTCTTGGAGGGGCTGCTTGGCAGCCCGCTCATCCAGCGGTGTCACGGGGGGGGGTACGTCGAGGTTTGCATCCAAGCTGGCCCCAGTAGCTGGTGAGGCAGACAGAGATATAGCTCAGGCCAGGCCTGACATCGAAAAGAGAGGCGCTGAATGAGAGGTGGGCCCTGTAAGAGCATGGGTACCTTCACCAGGAGTCAGGGTGCCATCAGAGGACATCTGGCTGAGGCCACTGATGTCACACTGCTGCCCCTCCTCATCTCCTGTAGGAACCCCCGAGGCCAGCGAGACATGGGACGCTGGTTGCCCATCATTGGGCCCGCCTTTGTGCTGCATGGAGGAGCGGCATGTTAAACAATTACCAAAAAAAGGTTTACCTTCATTCCAGATCATGACCAGGTCATATAAAGGATAAACTACACAATAGCACACATGTTGTCAGAAAGATGGAGGACATTCTTAAGCACTGCCTGCCATCATCATTCAGGGCACAGACAGCCCAGCCAGCCTGCTGCGCGCTTCGCTCTTAATTATTCCAGAAACCTCCGGCTAGCACATTGGCACATATTCGGCGTCTATTTATAGAGACCCCCATGCCGAGGCACAGATTGGCCTGCGTCATCTGATGGAGGGCGGAGGACGCTGCAGCTGGTCACCTTGTCCTTAGGGGGCGGCGGTGAGCAGACTGTGGCAGTGCCACCTGGCAGGGGGTCCTGGCCAGACTCCGGCTCACTCTCTGAGGCCGACTCACCCGACGACAGCAGGGACATGAGTGCAGAGGTCCGCAGACCTGTGGGGGGATGGGATTTTCACCAAAATTGCACCCTAGGATGAATTCCGCTGTGTTACATGGTGAAGGCAGCCAAGGTTGCCATGGTGAAGTGTTTCTTTCGGCATGAGATGTGACAAGCCTGCCAGTTACGGAAATGACTGACCTCTGCCCTTTTGACCCTTGAGCAGACAGTCGGCGATGAGCTCCGAGCAGCGGGCTTGCAGGGCGGCGGCGCTGCTCAGGGCCCCAACCGCCAGGGCCTCACCCTCCAGCTCACGCTCGCTTGTCAGGTCAGAGGCATAGAGCGCCAGCGCACAAAACAGCAGCCAGGCGTAGTTGTGGATGTAGGGCTGGATGAGACGATGCCGGTCGCTGATCCGGATGGTCACCATTGGGTACACTGTGATGCGGTGCGTTGGCAGGTGGCTGGGAGAGACGCAGGGGTAAAACAGGCACGTTCCCAGGAGTCCTGAAGACAACACGGCGGAGCCCTGCCTTGCTCACCTGTCAGGATAGCGCTTAGCGTTGTAACAGCCGAAGCACAGGTCGAAGTCCTCACACACATTGCAGTTGATCCTGCTGCCCACAATCAGCCCTTGGCAGTGGTCGCAGGCGTATTCCATGTTCACCATCTCATGGTCGTCCTCGTGGCCCTCGGGCTTGGCTCCGCCTACCAGCAAACAGCAACGGTTCAAAAAAAGTCTCCCCAAGCCAGACCACGACCGTGCAGTTCTACGTTACCAAACGTCTCACCAGTGCCTAAGGCTTACCAAGACGTCAAAGCCTTCCAGACATTCCAGGAGATACATCAAGATGGTCTGGAGGAGGACGCTAACCCACAGACCACCAAACCACTGGAGATTTACCCAGGATTCTCTGCGGTTACAGGAACTCAATACCATGGGGGTGGGGCTTACTGAGGAAGCAAGTCTTGCAGAGGTCCATGTCAGTGCACTGCAGGCAGCGGTAGCGGTGCCAAGGTGCGATGCGCTCGCAGCCGTCGCAAGAGATCTCCACATTTAGCAGATCGCAGTACCGTGCGATGAACATGTGCATCTATGGAGAAATCAGTGGACACCCTGGTCAAGTCGCTGGAGGCAGACGGCAGACTGCACCAGGTCTGAGCGTGGCTATTGCTACTATTTGCCTGACTTGGTGGATCTCCCTTGTAAACAGGTTGGGCAGGAGGCTGACAGTATAAACAGTAGTGTGGCTGATAGGTGCTCACAGGTCAAACGTCAAGTTAGTTGAAGGTGTCTCTCATTATAGGGTTAAGCTCCATTTGAAGACTCACATGTAGGGAAGAGTAAATATTTAATTTCAAGCAAAGGCTGACACAGACCCGACAGGTGCATTCATAGGGCTCCTGGGTTTATTACCAGCACCACCTGTCAGCAAACATTTGCTTGGCTGGAGCAAATACGGTTCTATGTAAACTTGGATGTACAGATGGCCGACTTCTCAATAGGCACTCTGATCCCTATCTAATTTTTTTGAAGTGAGATCTCCTGGGAAAGCCAAAAAGATTATCAGCCATTCCAAGCATGTTATGGTCAAGTGTTATGAAGACTTTAAATGTGAGGCTCCTTAATGGTAATCCAAGATCAACTTAGAACATTGGTCTTCATCAGAGAGACATGCCGACCTCACCTTCCTCCGCTCCTCCGGGGAGCCCTGGACAATTTTGTCATACCACTTCTCAAACATCCCATCCTGACACTCCTCCATCCACTCGCAGTTCCTCAAGTAGTCGGCTACCTCGTCCTCCTCGCTCCATTGGCTAAAAAGCCCAGAACAAAAAAGGTGGCCATTTATCATCCCAAACCTGCCACCATAGGGGGCACCACACATGGACCTTTACAAACCTGAAAGTCGCTGCTCTGAACCCCAGAAGAGACCCAGGAACAGTCTATTGTGCTAACAGTGACTGGGTTAATCGAGGAACTATAAGCAATTTAAAATAAAGATAAACAACATGGATTTACCTTCTTGTTCATTTGTCTACCTTTTGCCTAAAAATGTCTGTCTTTTCTCCCCCCAGTTCCTTCTACCTTATAGCTATATCATGGACGCTGATGTTCTCCTGGGCCATGGAAAGCAGGAGATCCGGCAGTTTGATGTCGAGAAAGAGCGGGAGGTCCTGCACTTCCCAGCTCATGTCGAGAAGATGGAGAAGGCAGGTCTGCACGCAGGAGAGGGCGGGAAGCAGAGCCCTGTGAGGGACAAGGGATATGGAGCATTAAAAAACCCACTAAAACGGGCCAGCATCCTGTCGCAACAATCAAAGGACCCTTACTTATCTCTGATGGACTCAAAGTTCTGGACGGCATCCACCAGCATCTGCACCAGCTGGTGGTATGACTGGCGGACTTCATCCTGCACCTCCTTCCCGCTGCCAGAAAGCTGGGTAAAGTAACTACAGAAAAAAACGAGCACAATTAAACAGGTGATAGTGAGGACTGTGGGGCCTCCTGAAGTTCAGGCCCGATGTTCCTCAAACAGATCGATGTCAGATTAAGACTGCAAGACTATAAGGTACCAACAGCTTTCTCGCCTCAACTCTTTATTAATCCATTCTCGAGTACAGTTTTAATCAATATCTTTTACTATCTTGATGTGTCAAAACACATTTTCTTTCAAAGACTATGCTAAACTGGTCGGACAGGCTGCAAAATATTAGACTACAAATGCAGGATAATTTTTTCCAGTTTGACTACAGACAATATGCAGAGATTATGAACAAATGCAGCTAAAACCATGTGGCGACAGGCTACGGTCGCTGTCAGCGGGAAGCGGAAAGCTTTCCGTTCCAGCCCCCACCTGGTGAAGTCCTTCTGGAAGGCCAGAAGCTCCTGGAGGAAGAGGATGCAGGAGGCCTGGAAGAGGTGCGGCTCACCCAGGGAACACAGGCACCGGCGCACGGTCTGCAGCACCTCGCTCACGCTGAGGGCCTGGGCCTTCTTCAAGGACAGGAGCTGCAGGACGCTACATATGCATGCACAGATTAGCAGCCAGCGCTCTTTATACTTGTGCTACGTGCCAGACCTCACCATCACACATAAACTAACGAGCTTAGCAGTAAAAGACACAAAACATAGGCATCAGCCTTAGAGTGTAAAAGACCCTCTGTCTTGATACAAAATTATACGGCAACTATCAACAGCCCTACAGCCACACACTGCATATGGTGGAGCATTCGGAACAGCCTGGTGATTAAAGTTAAGTATTTTTTTCCAGATTATATGGAGGCCGACACGATTGCAACGCCCAGAGCCGGATGGCACACCTGGCGTCAGAGATGGTCTGGTCCTTCAGGAAGTTCATGATATCCTTGAGGATGGGGAATCTGTCCTTGATGGACAAGGGAGGGCGGGATTCCTCGACAGATCTGAAGGAAAGCAACCGTATGCGGCCCCTGCTGAATGGCGCTTTGCGATGCAGGCTGAAGGGGGAGGCTGGTTCTCCAGGCAGAGAGGTCAGACTCTCAGTGGAGCCTCGGTGGGGGCTCCCAGTAAAACTGCCCGGAGACCCGGGGTCGGAACCGCCAGAGGTCTGGACCACTGGAATGTGACCCTTTGAAGGGGCATCTGCTCCAGCTTCGCTCCCACTAGCCTGGAGTCCAGACGTCGGGCTGCCCTGGAAGTCACTCTCAGATACAGAGGTGGATCTGAAGAGCGGATAGGAGGAGTCATTCCTGGGGGGGCCGTCGTCTGCTGCCGGAGCCCAGCAGGGGGCAAACTTGAGCAGGAGCAGGCTCTTGGCAATGCAGGCATCCGCTGGTGAGAGACGAGATAAGTGTTTGGAGAATGAGGAGATGCGGCCACGGGATCACAGAGACTGAGCAGAAAGGGAAAGGAGGCAGTGAAGCACCCGGCTGGCGGGCAGGAGCGTACCCTGCACCTCCGTGCTCACTTCCTGGACGTCCTCCTCAATTTCCTCTGACGGATTCACTGCTCCCATCAGGTATCGCTGTTTCATCTCAAGCTGCAGAGCAAAAATAAAACTGAACATCCATCGTCAGCTGCTCATCCTGGCAGCATATAAGACAGCTACAGAAACAGATCCTCAAGCGGGTATGTTTCCATGAGACAACAGCTGCAACCCCAGGACGTGCAGACGGAGCCTGCTAAGCGCACTCACCATCCAGGTGCGGATGCCCTCCGCAAAGCTGTACACGTGAACAAAGTCCTCAGAGAAGCTGGACTTCCCACCCTGGGCCACTGCTCAGTAACAGAAAGGCAACATTTAGATTGGCTTTGATGGACAGTTTGTTAGCCCAGTACACCCCACCTTGGACTTAAACTGGTCTTCCAGGTTAGTGGTGTAAACAGGCAGAAATTAATTGATTTATTACCGTAGTTCCGCAGACTGCGGTGTAGGACCGGGGTGTGGTAAACCATGCAAGCCCAGATAGCGTTAACGGCTTGGTCAACCTTTGAACCCGTGACCATATCGTTTCTGGCAGCTTGCTTCCTACAGGCCAGCATGAGTGCTTTCATCATCTCCGCCCCACTATCCGAGGCATCTTCCGACGGTTCCCAGCTGGCGAAGTCGACAAGGAACTTGACAAGTTCGTCAGAGGGAGGAGCGTTCACCTGTATGGCACATGGAAACCAGACAATTACTCATTCAATTCAACATCCAATAAAACACAGTACTTAAGTAATTTAAATTGAATAAATAACTTGAACTGTATTTGAAATTATTTATTCATTTTACCAAAATACTCAGACAATCTTGTAACACTTAAGTTTAATGGCCTTGCTCAAGGGAGTAAAATTACTCTGCTGACCCTGGGATCTGACCTGGTGACCTTATCATCATGGGCACAGTAAGCTAACCAGCTGAGCTACATACCACTAATTTTCATGTAGTTAAATCATTCATTTCCTTTCCACATGCAGGTAGCGAGGCCTCGCCTAGCAGAGGAGAAGCACTGCTTCAGTATTGCAGGGTCTCCACCCCAGAGCCACGTTACCTCACTTCCAGCCTGAGTGTGCTGCTCTCCTTCAAGCCCCTGCTTGAACATGGGTTTCCACAGTGCAGAGGCAAGAATGTGATTCATCTTTCCCGCCGGGAGATCTTTTGCACTCCCAGTTTCTGCCAAACGACACAGAAGCCCCTTACACATCTTTGCCTCAGGTGATCGATTGCCATGGACAAGTGCACATGCCACCTTCGGCCACTCGGACCAGGACCCGGCGGGGTGCTCACCCTGGGATGACTTCAGAGCCATGGTCCGCGAGGCCAGGCGCCCCAACAGCCGGGCCGTGAGCAGCAGCAGGTCAGAGACCCAGGACACAGAGATGTCAGGCAGCCCGTAGGCCACAACGGAGAACTTGTAGCCCCAGCCATTGTTATTGTTCTCGGAGTGGAAGAGGAACTGCAGCTGAGGACCACCTCGGAAATTCACTTTCTGAGGGCGGCAAGAATGTACTCAGGTATCGAGGAAGCAGAGATGAAGATGAGAACCTCTGCAGGCCATACCCAGGGGCTGGCTGGTCATTTATGGGGCCCCAGTCAAAGTCCCCTTGGGTCCCCACACCTTGCTGCCCCAGGGTAGTGACAGTTTGTGGGCAACAGAGGGCACCCAAAACCTCAGTGGCCCCACATAAATGCATGGTTTGACTGATGGCAAAAATTGCTCTTACCTTGGGCCACTTATCCGTGCCGACCTTCAAGCCGTAACAAACCTTTCCGCCTCTGGCATCTGTGAATTCCAGGTAATCGTATCTATTGAGGTTCCAAAGACAGAAGGTGAGTTGAAGAAAGAATGTCAAATATGTGGGCGTCTACCAGAAACTAGCCAGGGATGGGGGCTGTAAGTCAGAATGATATCCTTCTTCACTAACACCCCCCCCCCCACCCCAAGCAAATTAACAGTTTTTTCACTTACTTACAGATAACATAAAAGACGTAAAAGAAATTAAGAGTTATTTAAGAAGGCATGACTTGGAACAACATGTTTATCCAAAGCGACATACAATTCTGAGTGTCAATCAGGGGCCCAACAGTAACATCAGTATGCTGACCCAGGGATTTGAACCAGCAACTTTCTTATCACAGGCACAGTCCTAACCCACTTAGCCTCACTGCACGCACTGCCCCAACGTTTATGAGAATAAAGACCACTGAACTGAAACAAGTGATTTCACACACACAAGATTTTGATGACTTATCAGAAACTATGTAATATTAAAGACCTAGTACAATGTGGTGGGTGGGGGTGGTGCTGGTGAAAATATCACTGATGACAGCTAAAGGCCCCCATACCTTTTCTCAGTCTCGCATCTCTCGTCGAACTCCACTTCGAAGGACGTGGCTCCGGGGCACTTGAAGATGGTGGTCTCGTGCCGGCTGCTCTCGTAGCTGTGGGCCGACTCCATGCTCCAGGTCCTCAGCACCACGGGCTCCTGGGGCCACGGCAGAACAACACGTGCACAAGAGGCCATAATGCACCCGATTCTCACAGAGACGGACAGCTTGGATCACGGGGCTCCACAGGCAGATCTCCACTTGCGTAAGTGCCCCGCTCCACCAAGCCGGAAAAACTGGGGACTGACCCCCCCACATCATACAAAACACCTTGCAACAAAAAACAATTAAACTAAAAATATACTAGCGATACATACCAAAGGATAATACATATTAAATAAATTTAAAATATGTAGCGCCAATTTGTCACCATATGTAGGCATGTCACCATTTTATGTTTACGCTTCTGTAAAATGTATCTCAAATATTTTTGTGCAAGTCTGGATTTACGAATGTCAGTCTTACGAAAGTCAGGAGCTGCCTGTATTCAAATAAACTCAATAATGACGCCATTGTACTATGCAAACACATGGAAAAACAGACTGACTGAAACAGTGTGGCACTGGAGTATGAATTGCAGAGTGCAGAACGGCGTACTTTGGAAAGAGCATCATCCTCATCCTTATCGCTGTACATTTTCTTCAGGAGCTCGATCAAGGCTGTGAAATTTTTCAGCAGGATCAAATGAGGGACGTCCAGGGAAGAGAGTTCCAGAAGGAAGATGATCTGAAAGAGTAAATATGACCAAGTTATGCTGCAGCACACCCTACATGTTGAAATAACTCACATCTACAGCTTAAAATTTAGTACTTGAAAACTTGTGATACTGCAACCACTAGAGGGCAGCACTATCCAAAATAAAATGGTAGTTGTGTGTTGAGTACCAGTTGCCTAGTAACCATGGCTAGGATAGAGGAGCTCAGCTTTTCCATGATCTCTGCTCCGGTGTACTTCTCCAGCAGAGAGGTCATAATACCCTGGACGTCCGAGAGGAACCGGTCCACATCTAGGAGAAAGAACAGGACGGGTCACTGCAGGAAGCTCCCCAGAGGTGGACAGGGGGCTGGGGAGGGGCCGATCTGCTCACATCTCAGGAGGATGTCCCTGGCCAAGTAGCACAGGGTTGTGGCCCCTGCTTTCAGCTGGAGGTAGACCCAGGAGAGCAGGCTTCCCTGAAGGGCCCAGAAGAGCGACAGCAGCACCTTCCGGCTCTGACCGCCACTGCCGGCAACCATCAGCGCCTCACACTGGAGGAGAGAGGAAGAGCATCCATCCATCCACAACAGGAGTGCAGAGAGGCTGGAGCCTATACTTGTAAGCACAGGGCAGGGGACACCCTGGACGGGATACCAGTCCATCACAGGGCACCATCACACACTAAACCATACTTCTGTTACAAAGCCACAAACTTTGACCCGAGCATCTATGTAAACAAAAATACCACAAATGACAACTGTTTAACAAGTAAGAAGCACCCAAGCAGCTCACTTCACGTGTAGCCACCAGCAGAAGCGTGTCCATCACATTCAGAACGGGTGAGACGTCATGGTCCAAGGGTGCCCCCTTGAGGGGAAGGAGCAGCAGGCCCCGGGGGTCCTGATGGCTGCCGGAAGAGACGCGTCACGATCAACAACAGCAAGCAGGGGAGCTCAGCATGAGATGACGGCAGGTGGGGGCGGGATGGGGTCAGGGGCAGGTAGGTTCCTTGCCACTTACCTGAAGTAGTTACAGAGAGACTCAAAGGTCAGCTTCAGGGATTCAGGCTGATCCTCAGCAGAGATGTTTTTCTGGTAACACAACAGGGGAGAGGAAAATGGAACATCTGTAAGCCCTGCATAGTACCTGGCAGATCAGGAATGGCCAGTGGGTGGGCTAACATGTCTCACCATCATGCTGAACAGCTTGTCTCTCCTGCTCTGTTTGTCAGGGAAGAAAATTGCCGCCCCATCCAGGATGGCCTTCAGCGCCTCCTTCCTCAGCATCTGGTCGATGGGTGCCCCCTCCTCGGGGCTGTCCACCACTGCTCCAGACAGTCACAGAGGCACTGTTCAGGCAGATTCGCTAACCAACCCAAGCTACTCTCATATGATTGCTAACCACCTATATAGAAGCAGGCATGGATGGACATGGGCAACAAAAGTGAAAGGGATTGTTCCAGCATGTTCTGTTGATTGCATTTGTATTTGAATGACAGCTGCAACAGGTGAGGGATGTAGAACCCAATTAGTTACTCCAGTGAAGCCAACAATGCAGATCTGTATTTTACCCAAGTGGCACAGCCCAGACCCAGCGACCAAGTGTCTGTCTGCCGATCAGCCCTTTAAACTCTACGGCAAAGGTTCTCACCCTGGCATAGGTGGCTGTAGAGGTCCCGCACTGCCTCCTCCAGGTCAGCATGGCCACTTCCGGCTGTCCCGCACCTCTCCGTTGGGGCATGGAGCACGGGGAAGCAGTTCTGCAGCAGCTGGAGCAGCAGGACCCGGGTCTTCACTGCCTCGCTTCCACCGCTGGAGACATATGGCAAAGTACGAACCGTCAAACACAGCCGAAAGGGAACATGCAGCAGGGGAGCTGAATAGAGGAAAAACTGATTTTCATCTTATATGACAGACAGGTTAAAGGAAAAATTATTTAGAGGATGTCAACCAGTAAAGACAATTAAATTACCGGCCTTAGCTAGATAAACAAAAAGTAGGTCAGTAGGGACACATGGAAAAGGACCTGTGTTACTCCCCAGGGCCACAGCCACCAGCTAAACGGGCCATTATCAGGGCACCTACTGATTCATGAGTTTGCGGTAAAAATCCCAGAAGAGTGGCAGGCTGAGGCCGCTGAAGTCCAACAGACATGTGCTCTTGGAGTGGGAGGTGTCCTGAAGGGCCTGGGTGGGGAGAGCGGCCTGGGGTCAGGGTACGAGGGGCTACAGGCAGCACAGACAAACCGACTGATCCCCCCCCAACTTACCGAAGGGAACGGGGGCAACCGTGGGGCACTGGCGGGGCAGATGTCCTGGGTGAGCTGTTGGATGAAGTAGAGGGTCTTATTGAGCAGGCAGAGGGCTGTGGTGGGGCCGCCATCAGCGCCATCCTCTGGTGGGCCGAGCTGCTCCAGCTGCAGGCGCTCAGCCCCAGAGCACAGGTAGCCGCTGGCAGAGAGGTGCTGCACGCCCAGCCGCTCAGCTGACTCCTGCCTGGTGCCCAGGAACTTCACCATCAGGTACTGGGGGGGAAAGCAGGGAGGGGAGGGGTGAGTCAGCCAACATGTGGACTGGGGGGGGGGGGGGTGT
>JAODLC010000113.1:30829769-30862120 GCA_026781145.1 Hippopotamyrus pictus
ATAACTGCAGGTACTGTCCTTGTTATTAGTGTATATTGTTTTTGATGTTTGATTAATGAAAATAAGAATAAAAAGTTATAAAAAAAAAGGAGTGAGATGTGCGACTGTTTCTCAAAACGCTTCGTTATTCCAAAATTAAGGCACAAACTTTAAGTAGTAGCCTACTTAAAGTCCCCGCGTAAGAAAACCACAGGGTGTAGAAAACCGATCGACCCCACGTATTCAATTAATTATTATTATTATTATTATTATTATTATTATTATTATTATTATTATTATTATTAAGAAGAAGAAAATAAATAAAATAAAAATAAAAACACATGAATGCAACAAAATTAAGATTATAATAAATTAACCTACAGTATTTGCTGAAAAAATATAAATGGGCTCAAAATGTGATGTTGCGTCCTTGTAAACCGCAATGGCAAGCAGCAATAGGCAAAGGAAGTAACACTTCGCAAAAGAAGCGTTAAAACAACGTATTGAGGAGATTGCCAAAAACATTTCAATAAAATAGCTACTGTAATGTTGTGCAGCATACGCCACACAAGACAAGCACAGCAGCATCGGGGGAAAATCTTAGAGTTCCCAAGGACTTGTGTAAGCACTAACTCTGGAATCAGCAAGAATTATAGCTAAAAGGATGCCTGATGTCTCACAATAATCAGCCATCTCCGGACAGCGCCGATCCTGGAGCTGTAGTACTCACCCACTGTCTGCCCAGCGGCGCTGCTTTGCTCACATTAATTTCTCTGTACTAATGCATGCTTATACACTACTTTCTGCACCGCTGTGTGTCCAGGCTGTAACTGCACATCCTTGCGTCTTCTCTCGCCGCAGTGGCGGGGTGCAGCGCCCCTGGGCCAGCGTCCCGAGGAAGATGTTCAACCCCGGATCCCGGAGCGTTCGCTGTGTATGTGTGCCGAGCGGCAACCTCGAGCTGTCAGCCAGCGCCGCCCTGCAGGAGTACGAAGGCTGCCCACCGCTTGCAGAGTCCTGCCCCGTCCACAGCTTTTAAATGTTTCAAAATGGGAACGCGTTTTATTAACTCATTATCCAGCGAAACGTTTCTTTTGGCCAAACTCAGGAGTTTCTACAACTCAGCAAACTGATCTGAATTTCTCCTTTATTTATACAGTGAATGCAACACGCAGCCTTTGTAGTGGGTTCCGGATTAACATATTGTGATCGTTAAATCTAAAAGCACATTCCTGCATTATAAAAATAAGCCGATCAATAAACTGTTCAAGCCCATTAAACGTTTTCAGTAAACATTTGTCCGGATGGACCATGTCAGTCAGTCAGGGTTGCAAGCTCATATTTCAGATTTTCACGCTCACATAAGTAATCCTACGGCAAATCTATATATAATTCCATTATAAAGCTAAAATTTGCTATATCAAAAGCGTGGGGTTTGGTGCAAAACCTACAGGGTATTTACAGGTCAGTAAAATGGTTACATGTATATGCAGACTTGTCTCGAATTTAAGATCTCGCCCTAGCCAGCTGACTAAAAGTCAGCAACCCTGCTACTGACAAACTGGGGGGTTACCAGTTTTGGTGGGGGTAAGGTACTCATGGTGTCTTTCTACAATGGTTCGTGCCATTTAACTGTACATCACCGTTAATCATTGCGCACAGCTCGCCTCCATACCCACAGCGCCTGCGCGGGCCCCTGCGCGGATAAATGACTCCACACTGCTTTTTGATGACCTTTATGTAAAGTTGTCCTCCTGCGATAAACAAACAGGCTAAATATCTGAGCGTACAGATACGATACAATGTGCATAAAAGGTTAACTGAGGCAAGGTTTAAGTTTGTCACACTGACAAAAAGCACAAACTGCATAAAGTACAAAACAGTTATAGTGGTCAAAAATATTATACATTTATCTGTACAATTTATCAATAAAGAGCAGACCATGGACTGTGATCACATCCTCTCTAAGCTCTAAATTAACTAGTAAGACATGGTGTAGTTCTGATGAAGCCTGCCTAATGGTATAGCAAACCATTATGAGATCATACATAATGTGTTAATGGCATTCAGTTCAAAATTTAACTAGTAACTGAAATTAAGGTCCAGCAAGAAATCCTGCAATAAATGGAATGTATCATTTGGATCTGAAAATCTGAAAATGATTCTTTAAATGTGCTGTAAAGGAAGCTCATGCATACGCATTAAGCTCTTAGTATTCCATCAAAATAAAAAAATCTGTTGTTTGTAACATGACAGATCTCCAAGTGTTTCTCAGTCATCCAGGTACATAATCTCACTGTCTTCCCACAAGTGTAGTTCTTGCTGTTTTGGAAAGTTACCCAATGAGAGATGGCATTGCCCCCCTCGCAGTCTACGCTACACATCCAGTGTAGTAGACTGTCTAGTCTACTATTGGGGGAAAAAAAAACTACAGATCTATTGATTAAATGGCTAAAACGTGTAGCTCTGCACAGAACAGATGAGCTCACTGCGGTAAGCAGAGATCATTCCTGTACCTGACGCTTGTGAATATTCTAGTGATGCTTTCATCCATAACATTCTAGAAAGGCACAGTGTCATTTAATCGGTAAAAGTGACTTGCTACCACGTTAGTGTCCTAAAGATTGCCACTCAAAATATCAAGTTTTATAAATATTGGGGCTCCAGTAAGAGACCTCCTTACTTAGAATTGAGTTTTTTGAATTGTTGAACCCAGCCTTACATTACTGAATTGTACTGATCAACACTACTTAGTATTCCGTTCCAGACTAGAAATGTGCATCGCTGATCACGGTAATGGGTTCTTCATGAACATCACTAGTTACGGTGACACCCCCGACCCACATCCTCTGCCGCACTTCCACCCATTCTTTTGTTCATGCTACACTCTGATCACCAGAAAAAACTACTTGAAAATGCACCATAATGCACAAACTGAAAAACCGGGCAGTGGAAAAACAAAACAATGAAGGAAAGGTAGATATGAGCGTTGTGAACTTTGTCCAGGCTTCCCAGTGGGCCTCTCCCAGGATTCCCCCGGCTGTGACCCGGGCACGAAGGCGGTGGCAGTGGCGGCGAGGGGGAAGGGGGCGTTAGGACACCCCACCCAGTGTCAGCACATCGAAGCAGATGTTGCACACCCGCACGGGCTTGTTCAAGTCGAACTTGATGATGGGGATTTCCTTCAAGGAACACTTGTGACACAGCAGGCGGCCACAGTGACGGCTGGGGAAGGTCACATTGGAGATCAGGTGACCATCTTTGGCCAATAGGAGAGGTGTTCTATGCACACCATCTTGTGTTTCTAAATGCAAGCTGACATGGGGATTCATGCAGGCAGTGTGCATTCTTACCAGTGATGTTTCCTTGTGGTGACGCCAAACTTCGCTGTGCATTCATAACAGTTAGAGCCATCACACCATGGTGGCTCCTTAGACAACATGTCTTACAAAGAAAGAGACAGATCAAACTCCATCAGCCCCTCAAAAGAACAAACACCAACAAAATATCCAAGTTCCAGCTTAGCACCGCTATCATGCGACGTCATGAGATGTTACCGAGGAGCCGGAAGAGCAGCTGCTTGGTGGCCACCTGGTAGTTGAAGATGTTGACGCCCTGATTGTTATTGACTCCTAGGCGGGCACCGGACCTCACGATGGCCCGGCACAGGTTGGCGTTTCCTTTCATGTATGCCAGCAGAAGCACTAGAATTGGGGATCAGGGGCGGGTCAGTCATGAAGCACCACCAAACCCCAATTCTAAGGTGGTCAGCCACAGTGATCAAACTTACCGGTGTTCCCTTCGTTGTCAGGCTTGTCCAATGGATACTCTGGCATGCACTCGAGGAAGAGCTCAAAGATGGCGGCGGCATTCTCCTTCCCATAATGCCCAAGGACGTGCATTGGTGACTGACCCCTGTTAAGCACATTCCATTTATTCTTCCTCAACCCCGAACGCTTGTTGACATTCAACAATTGATCAGCTTACAGTTCAGACAGTGGAATAGTTGTGGGTTCCTACACGAGGTCTGTCAGGCATAAGAGGCTCTCAGATTAGAAAATCAGACTCCACTAACTACACAAGGCATCAACAGGCTATTAGGAGCTCAAAAGTCACCGAAAGTCTGAACAGGACAGGCTTGGCTGGTATGTTAAAAGAGATTCTATCACATAAACCAACTTTGCCAACCCTTTCTACTGAATTTTTAAGGTAGAACAGACTGAAGAACCTGACAACTAACAAGAAGCCTTGGCACCCTCCAGGTCTTCTCTGAGGAGAAACAGAAACAGACTGAAAGAGGAGAGGCACCTGAGGTTGAAGGCCTCCGCATCTACAGTCGACTCCGTGAGCAAGGTTCGCACATTATTCAGACGTCCGTGCATCACGGCGATATGAAGGGCTGGGTGGAGGAAAGGAGACAACGTTATGTTGTCCTTCAGAACTGGAAGCATTTTTTACCACTAGAGGTATGGAAGTCACCACGGAGATCTTAAACTTGCATCGAGGCTGATGTGCAGCATCCGTTTCTGGATCTGCCACACTTCTTACCGTTGTTGCCATTCTCATCCACAGCTGAGAAGTCCACAGTGTTCTCCAGCAGCACAGAGCAGATGGTGGGCAGGTCCTGCTGGGCGGCTAGGTGCAGGGCGGTCTGCCGGTGCTTGGTCAACTCGTTCACTTTGGCCCCGGCCAGAAGCTGTAACAGGTGTGCAGACCACTGTGTCGCATGGATAAGCCAATACCCCCCCTCAACCTAACACTCCCCATCCTCCAGCTTACCTTGGGGCCTGTCAATAATTCCCTGGCATGATCCCTTGTCCCAGTGGTAATATGTATGATATTATAACTAGGTGTAAGGTTAAATACCATAAACGAATGTGACCTTTGGATCAGATTACAAGAGCCCTCTGTGGAAGCCACCTGGTTCAGATTCATATGGAGCTTATTTCTGTAGTGACTTATACCCCGTCCCTCCATAAATATGTCCATCATACTTCACATGTTAGGCAAGTTCATTAAGGTGCATTGATTCCTTAGTAATTCAGAGGCACCGAACGTGGTTCATGGGGCGGGACCTGCGGTCAGCAGAGGTATGTACCAGGTTGCGGACGATGATCTCGGAGCCTGCTTGCACGGCCAAGTGGAGGGGCGTGAGCTTGGCAGCATCCTGCACCCTTGAGTTCACATTGGCCTGCACACTGATGAGGAAGAGCACGCTCTCAATGTCTGAGTTCTGCACCGCCACATGCAGGAAGTTACGCCCTTTGTTGTCCACCTGAAAGGGGAGAGGAAGCGGAAAACAGATGACACTGGCTTCTACACCAGAGGAGTCTGGTGGAAAGGCCCCGTGCCCTGGACTCGCCCGCACTCTCTGGCCCAGCCCACGTTCCCTGGCCCCACCCCACACCTGCTCAGCCGCTCCAGACTCCCTCTTCAGGATGGCCTCGGCTGCCTTGTTATTCTTGTGCGTCATGGCGCAGGCGAAGGGTGTCATGCCCTGCCGATCCCGCACATTCAGCCGAATATCCGGGTGCGAAATAAGCAGCTGTATGATGACGCTGTGCTGGTTGCTGATGGCCACATGGATGGGGGCCCTACCCTCAGCATCCTGCAACAAAGGATGGAGACTGGGTAAGAGCATCATCATCATCATCATCATCATCATCATCAGCGCCCAACAGTATGGATGAAGGTTCCACTTTGAATTGGAAGTACACATACATATCACCCAGCCGACTAGCAGAGCACAGTTTCTAAGTTCTGTTCCCCCAGAGGAATCCATGTTGAAGCACAGTGAACCTGCATGGGAGTGTGACAAAGACAGCCACTTGGCCCAGTGAGCTGACCTGTGCGTTGACGTTGGCCCCAAACTCCAGGAGGCACTGCACCACCTCCTCCAGGCCCCAGCTGCTGGCCAGGTGCAGAGGCGTCTGTCCGTCCCGTGCCTCCTCATCCCCTTCTCCATTGGGACCCGGCCGCCGGGGGCTGTTCACGTCGCAGCCACTGGAGACAGTGTAGCACCCCAAGCCCCATGGTGAGACCCACTGCCCAGGTGGTTCCTGGATACGCTAACGTGGGGAGGCGACGGTGCACACCTGCGCACAAGGAAGCAGGCCACGCCCTCGTTGTTCTCGTCCACAGCACGGTGCAGTAGTGTCTGCTGGCAGCCTCCCGGCCCGGAGCTCCAGCAGGTGGCATCGCAGCCATGTCTAACCTGTAACGGGCGCAAGCCGAATGCACTGTCAGTGAATGATCCTGGAACTGGCTGGTGCCTCTTCCCACAGCAGACTGGCCATTCCTCTTTATAGCCACGCTCAGATGAGGCTGCCATCTACAGTGCCCCCTCTCTGGACTCGGTTATTTTCCTGGACTGATTCAGGTTAAGTACAACAGACCGGCAACTGGCCACAAACTAGCACAAAAGCCAGTTTAGCAGTGACACTGGGCCAATTTGCAGTGAATCACTGCAGCGCAGAGGAAGGCGGGCTCACCAGAGTGGAGGCGATGTCCTCCAGGCCACTCTCCAAGGCCAGCCACAGTGGGGGGTTCCCCTTCTCATCCACTACAGACATGTCTGCACCTCGGGTACATATGGCGTCCACCACAAGGGGGAGCTGGTTGCTGATGGCCAGCTGCAGTGCTGTCTTGCCATCCTGGGTCCTGCCAAAAAAACAGACTTAGAATAGCACGATTCCCTTGATGCTCTCTCTCTCCCCCACAGTCCTCGAACCGGGGCCTGCCCCAAGCCCATTCTGACCTGACATTAATGTCGGCCTGGTGCTCCAGTAGGAAGAGGGCGCTCTTGCTGTCCTGTCTCTGGATGGCCATGTGCAGGAGGGTCTGCCCGCTGGACATGGTGTCGTTTATTGCAGCTCCGGAGCCCAGGAGTTGGGCGGCTATCGTGTGCATGCCTGGAACACAGTGCCCATGACCATGTGACTGTTAAAGACACACAACCAGCATGGGAGTCCTGGAGACCCAGGAGAAATAATGGTCATGGGTGATGACACATGCCTGTCCACAGCGCCAGCCCCAGGACCGTCTGGTCCATGGAGTCCTTGAGGCTGAAGTCTGGGATGATCTGCAGGTTGTTGGTGGCGTGGAGAGCATTAGCTATAAGTATAAGACAACCCTCAATGAGTCACATGTTCATGGATTGGGTGTAACCAAAACTAAAGAGAAACACGGGTCAGCTAAACTAGCGGGCCCTCAAATCTCATAAGAGGGTCCCTTGGGATTTATCATGCGTTGGTTAGCACTTTTTAGAACTGAACCCAAACCGCTAGCTAAATAACAAAACTATTATATCCATATAAGGCTGGTAAAGGATGCAGAAGCACCCCCTACCTTTCTGTTCCAGAATGACGGACACCACATCGGGGTGGTTGTGAACGATGGCCATGTGCAGGGGGCTCTGCAGCCACACGGCCCCGGTGTGGCCCCTCTCGTCACTAGGGGGTGCACTCACTGTCTGCAGGTTGGGGTTAGCCCCTTGCTGAAGCAGTTCCGCCGTCAGCCCAGCCAGACCGTGGCGGCAGGCTGTGTGGAGTGGGGTCTCACCCTATGGGGGGGGCGGGGGTACAGTCATGTCGTAGGAAGGAGGAAGTAGGATGGGGTGTGAGGCAGGGATACATACCCATTTATTGGAATGGTTGACCTTTGCCCCATGAGTGGCCAGGAAGAGGGCAGCTGCCTCACGCCCCACTGCTGCTGCTCTCTGAAGCAGGCAGTTTCCTGGGGAGACAGAGGGCACTATGTGATCAACCCTGGACAGGTATCAGCAGCTGTCCCCAGGTCACTAGTCCTCAGCTTTGGCAATACCAGCAACCCTAGTAAGGAGCTTCAATTCAATAAGAAACTGGTGATGTCACATGCAGTCCAGATTTACTTCCAGGTCGAAAAAACAATACCAAAAAAAAAAGGAGAATCTTAAAGTATCTTAAATTTATGAAAAGCAACTGCCGCAGTAAGAGTGAATTTCAAATGACAGCTCCGTCTTCCTCAAGCTGCAGCCAGCCGCAGCGGCACCACCTGTAGGTCTGGAGGACTCCGCACCTGTGGCTGTATCAGGTGCATCCGGGTCACTGCCCCGCTGGATGAGCCTGGCAGCAAAACTGTTCTCGTCGAAGGATGTCCCATTGAGCACGGGTGCATCATCCTCAAAGGGGTTGACCGACGCGTCTGAGGCCATGGTGATATACTGCAGGGCCAGCCAAAGAGCTGTGCTGCCCTCGTGGTCCTTCAGCTCCAGGTCCAGCCTGGACAGTGAGATGACAGAGCAGTGCATTGGCTCACCTTGAGGACTTTTCACCCTAATGTTAACCAAGCAACATTACAATTCAGGTTCTCATGTTTTTATTACATTATTTTAAGACCTCCCGCCAAAAGTGTTAACAGAGATGAAGAGAGGCAGGAACTGTTTCTGTAAGGACAGAGACCGGCAGTGGTCGAGAACAGAGATCAGAGACCGGCGGCTGAGACAGAGGTCCATCGCAGACATAGGCACTTACTGCCTGCACTGTAGGAGTTGGTTGAAGACAGACTCATTCCCAGAAGCTATCGCCTCGTGCAGGGGGGTCCTGGGAGAGAGATAGAAGAAGTCATATATCAACAAGAATGTGGGTGCTCAGCTTTGGGGGGGGGGGGCGTCAAGAAGTCATACTGACCATCAACCTTACAGCTATCCATCCACCCATCTGTCATCCATCATTCCACCCACCCATCCATCCACCCATCCACCACAGGGTTACAGTGATCTGCATGATATAACCGGTGGCTAAAGGTTATCTGTGATGGCCTCTGGTGTGAGAGGCGACCACCTGCCTGCCTTTGCTGTTCTGCATGTTGGGGTTGGCGCCAGTCCTGAGCAGGGCCTCCGTGATGCGTGCGATGCCAGCCATCACCTCCGCCGCGTGCTTCTTGGGGCTGAAGGAGCAGACGAGGTGCAGTGGGGTCTCCACGGCGCCCTTGGTGGCCGCGTTCACTTTGGCCGAGTGGCGGATCAGGAACGTTGACGCAAACTCGTCACCTGCGGGACAATCGGGACACACACTCAGACCAGAGCTGGACCAGCACCAGACTGGGCATCAGGCAGGACCAGAAGACATCATTGTTGACAAACCCCACCGTACACGTTGACCACAACCCTAAATCCTCAGATCACACTGCACTGGTGGACTGGTGGGGGGGGGGGGGTGGCAGCTGCCCCCCTGGTACCCCCACAGCTGAAAAAATGTCGCTAAAGTGCCCTTTAGAGTGGCAAATATGCAGCTATTGGCTGCCCTTCACATAATTTAAGTCTGTCTAGGGAACCACCTTCATGTCAGATGATATGCCCGATAGAACAAGAAAACGTGAAGAAATGTCTTAATGAGTGTTGTTCTAGTACAGAAAATGTAATACAGTGCATTAGGGTGGTTTAAACAGTCCCTATGGGTACCCTTCCAATAGGACAGAGGTCAGGAACCTATGGCTCGCAAGCCAGATGTGGCTCTTTTGATGGCTGCATCTGGCTCGCAGAGAAATCTTTAATAGATAAAAAAAAATAAAGTTAACAATATAAAACATTCTCATGTATTTCAATCCATTCATTTCCTACCGCTCATGTTCATGGTTGCGGGTGGCTGGAGCCAATCATAGCTGTCCTCCGGGGCAACACCAAATTTTTATTGGATAATGCGTAACGTAAACGTAACACGTAACACGTAACGTAAACCATGCAGCACCAGAAGTCGCATTACTGGTAAGAAGTACTTTATTCATCATTGGTTAGCAACAGCATAACAACGCTATTATTGTACTTTAAAAGTGTTGGTCTTACATAAAATGCACACATTTACTTGCATTTAGTTTTAAACATATTGTATGGCTCTCACAGGAATTACATTTTAAAATATGTGGCTTTCATGGCTCTCTCAGCCAAAAAGGTTCCTGACCCCTGCAATAGGATGTCGCTATAAAGGGTCCTTATAGCGAAGAAAATGTGATGCCCTCTGAAGTGCCCTTCCAAGTGAGAAAACATGACAGAATACCCTTGTAATAGAGAGATGAAAATGAGATATGGCGTCCCACTATGAGATGCAGTTTCCCAATATATGTGAGAAAAGCACACGAGCACCCTGTAGGTGCTCCTATGTTTAAGAAAATGTGATACTAGGATAAGGGTGTGAATCATGCAATAGGTCATCCTTGCCCTTTAAACAGCCTTATTTGCTTACTTGTTCACTTACGATCACACATACAGTGAGCACTACATTGCCAACAGAAGTAAACTGCATATTTGCTGACTGACCTGCCCCATGATCCCCCCCACCGGCAAAGTATTTCTGGGTTTTGACATTTCAGAACCACGTGCTGGTTTGAGGTTGGTTGTGACCCCCCATGTTGGAGAACAGAGCAGCTTACCACCCAGTGCATATCGCTGTGGCCGGGAGTCGAGTGTTGAATGGGAGGGGCAATGTTGAGTAGGAGGGTTTTATCACAAGGTGTAGAAGGGGTTTATAATGCACATTAGGGTATCAGATAACAGTTATAAACCCCGCCCAGATTGCCCCTCCCACTCGACATTTGGTTCCTGGCTCCAGCGATACACCTCTCCCCACCACTGCCACCCCACCTCTCTGGATCCCCACCACTGCCACCCCACCTCTCTGGATGGCCTTGTGCAGCAGGCTCCAACCACTCTGATCCACCATGTCCACGTCAGCCTTGTTGTTCACCAGCGTGGTGGCGATGCTCTCCAGCTTGCGCGACAGAGCCAGGTCCAGGGCCAGGTCACCGTTGTTGTCCAGCTCGTTCAGCTTCCCGGGCAGCTGAGGATCAGAGGAGGCTGCACGTTAAACTGTGTCACAGCGAACACACATGATATTCACACGCACAATAGCCGGAACCATGCATCCACATAAAAAAAATAAAATAAACGTGAAAGCTTTCAGCAAAACCACAAATATAAAGCGAGTAAACAAAACATGGGGTTAAGTATTTCATTTCAGGCAGTGCCAGTTAATGTTAAATTCATTTCAGGTCAATTCAATTTTATTTGTATATAATTGTATATATAGTATATTTTTGTATTTTATTTGTATATATAGTGTATTTCCATAAAATTACATTGTCTCAAAGTGCTTACATTATCCCTGCCCAAAGCCCCCAGAGAGCAAGCCAGAGGCGACAGTAGCAAAGAAAAATTCCCTAGAAGAAAGAAACCTTGGGAGAAACCAGACTCAAAGGGGAAGCCCATTCTTCAGGGGGCGGCAGAGGAAGCCCTAATCCTAACCAGACTCAAAGGGGAAGCCCATCCTCCAGGGGGCAGCAGAGGAAGTCAAATGAACAGCCAAAATCCTAGAGTGCAAATTTTAAGTTAAGTAATTCGAGTCTAATTGCAGAGGGCAGACAGGTGATGATGCTGCTTCTGATGGCAGGATGATTGGCATTACAGCAACACCACGCCTGCATTCCCGTCGAAGCCAAGTTCACGATGTACTTCACAAGCTGGGCCACCGAGGCATGGCGGAATCCAAAGAGACACCTCGGCCACAAGGAAGCCCGCCCCTTGTCACATGACTAAACAGTGCTGACGCTCAGCATCTGAGATTTACTTCAGTTCACCAGAGTCCGCTGGTTGCCTCTCAGTCACTGACTTAAGGTGCATTTCCAGTGGTTCCAAGGAACAATTTCACCACCCGCTGCTCTGATTGCGAGCACAGCAGATTACGGAAAGAAAGGGGATCCGAAACTGGCGGAGTCTTTGAAAAGAGGAAGAGAGTAACGTGGTGGAGGGTACAAGCAGCGAGCTGAGAAGCATACAGTGGCTTTGTAACATCTGCCAGCCGGCACAGAGCACAGCGTGGCTTCATAAGAAACGCAAACGAGATGTGCGTGTTCAATGTGACTCACCTGAGAATCCATCTCTATGAGGTAGAGGAAGACCACATCCTCCCGCTCCACTTTAATAGCCTTGTGCAGGGGGAACTCAGTCTTGGACTTGATCATCTTGTACAGTAGCTGGGCACTCATGGTACTGAAGTCCTCTTTCCTCAGGTCGTCCTTAGAGGCACGTGAATGATGGGGTGGGGGGGGGGGATTTAACAGCACATCAACACAACGTAACAACACAGGCAACAGCAAAGATTTATGCACAAATATTAATCATTCCAAGTAAGTCACTGGTGTGGAGGCGTACATTTAAGACATGTATGCAGCAATGAATGATTGATGAGATTTAACGTGGTCAGCGGGAATCGACATGTATGAGCACCCCCACGTCCGGCCAGCACAGGGAATGGGACCAGCTCCGATAAATCACCATGGGGTCACCTGATCTTTTTAGCCGAGTGTCAGGAAAATATCTCTTCAGCACGGAGCCAGCAGGGTGGACGTGAAAGGTGAGTGTAACCTGACAAAGCGAATGCTTTTCAGGACTCAAACCAGCGTCCGGTTCAAACAATCGCCGGCTAACGGGAGCATGAGCCTGGTGTTTGTGCCATTTCTGAAATGCTAAAGTGGCCCAAAACACTGTTCATATGTTAATATATCTGAGAGCAACCGGGTAACCAACTCTAAAGGGTCAATAATCACAGCAGCCCAATTCCATTCGATAATCCTCAGCTGAAATGCCCGTTGAAACAATACTGGCATATACCTATCCATCCAGCCACTCATCTGGTACAGCCGGGGTGGGGGTGTATGAGAGAGAAAACCTGCATAACACAAGAGAACATGCAAAAAGCAGAGGCGGGATTCAAGCCCCCCATCCTCAAGATGCAAGGCAGCAGTGCCACCCCCGTAATTTATGTTTGGTAGATGCCAGTGGGCTCACGCAGGCACACATATCATAAGCGGCCGGCGGCACTGCCTGCACGAGGCGGGGGGGGTTACCCAGTGGCTGGCGATGATCTCCCCACAGTAGTTCATCAGGGTGCTGGCGTTCAGCTCCTCCGCTGTCTGGTAGAAGCGGATGCAGTTCCTCACGTTCACAGAGGACATCACAGCCTTCTCGCACCTGCGTGGAGGAGGGCCACACCTGAGCACTGGGTGTCTGCGGGGGTCCAGGGTGGCCACAAGGTGGTGGTGCCCCCCCCATGGCAGGGTACCTCTCCCGGAGGAGCTGCAGCTGGAAGCGGTTGGCCAGCTTCATGAGGTCGATCAGGAAAGTGTCATCCTCGCTGAGCTCCAGCTCATCTGTGTAGGCCCAACGCAACATTGCCATGGCGACATTGGGCTTCGTGTCTGCTAGTGGAGGGGGGAGGGAGATGTCTAACACACTATGCATTTTACCATGCAGAGAGAGACAACCTGACTTTCCCCAGCGAAGCCCAGGCCCCGAGCCTCCCCCGCCTCACCGGACAGGTCGAGCTCCGTGACTGCCGTCATGTTGGACAGGCTCCAGACGTCACTGCGAGCCGCCAGCACAAACTTATGAGCGCTGTACATCTTCTCGCCAACCTTTACCTTCAGGTCACTGAAACACAAAACCCATCTCTTAATTCTAACTGCACCCTGGCGAGATTACAACCCCCAGGAACCCCTGACTGCTTTCATCCAATAAAAATAATAATAAAAAGCCATGGGAGAGAAAGGCGGCCACAGCCATCAGTATCAGGTAGCCCCGTCACCTGCCGACGCCCATCAGCTCACAGGGCAGTCATACTGCAGACATTACGGCCCTTCGCCCCAGAACAATATGTCAACACCTCCCAGCAGCCAGGGCGGCGCTCACCTGTATTGGTCCTGCTGGTAGAGCTCGGCCACGATGGCCAGCAGGCGGCAGATGAAGGAGTCGCTGCCGCTTTCGCGCGCTGTCAGCAGGGTGCAGCGCTTTTCTGTGTCGGCCAGCTTCTGCTGCATCTTCACATACTCTTGCCGCAGCAGGGCAAGGTGCTTCTGAAGCTTGGCCACCTCCTCTGCCGGGAGATGCGGAGAGCGTTACGGGAGGGCCACTGTACCCGGTATCCCACCACCTTCCTATCTCCGCTGAATAACTGGGTGAGTAACTGACAACTAATAAGGGTGCGAAACCTGCTGTGGGCGGGATCAAAGCTTGCTGTCAATCACCTGATTAAGTGACTGATGAAAGAACCAATCAGTGAAGGACTGCACACAGTAATCCCACCTCCGCTACCATGAGTGGGATCAGGATGTACTGCCAATCACTTCCAGTTTTAACCTGATCAGTGTCTGACTACACCCACCATGTCTAATCCCACCCACCATGAGATTTCAAAACCACCTCCTTGCTGCACTTCAAAACCAGCAGTTTCACGTTTATCCCTTTCATATCCTGCACCTATGGAAGGATCTCATTTACTTTATTTCCTAAGCAAGTGAGGCAAATAACACATTGCAAACATCCATGCTGTCGAGGAGTTGGCTAGGCATAAGTGCAGCTAGACTGAGTTTCCAATGAATGTTCAGGTATCAGTGTAATACAGCAGATCTACCCAACAAGGCAAGAGCTGAATGAGGCAGCTATTCAAATCTGCCCAAAGTGCAACATTCAGAACATGAGCCATTTTAGCCCACGGCTCCAGGTGACAGTTTACAACATACTTGTGAATCTGTCTTTTTTGTGAAGGGGTGAAGGTCCAGGGGCATTTAACACCGTTAAACATTGAGCCAAACCGGCAGGCAGCACTGGAACAAGTACGAAACAGCAGTCAGGTCCAGCGGCAGGAGACTCCGACATCCAAATCCACTGAGAGGTGAGGAGCCAACATACAGCAGAAAGCTGCTTAAACAAGCACCGGCTGGCTCTGAGCAGCGGATCTCACCACCTGCAGAGCACAACTTCCTGTGTCCATGAGAAAGTGCTCTGCCACCTCCACCAGTGGCTCTCAAGCAACATTTACATATAGACCTGATTCCACAGGTCAGTAGAATATAAAGCCATTGATCAGGCACACAGGTGGTGGAACAAACCAAAAACAAAAGGCGGGATGGGGCGGGGGCTGATACATTAGGACATTGACACAGAGGTGCCTGTGTTAATCACGGCCCTCTCGATGACTTTCTCACACTGACCAGACGCCTGTGCTTTCCTGCATTTGCTGCATGTAATGCGAAGGTAGACAAAAACAGAAAATGCACAGGATGTTCCTGCAGCTTTCTCCGGTTGACGGAGTGAGGTACTCGCAGGAAATGAGCCCCCTCTAGGCCTCCCAGATGAGCACGGTCACAGGAAAGACAGATGCTGCAACAGCAAGAAGCCCCCCCCCCCCCCCCACAGCAGCAGGCAGTCCAACAGCACACTGCACTTTGTTACTCTGCATACATCGCTGTTATAAAACACACACCCTGAAGCAAAAGCATCACCTCAAGAGGCAGAAGGCAAAGAATCAGTGTGCTACCAACCTGCTTAAGAATGGGTCACGCTACAAGGGAGGGACAGTAATGGAGCAAATGGTGCCAGAGAACGTCCCGGTTTAGGGGCCGGGTGGCAGGGGGCCAGGCCATAAAACATATTTTTGCCTAATATTACAGACACCTCACCAGGTGGGGGAGGGGTGAATCTCGCTGAGTTTGATAGCGGAATGACGTTACATAATTTTTTAGTTGTCTGTGGAAAACATCTGCAGGCCGGATTTAATGATGCATTAAAAATGTCACAGGTCATATAATAGCGTCTTGCAGGATGTATCCAGTCCAAAGGCTGATACTTTGAGACCCCTGGCCCAGTACAATCATCTTCAATATTTTAGCCCTTATTACCTTTTATTTATTATTAGTCCGGTGCTGCTAACATTGAATATTGACTAAAGTCTAAATACTGGACGGCAATATAAACCAAAATTGATATACTGGTCAATTCCATACCAATATCTTGATTCTAAAGGAACAACGGCCAATGCAGGCATACTGCAAATCTCTTGGAAAATATTAAATGAATGTGAGTATTTTATAAAGAATGAGGTAATTATCCCATCTTCAGGAACTCCAAATCTACCATTCCCTATTTAAATTATTATTAATAAACTGCTGAAGCAAGTCATACACTGACAGGCAGCAGGTTTACAGCTGCTTCCATAGGCCAGATTTTGCTCTATTATCATTATATTCTGTGTGTACTTGTCACAGCAGCGTAGGGATAGAGCTGAGCATGGCAGCAATGTTGTAGGCATGCAAAGATACATTGTGCTGAATTTGGCATATAACAATATGAGAGAGGAATAGCAGTACAGATTTATGAAAATTCAAGTAGTGGAAATAAATTCGAACTGCGAAAAAGCTCATTACTGTGCTGCGTAATCTTAGTTTTTCCTTAGCTGTAATTGCTTTGTTTAGACAACAGAGTGCCTGCATCCATGCCAGCAACCAAATAATGCAAGCTGCAGAAGTATTGGGGAGAACAGTGGACAAATTGTTTTACTTTTAAGCTTGACTACAGCCTTCATAAATGTTTATTCATAAACGGTTATTAAGAAAAAGCCTATTTGTTACTAACTTTTTACTTTCTAATAAAATGAATATTTTAGTTAACCAGCTACTATACTTTACTCCAACCTTTATAAATATTTGTAAACAATTACTGGTTATTAAGAAAATTAAGGTCTTTTTTTACTTAACAAAACTAATATTGATTATTAATTTGCAAGGGGTTAAATACCCCTTAAAGATACTCCTACATCTGGGTTGCGTGCATTTGCATTTCTGAAACTTAGGATGGCAGGGTAGGTGGTGTACCCGTTCATAATTCATTACAAAATCTGGTCTGCAGATCTATCTGTCATTTTCCACAGAATAAAAGACAGTGTAAGGTCGTTTCACTAATTAGCAACACCCACCCCCCAAAAGAAAACCATATAGCACTTCGCTTGTGCTTTTTTTTCCTGTTTAAATCAATAGTTGGCCTTTTGACAATTTACACTGGCTTGCTCTCCCTGTTTAATAACAATAAAAATAAATGTTAGATTCTACTTTGTATTCCATTAATTACCTGGAATTCCCTAGTAATATGTGGAATTTTTTCCAGTTAAGTAAAAAAACGTTGATTTTAGGTTATAATCAAATGGCCGATTAACCCATTCAAGATAAAAAGTAAAGGTTTCTGATGCATCAAATCATCCCTTCAAATAATCGTTATCAAATCAAATCAATTGGGGCAAAGGATTTACATCCTGACTGTGCACACAAGCTCAAATACTACAATTAATACAAGCTCCATAACAGAGTACTGTATGAAAAACCACCCCACCTCCCTAGACACATAACCTGCAGTGCCAGTCTAAGGCCTAAGCTTGTTCATGTGCTTCGCTCGCCCTCACACCACAGCCTGGGCAGGAGTACTGCTTATGAAGAGTGGCTGCAGCAGAAGCTCTGAAGGAAAGGCCAGATATATCAAAGAGCTGATAATGAGGCAACCTATGGAACTGAAACATTTAAAAATCTGCTAGTATAACCCAATTAGCAACCATCCTTTACCAAAATAAGCAACAATAGAATAGAATAGTCACTTTTATTGTCATTCAGAAATACACGGGTTAGTGCACAACAGAACAGAACCACACTATAGCTAGAGTGATATGGTAAACTGCAATCATAATATTGCTCAGTACCTCAACAGGTAACTATGAATTCAAACACCCCCTGTGCACAAATCTGATGACCCTAAGTTCCTTAAAAACCGCTTTAATGTCTCCAGCCACCCTTAATGCTGTTAAACTTGTCACCTCGTGATTTCACACTTTATATAAGCATGGCTTCAGAAATGATGTGCAGTAATGTTTTACTATATTTCCAAAATACCTACTACCTAAACCCACGGAGTAATCCGACAGGAACATATTCTCATAACTTAGCAAGCAGCACATTATATACCCTGCTTAACAAACCAAGGACGCGTTTGCTGCAAAGCAATAAAAGGTAAGCGTTAAAGCAATAAAGTTCTGCATTACTAAGTTGGTCATACAAGGGATTTGCTGCCTGGTTAATGATACGCTCAGCACTGAGCTGGCCTGCCACACAGACAGTACTGCCAACCATTACCGCTCAGTAAACCCCAAGCTTTTTACCCCAAAGCCACACAGGTAACCTAGTACCCAGGACACATTTCTCTTACTCAAGCCCTGCTGAAAATAATTACCACGGATCTGCTGCCGTACTACGAATGTCATAACTGTAAAAAGGAGCCCTATCCCATGAATCGACTAAACCTAACCCTCGAAACTTAATCCTAAAACTCCACCTAACGGTAACCCTAAAACTCCATCTACCCCTGTTCTCGAAGTCCGCCTCAGGGTAACCCCACTACAAAGCCCATAACAACGCGTTTATAGCAGGGTTTCCGGTTTCACGCCGTGTGTATTCAGCTGATAAGACTGATACGCTTTATAAAACAATGTATCTTTTTATTAAAGGGCTGCTGAGCACCGCTCCAGAGGTTGTTTCGGTTTGATAGGAGACGCACCCACAAGTTGGCGGAGCGGTTCCGCTGGAACGTAACGATTCGT
Organism: Hippopotamyrus pictus; assembly: GCA_026781145.1. NCBI lineage: Eukaryota > Metazoa > Chordata > Actinopteri > Osteoglossiformes > Mormyridae > Hippopotamyrus > Hippopotamyrus pictus. The sequence continues at coordinate 30,848,192 of JAODLC010000113.1, forward strand.
CCCTACTTTAACAGTCTCTCATCATCCCCATTATTATTTACTATAATAACAGTTATTATGACTGCTTCGTATTTGCATCTGAATCCGTAATTACCGTCTAACACTACGAGTCCCATCCCACAGCCCGGCTACACCACCCAAGCCGTCACCCGCCTGGCCTAAAATGAACGCCGCCGAAACGAAGCTGGCCGGAAACGGGCCGCCCTGAAACCGAACGGTCAGCCGAGCTTCCCCGTCCCCCTCGACACCGATCCGGAGCTGCGGCGATCCGGCAGGGCGGCTGTCGCACATCCAAAAGACGGCGATCCTGTACCTTCAGCCATGTTGGGTCCGGGGCTCTCCGACTGCTATCGCGAGAGGATGCGCGAGCTAGAGCGCAAGCGGAGTACTGTGAGGGCAGCGGCTCGCGGAGGGGGGCGGCGCGCGCGAGTGTAGCCGAAGTGTTCTGGGTGTCAGAGTAGAAGCCGGTGGGGATTCAACAAATAAAAATGAACCTCAAATTAACATATGGGGAAGTCCTCCAATACAGAAAATCCCTTAAAAATGTGCCGTTTGTTTGTCATATTCCCTGGAAATCCCTTTGGGAAACATGTAATTAAGCTGCACGCTCCGACGTGAGGCGTGAAACATAACGGGGACACTTTTACAGAGTACTTTCAGATACCAGTGCTGAAGCGTCCCCCCGGAACTATAAAGCTTTCAAAATAGAAACTGAACAGTAATTAACGTAATCAGACGCACTACAGCGGTCTGGCAGGTGTAAACGGTCTATATTTAAATTTAATTACGTAGTAATGTCGAATTCCCTTTACCTCGCCCCACCATATCAGTTGTTCGGAAACCGCCATTTAGATTATCCCTCCCTACCAGTCAGTGTCAGCACTCGAACATTACTCAGTAATCACTCCGACATTACTCACCTCGGAGAGCAGCTCAGGCACGGAGATCATTTATGCAATCAGATTACAGAAAATAAATCCACCATAATTCCCATAATTGTCCTTGCTAGTAAATACAATACTTTTGGAGATTTCTCAAAAAGTAAGTTTCAGGTTGTAGTATTATTATTACAGAATGGAAGCACCCTCAAGTTTTCGGAGTTATGGTCTTTAGGTTAAATTTTCAGTCAATTTAAAACAAGCTAGACAGAATTACACAAAAGAATTGGAAAGAAAATTATATTTTAGAAGAACTCACTACAGAAGGTTTCCATGACATGAAAAATATACATCAGTATTTTGTCTATGTACAATAGGCAAGAAAAATTGCAGTAGTCCTTCAGTGGCAGCATAAAATGAGGCAACAAATAAAAAATAAAAAAGTGTTCATGTACAACATACCAACACACTCGCGAACATCTTTGAATTTTGAAAAACCCAGGACTGCCTATAGGACCACCTAAAGTTAAAGTATACTTTAAGGTACTATGCAAGAATCCACAAAAGAAAAAAACTTTTCAGAGGGCAAGTATGAGGAGAGCTCCAGTCTTCAGATTTTCAAAATGCACTGATCACAACAAAGGGTTATTGCTAGATGAACCTTTTGGTCTTCCTCATTATCCTGGTTAGCACTCGTGCTCGAGTGGTGTGGTACAGTCTTTCCATCTTTTGAACTTCTGTTTAATGCAGAATATATTTACTGAGAAATTTGACAGGAGGCACTTTTGAAAGACAAATTAAAACTCAAAAATATTCTTGCAACATGCTGCACGTCTCATGAGAATCACCATTTCCACAAATGCACTTTAAACAAACACACACAAGGTGTAATCCCGTCTTTGTTTTTATGAACACATTCCCCCCCAATCCAAAGAATGAGTATCTTGTGCAAGACAAAATAAACTCTGAAATCCCAAAGAAGTGAGAGCAAGAGGAAATCTATCATGAGACACATGCTTCACCTTTCAAAAGACACCTCCCTCATTTAGGTCACGCAATCCCAGACAGAACTTTCTGGACCAAAGTAGCCATGTTTAAAAAGCCTAAAAACTCTCCCCACCAAGATCCATTCATTAGTCTTGTGAAAATAATTTGTAACAGAAGAGATGCACACAAAAATAAAAAAGAAGAATGAGAATCTTCCAAGAATCAACAGGATTCCTGTTCCAACTAAAGATGCACTATTTATTTGGTACTGTGTGTGTTGCTGGGTGAATATGAAGTATGAACAGTTTATATATTATCTGTTTAACGTTGGTGCTATGTACACGTCTTTACAATTCTTCCTGAAAATTGAAGCAGTTCATAGACATCAGAGGAGGGAAAAGAGACTTTTGGGGTTGGCACTTGCTCGGCCTCGCGTCATCACCAGTACCAGCCGTCTCCTTCTGATGCAGCTTATTTTGCCAGCATGTGTCTGGCAACGTTCGATAAGAACAACTCTGGAGAAAGGTGGGCAGAGTGCAGGAAAACAGTTCCATGATTCTCAACCGGAGACCTGTAAATGATAAGCACACACACTCAACAATAATCGACGTCACACCACGTTTAATCAGCCACTGACCCAAATCACGCAGAAACACCATGTTCTCAAAGACATTGAAACGCAGGATGCTACAGACATCACCAAAAGGCTTGTCTTTGTATAATTTCATCCATGTATAAGGCTGGGCATTTTACTGGAACAGTTGGACAGTTAAATACTGTTTTAAGGGTTTAGCAGAGGAGAGGTCCACCTGGGAATCAAACTAGCAACCTTCAAGTCCACATCCTTAGTTGCAACACTCCCTGCTACCCCAAAAGTGTGTGTGGAGCCTTAGAGATCAGACACTGAACTCATTACCCCTCTCTGTGCTACAAGCGCTCTGCAGACCACACCAACTCCACGTACAGGGGGGGCTACCACCTCAAAACTGTGCCTGTGGACGGACCACAGCGGAAGCCAATCACCCTTACCCTGAAAACAATGAAGCTACAAGCTGTAGGATGAGTGTCACTCAAAAGCAGTCTCTTGGCTCTTTCTAACACATCGGGCAACTTTCCTTTTGAATTCTCCATTTCTGTCTTCTCGCCATTCTTTCTGTGGGACAAAATGCAAACAGCCCATCACACAGCGGACCTTCACAGGTGTAATAGTGTATTAAAAAAGGAAATATTATACTAAGCACTAATTAAGGCTACAGCCAAAGCTCGAAAATAAACCTACTGCAGCGTCTACGTTTGCGGGAGAGTCTCCATTGGGATCTGCTAACATGGATATGACGCTAATCATGATGGTTTCCACCGTGTGGATAGGGAGCCAGCGTTCCTCTGGTTTCTCATAGCCGTATTTGTCTTCTCCGGGCTCATGCAATATCGAAATACATACATCACCGTTCTTGTCAACTAGAAGCGAGAGCAAAGGCAAGGGCATTAGGAGTGAGGGTATCATTATTATTCCGGAGGGTTCTAAAGTGCTCCATCACTTACCGTTGGGGTGCCATATTTCAGTGATGAATTTCAATTTGGGTGGTCTGAGGGGATAGTCTTTAGGGAACGTAAGGTGTGCTTTAAACACGCCTCCTTCACTGTCGATGAATGGAAAGTGAGCATTAATACATGTATTGGAGAAAAAAAAAAAACAATTCCCAACTACACCCCACAATGCGCAATTTACTGAAAGTACATAAATGGGCAATAGAATTTGCAAAGTGGATGTCCCAAAATTGAGGTGTTGAAATGTTATGACCTATTAATGTGACGTTCCCAATTCAAGCTCCATTGTACTTACTACAGGGTATCGGGTGGGCCAATGATTAGAACTTCCCATCGATAGAGGTCGCTGTCATCTATCAAGCCTGCAGAGAAGCCCTCTACCGGGTTCTTATTCAGCTCTGAAAGGAGAACAGAAATTTACAAGCTGCACTGTGCAACTGTACTATATATTATCTATTTATTTATTCCTTAAGCTGAAGTCCCAGGAAACAGGCAGGTAGGCAGGCAGGTAGCTGCTTTTGCATTAGCAGCATGTTTGAACGTGTTCTCCTTGCCATGTCGGGGCCATTGGGAAAGCGTAAAGCTTGGCCGCCTAAAGATCTGAAACCCTCACAGGCCTACCATAAGCAAAGAGGTCTTAGCAGAGAGACAAAACCTACCAACTACATTAGGCAGTGGTGATATAGAACTGTCACCACTGTTAACATTGGCCATGCTGGAAAATAAAATCTGAAGCAGCACAAAAAGGATCAGTATCACAAAGAGTCACAAATGACAGTGAAAATACCAGAAACTGGTTTGAGATTCTGGACACAGCCAATAAGAAAGATCAAGAAAAGTTACATCATCATTGCCATCTCATTAAAGGAAATTAATGTGGAATGATGGAAGATTTGCATGTTGCAACCTCACATGAGTATGCTGAAGAAAGTCGGTAGCTGGGAAAAAATGGCAGCACAAAGGTCAAGCTGAGATGGAAGGAACACACCAGAAAGTCATGGGGACAAACTCCAAAGCAGTGGAAAAGGGTTTGCACTTGTTATTCAAGGTGTCTCTTCAAAACACCAACTAACTTGTGTTTAATAGGAACAAATATTCTGGAATTTTCCAGTGACTTCAGCTAATGGGTCCATTCCATAAATGTTAAACAAGGGCCAGCTGCTTTAATAAAACTGCAAAATACTACAAAACAGCAAAAGTTTTGCTTTTATCTTTGACTACACTTAGCTATGCTCTACGACAAAAAAAATCATAATGGTAACTCGTATGATTTATTTATTAAAATCAGATTTCAGTTTGCAGTCCATTCAATTTATCTTTTAACTGTTCTTTTTAAGTGGAATCTGTTTAAGAGGAATCCTAACGGAATTTTAAGCATAAATGGAAGAAATAATGAATTAGTATCGAAAAGAAGAATAACTTATGAATAATACTCCGAAAATGATCAATATCGACCAATATGGAAAATATATATATTGCATTTTGCCATATCACCCAGCCCTACTTTCCAGTTTTTAAATGCATTTTTGATGGCTGCAGCCTTTGGTTTTCAGAGCCATTTGGCAAATAGGTTTTTAGAATTAGACAAATTGAGAAAGATGCTTTATTTGATCCATGCAACACAGATATAGGTATAATTTTGTATTTACTTTTATTTTGACTTCTGTTTGGAATAAAGAGCAAGTCTATACTGCTTAGCTGTAGTTGTATATTCGCCAACTGTACCTGTATTTAGGTTTGACCACACTGTTTCAATAAGAGTTTCTGACATCTCACATGCGGCTCACACTAACAGCTGAACATTTAAAACACTTTACATACTTGTGTGTGTGTGTATTGCTGTTCTACCTAAAAATACAGATATGATTTCTGGTCCATCTCATTACAGGGATTATGAATATCATGTAAGAATGACAAAACAACAAGCTACCTAACCTCAGGGAAACCCAAAACAAATGATCTGTCACCTAGTAGTCTATCATCACTGTGACTAAATAAATCTTACTTCCATTATTACAGTTACTGAAAATAGGTAATTAAAATGGACAGATGGAATTAAGATAAATGGCTAAATTGGTTTTCATAAAGACCAGAAGGGTAGGAGGGTTCACCCCACATCAAACTAACCTGTATGGAAACTGAGCAAAGGCTGAGGGTGTCTGCAGTCAAAAAGTGGGGCACCTGATTCAGCCTGATGGCTACACATACAAACATGTAACTGAAAAACTGCTGGTGTACATTCCAGAAGAACCACCCTGGACAATCCATACAGGACACTGAACCTGAATACCTCCAGGAAAATATCCAGGTGCACAAATGGGATGAATGTGACAACTAAGCAAATAAATGTAATGTAAATGACATGTTTGCAAGTTAAAAGGCTAATGATAGCACCTCTCAGTACTGCATGTTATTCACAGCACACAGATGTGTTTGATAATCTGGCTTTAAGGTCAGGTGAAATACAATAAAAGTGCTGCAAACACAGGGGGATCAATCTCTAAATCCCACTGACCGTGCTAATGAATCACATTACACTCCCAGTTTGGTGTGTAATCTTCAGATGATTTCTATCAAATGTAAAGACTTTTGCATTTAGCTGGAGAGAGGAATGCAAGTTTTCAGCAGTGAATGTGAAAGCAAGCCTGGTCCTGCACCAAAAGTTTTGAATGTTTGATTGGGATTAGTCATAAACTGGCACCTGTGTGCAAATAGAATACCCAAAATCAATCTATAAGACAAACTTAAGTATCCCTCAGTGAACCTTGTCAAGAATCCAGGGAAAGGATCATCAAACCAGGACCCAATGTTTTAAAAATCAGTATTGAAAGCAAGTAACATGGTCTGTAAGCCTTGCAATTTCTTAAGGACTCCTGATTCAGTGTAAAGTTTAAGACCTAAAAATGATACATACAAAATCAAGAACCCATTCACTGTACCCCAGTGTTTCTCAACCACTGCTCCACAGCCCGAAACGGCCCCTAATGGGCCATGGTACTGTGGCAGGGAACCGCGGCTCTGTTTATAATGGGCTGCCACATGAAGGCAAACCTGACTGCTGCCTGGGAAAACTCCTCAGTGAAATTTCCAGAGGGGATAGATTTGGGTGATATATCGTTTATATCTACTTGTCAAATAAAAATTAAACCAAAAAAAAAGAGAAACTTTAATAAACTGTCAATAAGAATCATTGCTATGACATCAAAGAAACGAATGCAATTCTAACCAACGATATGATAAGTCTTTTCACAACAGGCAACTTACACCCAATAAATACAGATCAACGCTGACTGAGGTACAGAGCATGCCACATGCTACTGTTTTGATAATATCATAGAAGAGATAAACACTTCCTCCGAAGAAACTTGGTGTCGGTGAAAAAATGAACAGCTTGGCAGCCACAACATGTTTTTAAGAAGCAGATATCGTGGATAAACAAGATAAAGAGCTCGTTTCCACTGCACCAGGTACCATACTTTTGGTATTTTCTCAAAGTAGGTGAAATAAGTAGGTAATTCACTTACAGATCAACAGCAGTATCAATATTTTTCACACTGCAAATGTAACCTTTTCCTTGGGTTTCACACGTTTGCTGTTTGTAGGTGTATTAGTGGACGCCTTGGGCCACCTCTGATTGGTGAGAATCACCATCACACAAGGAGAACGGGCTGAATTTGTAAAACTTATCACGACAATTTTAAGCCTTGAGTCAGACAATGCATATCCTAAATCGCAGCTTTTGCGATATACTAATTGCGTTGTTTTAAATCGTGATTTCGATTGTTTATTTTGCTGTGTCTCAAATCACGCTCAACAGGAATATTTTATGTCATTTTGACAACACTTTGCATTCTTCTATGCTACGTGGATAAAGGCAGGAAATATTCTTGCATTTTACAAAAACAATTTATTAACTGAATTTACAGCAAATGTGCTATATCATGATATGTACTGTTATTGGGATATAAAATGACCTATATTGGGATAGGAGATTCTGGTGATATTGCAAAGAACTGCTTAGGTATCGCGCACATGCAATGCGCTGAAACAGTGATCACCACAATGATTAAGGCTCAAATGATGTCAGATTATCAAATTCTGTCAATTTTGTTTGATGTATCTGGCCACTTATACTTTCTGCAGTTTAAAGTCCAACATGCAGCAAACTGTAGCTGTACTGAAAACTCAAACTGTGTATATCTGTGCAAACTCAAACTGGATATACTGCCAACCTATTTCACCACTCAAGCTTTTGCAGTCACAGACACCAGTAATAAGGGTATCCACTTTCAATCTCAAGAATCCAAGACAACCAACATCCTGTATTGGCTAGAAATTGAACATAGCATTTTTTTTAATTATAGGATAGGTGACAACTCTACCAGCAAAGCCATAGCTGTTGAAAGCATTGATGGAAGGACTGATTTCACATTATTTTTACATGCATCTATTAAGCCCAGATGTTTCCCTGCAGTCTGGTTTGTTAATCTATGTATGAATTATTTAATTTTACTTTCAGCCTTTGGGTTATGGGGCAGCATCGTGCCACTGTGGTTAGCACAGTTGCCTCACAACTCTGGGACCAGGGTTGAAGTCTCCGCCGTGGTTCCTTGTTCGTGGCATTTACCTGTTCTCCTTGTGTCGTCATGGGGTTTCCTCTATGTACTCCGGTTTCCCCCAGTCAACAACATGCTAAGGTAAACTGGAGTGCCTAAATTGCCCATGTGTGTGCATATGGTGTGTGAGAATGCCCTGCCCTGCGATGGGTTGGCATCTAATCCTGGGTTGAACCCTGCCTTGTGCCTATAGTGTTCAGGATAGGCTCTATACCCCCCGCAACCAAGTGGATACAGATAATGGATGGATGGACTTTGTTTTACAGTTTAAAATTAAAATACATACCTTATGTATTTTAATATGTATTTCTATGTATGTATTTCTAATCACAGGACTTTATCATAGTAGGAAATAAGAAAGGAGAGAGCGAAATCTGTTTTTAAGATGAACACACAACAAGCTTTCCAGAGAATTCTGTAGCCTACCCTGCATCTTAAAGCTAAACTAAAAAGCAAAAATAAAAAGCAAAGTAATCATATATAACAAATATTGAATTTTTGTTACTTTGAAAAATTCTAATTCCATAACATGCCTAGCACAGGTAGACAAGTATTAACTGCTAACACAAGCACATAAAGAAGCAACTTAACCCACCTCTCTATAAGGAACTAAATTTCACTGTACAAAACCAGCAGCTGCTAATAGATATGAAGGCAACCAGAACAAACCACATGACCAGGACCTGATATCCACAGTTCTCCAAATCACCATCTCCCTAAAACAAAAGGAAAGACACCAGGAGCACTATCTGTCAAGCTAGCTGACCTGCTGACTTACAAATCAGCTCTAGGCCTCTCTCATTACCTTTGACGACCCACCAGCTGGGTCACTAATAATACCCAGGAAATTAAAAATTCTGCAATCTGTCTTAATAAAATTCATAATCATCTATCCAAGAGATTTTTCAGTCATCAATTTAGCTTGTCTAGTACACTAACGCACAGTAATATTCAAAACTGAAAAAGTAAAATAACAGCACCCACTTAACCGGGTATGAAAATGAACTGAGCTCTTACCAAAAGACAGCCGAGTTATATTCTCATATCTACCAGTTTTGCCAGGATTTCACCAGTGTGCCATTACACCAAACTTTTGCGACAATGTGAAATAAAGCATCTCCAATGCAGCGGAATGGATAAACTTTTCAGATGAACCTAAAAACCTCCCAAAAGCCACTCACAAGATTAGCACACACCATAAGGACTCCCACAAGGCTCAGCTTGTTAGGGCCTGAAGAAAATAAAACTACAGCAATTTATTTGATGCAGCCACACAAATATTCCAGAAGTTAATCAAGGATTGCACTTTAATTCAACATATTTTATATGCATTTACACAGCATGATCTTACGCATAAATAAGTTCTGTTTCAGAGACTGAACCATACTAGTCAATCTTGTTATAGGAAAAAGATGAATATCCATAACACATAAGTGCAGATCTCCTCAGCAGAAGACCATATCTAATCATGCTCCTTGGGGACATGTGACAGAGATATTAAATCTCAACATAACATGGGAGCAAATCATCTGCTGACCTTTTCCATGCACTCATCCAAAACATGCTTTAAAATCTTAAGTGGCCTTATAACAAAATAAACATGCCCAGCAAACCCAGCAATATCTTAACACTCCCAGGTTGGACCTTAATAGCTTTATGAAGTTAATAATTAATTGTACAGTCTTAACAGCTACATAAATTTAAAAAGAATGACAACCAATTTGAACAGAAGAAACAACACTAAGCACTGAGGTCTAGTGTGCAAAGAAAAAGCAAATCCCAGCAGGGAAAACTCTACCTCAGGGACACTGCAGACACCTGAAAGCATTGAAATCAGTGCTGAGCAGAAAAATCAGAACCCAGAGAAATCTAATGTTCTGATAACCTAAAAAAAAAAAGTAGTCGCCATAAAACTACTTTACCAGGTGGGAAGAAGGCACAACCTCAGCAGAAAAATCAGAACCCAGAGAAATCTGATGTTCTGATAACCTAAAAAAAAAAAGTTGTCGCCATAAAACTACTTTACCAGGTGGGAAGAAGGCACTGATTTCAATGCTCCCCAGAGGTTACACAAACCTAGGAAAGTCACGTGACAGAATGACATTCTTTGGGAATTCAGAGCCAAAAAGTAATAGCAACATTTCCCTGCAGTCAAAGAAACATCTAAAATCCAGCAGCATGATTGATAGCAAAAATTCTTCACGTTGAGACTTGCTATCCGTACGTGTAGTGTAGTACAAACACCATATCTCAGAGATTCAATACCCACTTAAAAGCAGGTGGGATGTGGACTGTTAGGGCAATGCAGCATCGGGATAAACCACCACAGCATAAGGACCCAGGTGACTATGTACAACTCCTATTTCCTCCTTTACAATGCTAAAGTTTTAAGTTTCCCTATATAACAGACAAAATCGGTTCCTAAAATGTACATTGTCAGTTTCTTCTTATTAGCAAGTAAGGTGGAACAATGACTTAGAAAAGGTGCTGGTACTTAAGTGACTCCTAGAGGTGTATCCCGCCATAACAGTCATTGACAGGGTATGTGCCATCGTATGAAAGACGTGCAGAATCAGCACTACCTCTTACACAATGACGGGTGTCTATTAGACATTTTTTTCAGCTTTTATTACTGCTGTTTTGTCTTTCCACATCTAATGAGTCAGACCGATTTGCGAGTAACAATATAATGCTTAAACCTTTTCAGACATTATGTTACGTTTATAAGTCGTAATTGTAAGCTAACAAATATTAAACGTTAATCCTGTATTTCCGTAACTGGTTTCTTTAACTAAAAATGCTGTAATGGTATAAAATTCATGAGGAGGAAAGGAGGCACCCATGATAAACAACAAATCAACATTTCGCGTATTCCTGTCACAGTCGGCCTAATGTAAGCGCCAGTGGCTCGAAGCACATGGGCCGGAGGGCGCTTGCGCAATACAGCCGGGCCGAGCGCACATGCGTAGTGGGACCAGGCCAAGGGTTCCGCGCAAGCAGCCTGGATCCCAGCTGTCATTCAGAGCTCCGTCAGAGCGACCGACTGCTCACCCAACGGGGGTACAAAGGGCTCGGGCGGCGCTACCAACACCGGCGTCGCAGCAAGAAAATATCGCGTGCTGGCTCCTAATATACACTGAGTTTTGCGAGCAGGTAGACCGGCAGCCAGGCCGGACTTAACCCTTAACCCCCGGCGTGCATTTGGCCTGACGGGTCGGTGTGAATTAAGCTCCGAACAAAGGGACAGGCATCCATTACTTACAGAAGCGTGTTTGGCTGCGCCGGGAGACGGGGGTCTGCTGGCGGGGAGAAAGGCTTCCGAATCAGTAAAACGCACTCAGCAGACCCGCTTACGGTACCTGTGCGTCAGATACTAAAGAAACCAACTCCGACATGGCCTGTCAAAGGCCAGGCGGTTATGGGCCGAGCCCGGAGTGGTCGAACTTAAGAGGTCCACTTCTCTGTCAGAATACTCCGGAATGCGGGTACCTGCTAACACGCTTTCGGGTTAAAACACGACGGCGCGGCTAAGCTAGTTACAGCCGTCTCCGCGTTTACCTGCCAGCTGTCTCCTGAGTAAGAGCGCCGACTGCGGCTCCGTCATGCTTTTGTTTCTCAAAACGACGGGAGTTCCGGGCGGTTCGCGTCGATTTTCGGCCGTTTGGAGACTGAAAGCCACCCCAGTAAACAGCGACAGTCCGTAGCCGCCACCGTCGCTCCCCAGACAGAGTTTCGCCAAGTACTCCGGCCGCGAGCGCGCATGCGCACAAGTACACACCGGCCGCTGCGAGATGGCCCGGGACGCGCGCGTGTTGCCTGTCGACTTCGCACCATTTTGGGAAGTTCTGCAGCAGAGCGCTAGCGAGGACTGCTATCATCGGTGCTGCCACCGTCATTGATAGTATCTCCATCTTTAATTACTCAGCTACCCCTTGATAATTTTTAATTGATGTAATGTTTAAAACGTTTGCTTTCTATATTCACGGCATATAGTTTTATTTGTGCAGCATATTTCACATTCTTCATATTAACATACTGAACGACATAAATTTAAATAATAGATTAAAAGCTTATTAAATGGGGAAATAAGCACCTTTGAGACATTTAAATGAATAAGATTAAGATTTTTAGATATCAAATCAAGTGGGGCTTCTTAAATCTGACAATGTATCCGGCTAAGCAAAAAACCATGCTTCTTTATACAGCCCCTAGGAGAACACATACGTGGTATGTAGGAGAAAATGTTACACAAATATCAGAGATAAATAATGGCAATATTGGCAATAAGTCACAATACAACTTAATCTTGACTCTTTCCATTTACTAAAACTGCTTTTTAAAAAAAATAAAATTACTTTTGTCTTATCATCTGTCAATGGAAGGAAATTGTGGCTTTTGCGGTTGATCTCAGTGATACAGCACTGGCACAGAGAATCTTTTGCGATTCTAGTTGCATGGAAAGATTGCCTAGTATGTGTGAAAACATGTAAGAAAATGGAAAATTTGTGAATTTTTTTCACATTTTTTGTGGTTTCTAAATTTTTTATTGTTTCCTAATTATATGTGGAGTTTCCTTTTTATGGTTTTTGTATTAATATTTGTATTGTGTTTTTTTTATTTGCTTTGCATTTACTTGGTGTTTTGTGTTTAAAATTTTTAATGTAAATTTGATACGTCCTGTAACCAGCAAAGAATGCGAGCAGAAGGACATGAGGTCAGGACAAAAGAGTTTGTACTGATGGTGCCAAGCACATTTCAGGCATGCTGATCTCCATCGTGCTTTCATCCGGAAGGAGGTTCCTCACATGGTCCCGAATTTAAACACTAGCTGAATGTCAATATTCATCACTTCCAGTCAATCAAGACAGTAATCAACATTTATTTTGCAAGTATGTGTTCTGGCTATTTCCAAAGCTTTTTTTCTATTTTTAGTATTGAAAAACCTGAACTTTTTTCTCCCATCATTAAAACTAAACCAAGAATTGCAAAACATAGGGTGTACACTGGAATGTCTCTTGTTTTTAATGTATGATTTTGTTTGTGAACATATCAGTTTTATGACATTTTTTCTTTTTTATACATTTGTACAGTTCAAAGGTTCTGAAATTTACCACTGGATTGCAGTACTACATTTTGTCCACCAGATGGAAAATCTTGTGCATTTATGTAGCGGACCGTATTGTCCGAAGTGTTTTTGTAACTGGAAAGGGTAGATTTGGTTAAATATATGTGTCTGGGTCAAGTTTATGAGATGTCTAGTCATTTCCTTGCTAGAGTGATAGTTTAGTTGTCCTGCAGGTACTTTTATCCACAGCAACTTTATATGACCATTTTAGACCTCACTAGAATAGGCCATGATTCTGCTGGTGTTCTATCATTTATTTTAAAGACAGAATGAACACGCCACATTTATATGTTACTTTTTCTGTCCATGCATCCGGTGCACTTTACTAGTCATGCTGCAGGAAGCAGCACTCCCCCTTTTAATGAATGCACATGGCCATTTGCACAACGTTCCATTTGCATAACGGCCATCTTACACTGTATTAACCATAACTGGACATTGTTTGCACAGGTCTTATGACATATGTTTTATTATTGTTTTTTTTTCTTTTTATATGTATTGTCTTTGTTGACATATTTCTACACTGTATTTATTTCTACCTAAATGCTTCATTGTTATATTTGTTCCATTTCTGTGAAAGCATTAATTCCCCTTGCAGGGATTAATAAAGTTATATCTTATCTTCTTTTTCTCAAACCATTGAGAAAAAAAATACATTTTTAGTGACAGTAATGCTTTCCTGCACAAACACACAGATTACGTAGTGCAAGCTGAATCCTTGGGTTCCTTTAAATCAGAGCTAGATAAGATTTTAACAACTCTGAGCTATTAGTTA
>JAODLC010000113.1:30862220-30872711 GCA_026781145.1 Hippopotamyrus pictus
AGTTAAGTTCTCCCCAAGCGAGCTTGATGGGCCGAATGGCCTCCTCTCGTTTGTATAGTTCTTATGTTCTTATTATTGACTCGTGTGAAAACTCCTCATAGAGAAGAGCCAGGTAGCCTACATGTTTACAATTTTTAACATGAGAAGTAAAAATAATAAAAAAACACCCATTCTAAAAGATACTTCTGCACTTTAACTTATGAATACTGGGGTGTTTTTTAAGAGTAAAGCTATTGTATTCAATAAACACAGCATAACAAACCATTTTAGGTTTTACATTTAAGGCAACAGCACTGCCTCATTAAATGGCTGTTTTGGGAAAGGCACTCAGTTGACATCTTGCTGCTGTTTTGGATGTTTATCACACCAAGAATGTTCACTTTCCATGACTTCTAGGTCCTCAGGCTTTGTAGGTGTCTTCGTTACACTGATGCTAACATGCTAAAGTTGTGCAAGAGCAATAAAACCTTTTAGTCCCCCATGCTCTGGTGGATGATATACGCTGTGGACCAGCCACCGGTTGAAATCCTAGGGTTAGCACAGGTTTCTTGCTGTTGGGCTCCTGAGTGACTAGGCTAGAGCCTTAGCCCTCAGCTGCCTCAGGGACTGACTGACCCTGCTCTCTCAATTGTGTGTCACTTTGGACAAAAGTGTCTGGTAAACAATGACATAACATGTGAATATAGATGATCCTCAACTTGTGCCACAGTGTCTTCTATTTTGTATCATGCAGGGATTTCCACCAGCAGCCAGTAACTTCCTCACTTTCATTTGAAGCTTTTTCTTTGTAGATGTAGATGTTCAGCTTTATTATTCTAGGTGAAGTTATGGATGTTTCATCTACACTCAGTCGGAAGTTTATTAAGTAGACTAGTTTGTTAATGCAAATGGTCCTGCTTCTTCAGCCAATCATGTGACTGCACTTGAACATGTACAGAATTACACAGGGTCAGGAGATTCACTTACTGTCTGCCTCCTAGGAGTTTTTACAGAGGATGCTGCAGTGAACAGAAATCCAGTCAATTGCATCTTTGCTGCTGAAAAACCTGGTTGAGTATGGTCAGAGAAGAACAGCCAGGTTTGTTACAGCTAACAGGAAGACCAGAAGTGCAAAAATAACTCAGTGCAACAGTACTGTGAAGAATGGCTTCTCTGAACATGCAACCCTTGTGGTTGCCGAATTTCACACATCTGGCGTGACACTTTCTGACTCATGCTCACATAAGAAGTCTTATGGCAAATTTATATTACTCCATTATAAAACTAAAATTAGCTGCATCAAAAGCATCAGGGTAGTTTGCGACCCTACAGACTATTTACAAGTTAATAAAAGTGTTACATACATGTAAATTTGTGTACAGACTTGTCTCGAATTGAAAATCTCACGCCAGCCAGCTTGTCAGAGTTGGTGACACTGTGGTTCTGGAGGCAAAAATGGGTGGTAAGTAGTACAGGCCAGCTAACTGTACCTAATAAAGCGGGTCCTACATGGCACTAGGTAGGTATGGGTACCTAATAAAGCAAGTCCTACATGGCACTAGGTAGCTAGGGGTACCTAATAAAGCGGGTCCTACATGGCACTAGCTAGCTAGGGGTACCTAAAAAAGCGGGTCCTACATGGTACTAGGTAGCTAGGGCTACCTAAAAAAGCTGGTCCTACATGGTACTAGGTAGCTTGGGGTACCTAATTAAGCGGGTCCTACATGGTACTAGGTAGCTAGGGGTACCAAATAAAGCAAGTCCTACATGGCACTAGGTAGCTAGGGGTACCTAATAAAGCAGGTCCTACATGGCACGATTAAGTATCCACTGAGTACACACAAAATAATGTCCATGTTTCTTTCATGATTTTATATTCTGACCTTTCTACTGCTAGTATCTACTTTTGAAATTCATGTTTGACTTGAAAATAACCCCAAACCATGACTATCTTCTACTGCATGCTCTACATTTCACACTGACGCCTCAGAAAAACTAGGTCAGTTTAGCAACTCAAGCAACAGGCTATTTTCAGTTATCAAGGATTAACAATCAGATTCACTTGTTATTGTTCTCATGAGCTTCATCTTGTCTGATGAACTTCTGGTCACAATTACGGTTGTTCAGATGATTAAGATTAGTAGCATAAATTATTTTTGACTCCCTGACATGCCCTTATCCACATGTGGTATCACTTTGTCATTTGAAATCCATTCACTGACGAGGCCTCTTTGGATTATATGATGAAATATGAAAAGTTTAACTGACGGATGACAGGAGGTGATAAGGTGCATCAGGGCCTGGTTTTTCTCACCAGGCAGGAAACTCTCCCTCTTAGGTGCCTGTTAGCTGGTCTTTACACACGTCACAATGTCATCATTATGTTCTCACTCTGATGACCCTGAGGTAAAAGTCACAAATAGAGGCACTGTTTGGTTTGAAATTGAGTTTTAAAATTATATAATGCCTAATTATGTTGTCCTGGTAACTCTTAAACAAGAGTGTTGAATACAAATCAGGAATTTGAGAATAATGATGATTTTGTTTGAAGGAAGCATTGAATAATTATGTAGGGTGAAAATGCTATCCATCTGTTTTGATGGAGTCAATGTCAGCCAGCCACAATCACCATAGACACATACACAGGGCAAAAACATGGCAGAATGGCATGAGATTATATAGCAGAGTGTGCGAACAGAGCGGATCTGTGCCTCTTGTGTGCTGATAGTATCCTTTGTATACGGCAAGTTTAACAATGACACAATGTATGCATGCAGAAATACAATACAAAAATTACATGTGAACTGTGCAAAATTTACAGCAATAAAAAGAATTGAACTTACCCAAATGCAAAGGCAATCCTGGGTCAGACCTTTAGGGGGCAGGGTGGAGCAGGCTCATGGCAGGTCAATGGCAGATATATTGTATATTTGTACCTTAACGTTTTTAGCAGATGCCGTGAAAAAAGGAGGGCTGGACAATCCTTGGAGCAATTAGGAGTTAAGGGCCTTGCTCAGGGGCCCAACAGTGAAATGATATTTATTTATCAATGCTTTTTATCCAACATACATTTTGAGAATGCAGGTCAGCCAGGGCCTTGCTCAGGGGCCCAACTGCGAAAACACTCCTGCTGAAAATGGGATTTAAACTGCCTTCTGATCACAGGCACAGCCTCCTAAGTTGCTGAGCCACATGCCACCCCCACACCCCCACTGACTAATGAAGTTCTGAGAAACTGCGCTGTCAACAGGCTGAGAAGTGTTATAATGTGGTTTGCCGTCACTTTCCTCCAATACCTCCAGGCCCAATTCTCGTGATGGACTTCACCCAGGTGACTGTGACCTCCAAGCAGCACATTTTCCATCCTGCTGTAACCGAAACCCTAACCTTAACCCTAATCATATGTAATCTGTCTACCCTGTCTTTGCAGCTCCCTGCATATTACTGTATACTGCGTGATTTATCTAATCTGATCTGTGTTCCTATCTGTAGATCTCCCCTGAGCGACTGCATGTCTTGAACTGCCTTACATGGAGAGACCACAATAAGGAACTCATGTGACGCACAGTGAGGGGCGTGGCCTCCCGTTAACTTAATTACTCAGGGGGTACAAAAAGTGCCTGAGTGACTGTCTCTTGTTTCTCTCTTGGTAAAGATACACCCACAGAGGAATTCACTTTGGAGAAATGGAATGATCTGTGGATAAGTGGGATTTACTGCTGAACTCGTATGTACTTTAGTTCCACTCTTTTTAAAAAAATAATGTTTATGGCTGTTTATGGTGTGCTGATTCGATGTCGCTGAAGACAACAGTAATCTGAGACAGTCAGTGACAGCAATATGAAGTATGTGTAATTTCATTACAAGTTTGTATTAAATGTGGGCAGCATTTCTGAGAAGGCCTGCAAAAAGTAGCAAATCCTGCCTTTGGTCTTTATAGATATAAATAGAATGCCGGTCATGTCCTGAGGCCATATTGCTTGTTTTTTGTTTTTGTTTTGATTTTTACTTTCCTCATTTTGACTTTTCTCACTAATATAAGTGTGTTATTTCTTTTCTCCTCCATTTTTAGCTATGCTCTCTGGGGCTGGGTGTGCCGGTGACCATTGTTGGTTTTTTCCTTTGAGGTGCTGCCTCAGGGTGTATTTGGGGTGGGGTGGGGCTGGAGTGTGTTCTGTTCTGTCTTATTCTTTGTTAAAAAATCTCTAATAAAAATGTGGTCACAAAAAAAAGATATAAATAGAGTGAATTCTGCAGCTTTATCTGCTTTTCCCATCAAACTCCTGGCCTGATTGCTCAGAGTCAATATGTTCAGAAGCAATCGTCAGCAATGCTAACCCTAATCCTAACCATAATCCTAACCCTAATCCTAGCCATAATCCTAACCCCGCCGTAAGACTGTAGATATGCAGAATGGTTATAACATCACCCACATTTACCGATTTCCGATTTTATAAGTCAAAAAAGGAGCTCAACATAAATTTCTCACAAACCCATTTAGTAGTGATTTAAACAGCAAGGATGATAATGATTATGATTGTCTTGGAGAATGCATGCTGGGCTCATGCAAAAGCAGTGGAGGTAAACTGATTAAACTGATTTTTAAACAAATACTAGATAATCTTAAAATGGAGCAATCATTAAAATTGCTAGCTTTTTTATGACAAAGTATAAATGTTTCAGCGAAATTCAACGCCCCCCTGCACTATAATGTCCGTACAGTATGCAGGTATGAGAAAGCCTGATGTTAATCTATCTGACTAGCAATGTAAGAACTGGATGTGCAAAACATATGACGTTGGTATTAATATTGCACGTCGTCCAGTCCTATAATATACTACAGTCATTTTACGAATTCAGTACAAAACTCTCCACCTCGTGTCATGATGTCATTCAACACCAGCACCAGTTTTTACGCCAGTGGAAAACCAACACCTGGAAGTACCATACTTTTGGTAATTTTCCTGAAGATGCCCCACAGGAAGAGACCCAGAACTGCTGCTTGTTGATGAGACCAGCTCTGAATGGTGGCTGCCATTCCAGAAATTTTTGCCTAAGTAATAATGACATCCACATTCCATGCTCTTGAGGCAGGTGCAGGCTGTTAGGTTGAGCTGACACCCCAGCGGCGGATCGCCTTGTCTACTTCTGTTGCGATAGTTTCAGCTTCATCGTTACTGGTGGATCCCCCCGTTGGACGTCTGTGTTGATGCAGATCAGCCCATTTCACAATAGTGGCCTGGTGAGGGGAAGCTGCACACTTCACTCTTGTTTTCTTCTCCTTTCTTTTGGGAAGTCGGACTGGCTACCGCCTCCATGGAGCTGGATCGCACGGGCCCTGCGGGTAAGGCCCCAGACAGGTTGAGCCTGCGTGCCGGCAGAGGCACCGGGGTGGCCTATGGGTCCCTGGAGAATGAGCCTCCGCCTCTAACGGTGGCAGCCGTCATCACGCCAAAACGCTCCTACGTGATGGTGGCAGTGCTCTGCTATGTCAACCTGCTGAACTACATGGACCGCTACACCATCGCCGGTGAGCCCCGTGCCGATATGCCTGCTGGCCTGTGGGTGGCGCCACCACTCTGCCGTCACACCAGGCTGGCTTTCCTTTTTTCGTTTTGAGGCATCCTTAACCGCATCCAGACGTATTTCAAGATCGACGATGGCTCTGCTGGACTTCTGCAGACAGGTGAGGCCGGTGCTGGAAAGAGCATTGATTCTGTGCGCGTGGATCAGGGTTTGAGTTCCAGGGCTGACAGACTGACGATGCTATTCAGCCCCTGAGCACGGCCTTTAGCCCCCAGCTCGAGGACAGCTGCATGCTGCCTGTGCTGTGACCCCCCAAGCTTGGTGTCTGTGTGTCTCACGGAGAGCAAGACAGGGTGGGCAGAAAGCAGTCTCTCCTTAGATGAATAAAGTATCTCTGACCCTGGAAGCAGGAATCTGTACCCTGTACACCCTGCTGTGTGGGACTGTAAAAACAGCAATTTCCATCACTGATTGCGAACCTGTAGCTGCAGAATTGCGCCTGAACCATTGAGCAATGCCGCTCTTGCCAGCTCTGTTTTAGCAATTTGCTAATCCAACATAATTGCGACATGTGAACGGCAGCTGCGGCGGCAGTGGCTTGCCACACTCTTTGGTCTTTCTGCAGTTTTTATCTGCAGCTTCCTGGTGCTGGCACCTGTGTTCGGCTATCTCGGCGACCGCTACAACAGGAAGCTGATCATCAGTGTGGGCCTGGCACTGTGGATCCTCACCAGCCTGGGAAGCTCCTTCATCACAGAGAAGGTGAGGTGAAGCCTGCAGCCCATGAAACATGCTGCTTGTCAGACTGCAGCTGCAGCAGATGTTTGCTTTGCTCGCCCTTCAGCCTTGTCACTCAGCTGGATTACTGTATCTCTTCTGTCTATGTATGAATGTCCTTGCCATGTTTATGTCAGGTGTATACAGTATCAGTCAAAAGTTTGGACATACCAAGCCACAAAACCTGACGTGACTTGGACACCTGACCTAAACCCCTGTAGAGATGGCTTTGGAGAAGTCTGACAGGGAGTGAGGGAAAAGCAGCCAATGAGTACTCAGCATATATATGTGACTCCCTTCAGGACAGCTGATAAAGTATTCCAGGAGCTTACCTCATGAATCTGGCATAGAGGAGACAGTAGGGTTATATCAGCTGGCCAATTGGTGTTAAGGGCCTTGCTCAAGGGCCTAGTGGTGACATTACTCTGCCGCCATGGGATTAGAACCAGCAAGCTTATGAGTCCCAACCCAAAGAGCTACCCTCTCCCCCCCAAGAAGTCTTTTTTTTAATTAATGTGGTTTTGGGCAGTGCGTAATGCCATATGTTATTTAGTAGTTTTGGTGTCTTTATTCTAAAATGTAAAGAATAGTACAAATGAATCTTTCTATGTGTTGGTGTGTCAAAACTTTTGGTAGGTAACATATGAATCAACATTTATATTCTGTTTGTTACTTTCTCATTTTTCACTATGGCCAACAAGAACAATATTTTCATTGTCAGCCATGTTCAAATACACTGTGAAATGAAATGACATGCCTCTTGCACCCATGGTGCAATATACATCACAGGACAGACATTACAGGGCTGAAGACTGAGTTATGGAATAATTCACATAGTGCAAAAAATTCCTGTATTTATTTCCTGAATAATTCCTGAATTATTCATAATTTAACTTTTACCTGTACTTACCAAATACCTCTTTCTCACCTCATTGTATGACTCCATGCATCATTTATTTGAAGTTGAAAGGATATTTTGCCGCTGACGTTGCGGCACGTTCAAGCAGTGTGTGCGCGTTAGCGTTCAGCTCTCTAATGGCAGCGGGGGTGTCTTGGCAGTACTTCTGGGTGCTGCTCCTCACGCGAGCTTTCGTTGGCATCGGGGAGGCCAGTTACTGCACCATTGCTCCCACCATCATTGGGGACCTCTTCATCGGAGCCAAACGCACCCTCATGATCTCTGTTTTCTACATCTTCATTCCCGTGGGATGGTGAGTGTGCTTGCCATTCTAGGCCAATTGCCACTTTCCTGTGGCAATTCTGATAATTTGTTAATGATTTGGAGCATGTGCATTGGCAACTGTGAGCTGGGGTTTCTGTCTGTCTTCTCAGTGGTCTGGGATATATAATCGGACATTCTATTGCCACTGCCACAGGGTGCTGGCAATGGGCCCTACGGGTAAGATACTCACATGGAATACTTGCTTACTTACTTGCTTATAAGTCATATGATGATTGTTTTAGCTGCAAACTTCACCTTATTATTCAGATCTTCTGATAGCTGATATAACCTTTATTTAATGTACAATAACAGTAAAATATCAGTCATTTAATACTGAAAAAGCTTTATAAATTATAGCTAAATAGTTCATTGTCGCATGTTATGATACTGTATGCCACAATGTTTGATGTTTGTATTCTTAAGTAATTGTTAACATTACCCAAGGTTTTGAGGCTGAAGTATTTATATTTATATGCCGTGCAGTTCCTTTTTGCTATGGCAGTGTGCAGTGGCTCTCCCAGGTGGTAGGAAACCTGCAGAGTGGGGGGGGGGGGTCAGCGTTACTCACCTGTCAGTCTCGTTCCAGTTGAATCCCATTCTAGGCCTGGTAGGCCTCATCCTGATCATAGTGTTCCTCTCAAACCCGGCCCGGGGAGCTGCGGAAGCCCAGTCGACCGCGGAGATGATGCACACGTCCTACTGGGAGGACGTCAAGTACCTCTTAAAGAAGTCAGTAGAGAGTCGCATGCATGTCACGCGCTGGTCCCAGCGTCCTGATGGCTCTGTCATGCCTGCACTGGGCTCAGAGCTAACAGCAGCCCGCTGTGCGTGTTTTGCAGTCGCAGTTTCGTCCTCTCCTCGCTGGGTGTGACGGCCATGACCTTCGTGACAGGGGCCCTGGCCTTCTGGACTCCCACCTTTCTGCAGAGGGCACGGGAGGCATTGCATGGCAGTCGGCCGTGTGTGGAGCACAACTGTGTCTCCTCAGACAGGTAGCTGCTGTAGCC
Source organism: Hippopotamyrus pictus (assembly GCA_026781145.1). Taxonomy (NCBI): domain Eukaryota; kingdom Metazoa; phylum Chordata; class Actinopteri; order Osteoglossiformes; family Mormyridae; genus Hippopotamyrus; species Hippopotamyrus pictus. The sequence goes on from JAODLC010000113.1 coordinate 30,870,732, forward strand.
ATGCTGCTCTGATGGTCCACTTTCCCCTTCTCAGTCTCACATGGCCCTCTGCTACCTCCTCAGCTATGCGTTCGGCGCCATCACCGTGGTAACGGGCATCCTGGGGGTGCTCATTGGATCCAGCGCCTCCCGGAAGCTGAAAGGCCGTGTGCCACACGTGGACCCGTTGATCTGCGCCGTGGGCATGCTCAGCTCCTCGCCCTGCTTCTTCCTCGCCATCGTGCTGGCCTACGTCAGCATCCCTGCTGCCTACGTGAGCACTGCCTGCCGACCGCCATCTTGCTGTGTTTATTGCATGTGCTTACCTGCTCAGTGATTGGCCAGCATGCTGGCCGTCTGATTGCAGCTCCTTTTGGGGTCTCATCATATAGACTGTTCACATATAACATGTAAAAACTGTTGAAATCCAGCACTGGTTGGACTTGCAATCCAGAACAACTTTATCTTTACTAATAAAAGAACATTTATTCTTTGTTATTCACAATACGTAGCAGTCTCTGTGGATCTGGGTGTATGATGGTGAGCTTTGGGATTCTGGGTCAGGGTGCTGTGCTCCTGGATCTCCGCAGCTTCTTCATCTCTGCTTATCCCCTCAGGTGTTCATCGCCATCGGGGAGACCTTACTTTCCCTGAGCTGGCCGATTTTGGCTGACATCTTGCTGGTACGCTCCGTTCCACTCCTCTGAGTCAGCGCGCTCTTTTTTAATCATCCTTCCATCTGATGGAGGGCAAGGCTGCAGATGGTCCACTGTGGAGACGTGCCTCCCCCAAAAGCTCTGCCAAGTAGATAAATGTAGATGTGAAGCTTTGCTCTTTGCCATGTCTCTCAGGCACCCAAAAGCTCCCCCATCAGCTGCCGCACCCACTGCGGATCACTACATACCCATTATAGTGCACTATTCTGTTTGACTTATAGTACATCCCCATTTCAAATCCACTGGAAGTTACCTATTAAATGCATTGTTGAGAACTTGCCCTTTAGCATGTTTCTTGTTCCTTGGCAGTACGTGGTGGTGCCTACGCGGAGGGCCACGGCAGAAGCCTTGCAGATCACGGTCTGCCACCTCTTCGGTGATGCAGGGAGTCCTTACCTCCTGGGACTTGTACGTTTCTGTGGTAGAATTACTGCTGTTGTTTTGTGCTGTGATTTGACATAGACTGCAGCTGATGATGAGCAAACCAGTAACAAATATGCTAATACGGTCTATCTGTGCTTAGTGTAAAGCAGTAAGAGCTGTACCTCGGTAATTAATGGCGCTAGCACAGCCTCTGCATGCTAAGCACCTGCTCTCTCCCGCCCAGCTGTCTGACTGGATAAAGAGGTACCAGCCTGACTCGTTCACCTGGCGGTTCCGCAGCCTGGAGTACAGCTTCCTGCTCTGTCCCTTCGTGGGCGTCTTGGGTGGCCTCTTCTTCCTGCTCACCTCTCTGTTTGTCACCAAGGACCGGAAGGCCGCCGAGCTGCTGGTTGCAGGTAAGGATCCTTCTGTTCCGATTGGCCAGTCCCACCCACTACAGCATCCCATACCTCACTCTGACTGGCCAGTCCCACCCACTACAAGCCCAGCTGCATAGCTCCGTTCTGTGATTGGTCAGTCTCACCCACTAGATCCTCCCACAGCTGACTGCACAAAGCTGCTTACTGTTACTGGTCAATCCCACCTCTTACACCCTCCTACTCCAGCTGCACGGATGCATGCTGTGATTGGCCAATCCTGCCCACTACATCCTCCGACACCAAGTGCACGGATGCATGCTGTGATAGGCTAGTCCTGCCCACTACATCCTCTGACACCAAGTTCACGGATGCATGCTGTGATTGGCCAGTCCTGCCCACTACATACTCCAACACCAAGTGCACGGATGCATGCTGTGATTGGCCAATCCTGCCCACTACATCCTACGACACCAAGTGCACGGATGCATGCTGTGATTGGCCAATCCTGCCCACTGCAGACTCCCACCCCCTCAAACATCTTA
>JAODLC010000113.1:30873477-30884852 GCA_026781145.1 Hippopotamyrus pictus
AATGTTAAATTGTGTTTTTTGTTCTAAGCCAAAGTACACTTGCTACCCAGATAAACAGCTTTAAACATTTCTTTGGAGTACCTAAGACTTTTGCACAGTACTGTAAATTCTAGAGGGGTTCAAATCCATAATTTTACATATGCCTATGTGTCTGGCCGGCTTGAGGTCCTGCTTCCTTCTGAAACTGGGGCTGCGTCTGGTAGCGGGGCATCTAATCGGACACACCTTTATCTTTCAGGACGGACTCCTCCTCCCCCCAACCTTCAGCCTGGAGCGCCCAGCTGACCAGGTGACTGCCAGGCAGTGGCCCTCGGGCTAGTGCACCCCCGTGGGGTTTCAGTGACCGAGTTACCGTAACCCCCCACTTATAATCAGTGTGAAATGCTGCATCGCCCACTTTACTTTATGGGTTTATGGTGTTTTTTTTTTATATAATTTTGGTTTGTGGTGCACGTTCATCATGCCTCAGGACCGATGGACCTGCACCGTCTGAAGGACTTCGGGAGGTTCTCACCAAAGATGAGAGCTTTCTTCCTTGCTATGTAGCGTGTGTTTAACGTCCCGGTATGAGAAATGTGAGCAGGGGCAGGAGAGTGTGTCACCTCCATCCCACTGCTCTGCAAACTACGTGTGCAGCGGAAGCATGGTTTCGGTAAAAACGGGGGGGGTAGTGGTGGGTTCTGGTAACTCAAAGCTGGCCTCTGTCCTGGGTGCTGTTCTGACCCAATTTTAACTTGCATACTTCGTCATCACTGAATATTTACCTCAGCTACAGCTTCAGCATTTACACGGTAAAATTTCACTTCTGCTTTTGAAAATAAACTTGTGCAGTTACAGTGGTGGCATCCCTGTCATGCTTATTGTATTATTGCTATTTGATTTACATTTGAAAAATATTTTATTTGTATTATATTTCTTTTGCAGACACTCTTATCTAAAGCAATGTGAATACTTTGAGAGAACAGGGTCAGTCAATCCCTGAAGCTATTGGGGCTTACGGCTCTTGCTGAGGGGCCTGATTGTAAAATCACTCTTCTGAGGCTGGGATCTGAGCCAGTGACCTTCTGATCACAGATACAGCATCCACACCCCCATACCATCCCTCATATTCAGTTCTTGGCACTCTTGCTGAAAATGAATACAAAATACCACCAAGAACAAACACTTTTACTTTTATGTGTAAGCATGTCATACATTTAAACTCGTATTTTACTCATGATGTACTGGAACTGACAAAATAACTCAAAACATTACCCCAAAGTTTCACAATTATTGGTAGTTTTCTGTAGTCAGCTTAGTCACTACTCCAACAGAAAAAGGGAATAATTGAATATCTAGAAAAAGCATATGATGTACAGCTAATTATATACAGTATGTGGTGGCTTTTTGGGCGTCTTGGTAATCTCAGGGCAGATGGTCGATTTGCTGACCCTGCTCAAGCCTTTATTATTCAAGATGGGGGCAAAAGTGAGGACCTACATATATTACAGTTAATCTGGAAACCCAGGATCACACATGGAGCACAGTGATGAGGGACCAAGCATCCTTACCGTACGCACATGTGGAGGCACTGCTGAAGAGTAGCCACAAGGTGGCAGTGTTCTACAGTAGAACATCACATAGAGACAGCGTGTGTATCCTGTTGACATTTGTGCCGCCGTGCGGAAAATGACTGTAGCGTTTTATCTGTTAGGGGAACCTGCGGGCACGTAATGGTGATGTAAATCACTGACTTCCTGTTTTCCTTCCACTTAAGTACACTGTTGAAAATACTGCATGCCAGGATAATGTGTAATAATCCAAATGTAAAAATTAATAAAACTTATAATGTGAACCATATAATGATTTTAAGGCGGAAGAAAACTTGAAGGGGTCTATTATAAGAAATGTTGAAATATTAAAACAGCGTAATTGTAATTTAAACATTTATAAACAGTGAGTTATTATTCATTGTGGCCCTGTGGGTGGGACTGTTCGAGACCCCATAGTGATTGTTCATGACCTGGGATAGGCTCTGGGCTCACTGCTACCCTGTCCTGGGTTAATGTTTGTAAGAAATGTGTGGATACAATTCACGTCCATCATTTTGTGGAGCAGGCTTTGAATACCAGCCACCATCACGGCTAGCTCGCGGTAATTATTAGTACCTTTTTATTCTTGCATTTGATGAGTCCACAAGGGATTTGTCTCTGAGCTTTTCATGCTAAGAATATTTCTATTTTATTATTTTTATATTTTAAATTTATTTTATTATTTTATGTATTTTTGAGAAAGCAGGGTCAGACAGAACAACTGGACTTGAGGGTTTTGCTCGGGGGCCCAATGATGACATCACTCTGGTGACTCTGGGATTTGAATCCCAGGCAAACCCATTGAGCCACTGAGCCACTGAGCCACACACCACACAGCCTTCATTGCCTTCACAGGGGGCTTCAAAGTTTTTATTAAAGTTTTTTTTTTTTTAAGAAATCGATGCCACCCACCCTTGAAATGTGTCGTGACTGGGCATGTGAATGGGCCCACTGATGTTGGCCCAAACGGGCCCCAAGCCACACTGTCGCCTGCTTGTCCGACATGGAGCAGTTCGGAATTCCTATAATTGCCATCCTCAGACAAAAATGCTAAACTGTTCCGTCGTGGTTATGACACGTGAGGGATGCCAAGACTGATGCTGTGTTATCGTCATGTCGCCAATTGGTCTGTTTTTGTTTTCGATGTCTTTTACAGCCCTCTCGCCCGTGTGCCTGTTTTTGTAACCTTGAGCATGGAATTTTCCAGGCCTTAAGTGAGGACCATGCAGGCCCACCGCATACACCCCTTCCCGCCGCCCCCCTATAATGGTTTAACCCGCCATTAGCAGACAATAGGCATTGTCGTCTACTGCAAGCCATTTTACCGGCATGTATGTTTGTTTCCCCCTGGCTCTGCTGCCAGGAAGACCCCACAATGGCCAATAAATTTAAAAGGTGGAGCCCTGGAAGCAGGTGAGTGGCAGCTGTGAAGGCAGCCAGTCCGTGTTTTTTTTGGGTGGTGGGGTGTTGTTTCCTAGGGGACGCTGCATGAAAGGGCTGAGAAAAAAGTGAAACTTAACGTTTTCTTTGGAACCGCATTAAAGGAAACAGATACACTCACAAGGTACATCACGGTTTTCTGCGGTAGAACATTTTGGGTTCCACACCTCACTCAGAGGTCATCAGGACCGATGCTCATCCTGGAATTCAAACTTAGCTTCAGACCTTCCAGTTGCAGATAACGTGCCCTGAGGCAGCTCGGGCTCATGGCGTGTCCGAGTGACTTTCCAATGTCAGTTTCCAAACCATCTTTCCTATTTGCTTGGCAGGATGTAAACCTTTGTAGCCCCGATGAAGGCCGTCATCCAGCCTTCATCCAGACGTGGGGCTGTGCACGTGTCCTCACGGACCGCAGCCCCGCCTGCTCCTGATAATGGCCCCCCCCTCCATGACGATTCCCATTATCAGCACCCCCCTCTGGCACTGGGCCTCTCCCCACCTTATCTCCGAACCACTGGGATGACGACATGTTTACATCAGAGGCTTTTTTACACCCTTTAAAGGGCCGTTTGCGTCACTGGACACATTTTCCTAGAAATGAGTATTATGGGCTGTATCAGAAAGACTCGCTATCTCACTCCCTCTGCTGCTTCAGGAAGTGCCCGACTCAGCCATTCCAGACGGACAGCTGGCACCCGTGACCTGGCAGGTCACATGCTCTAATCCTCGGTGACACCACTGTCACAGGAATTGCCTGGCTCTGCAGATGTGTGGATGGACTCCTCATTTCTATTCCCCCCAGAATAAATGCACCCGCTCAAAATATATATTTTGAAAAATTAGTTTTGTAGGAGATTATTAATTACAGAATGCGTCTCCTTCTATGACCCCAAGACACCCCACTGACCCCGAGGGCACCTCTGACCCCGAGGGCACCTCTGAACCCGAGGTATTTATATCAGCACCGTTTTAAAGGTGAGAGGAGGTGCCACCGATCCGGAGTGGCTGCCACCAGCTGCTATTCTTGCGCTGCTTAACATTTGGTGCGAGCGTGCTGATTAATTTGTCGTGTTACAAGCGCTAATGAGCCACAGATTAACTAAGGGCCGCCCCGCCTGACGCTCAAGGGCTCTCAAGCGCACTTAAAATGCAAACGGTTCAGGAGAGCAGGGAATTAACGTGAGGTGGCTGCAGTGCAAAGAACTTCCTGTCTCCTTACGGCACTCAGTTCCACTACACAGCATCACACTTCCTGTAATGGTGTTTGTCCAAAAACAGCCGCTTCCTTATGCAGTTTGACACTCGAAGGCCTGGAGACTTTCAGTCTAATAAGCACCATAAATGGACCCCACAGCCTTCTGCTCACCAGCCAGTTGTCCAGTGTGTGTCCTTCGCAAGGTCTAGCATGAAGGGGTCTCCCTCTGTGTTTTGTAGCTGTGGGACATGGCACTGGAGGCATGCGAGATACTTTTTGGATTTCTCTCTGAGGTAAACACGCATTCCTGTGAAGCAAATGCTTATGAGCAGAGCCAGTAGGTTTAAGTTTTTTGTGTTAACAATATCCTGGGTGCTCGCCCATGTGAAGTCACTTGACTGTTATGTTATGCACCCCCCCAATGCTGGTTTGTTGCTATAGCAGGATAAAGGCAAAGGTGTCCAGGTGACCGCTGGAGGTCCAGCTGCGTTCCAGGGCTGTGTTCCAGGGTGCTCCATGATCATGTGACCAAAGCGTCAGCCTTCGTCCAGCTTGTCCTTAAAACATTCTGCAGTCGGCCTTCCATTCCTACTGGGTCTCCCTGGGAACAGGAAAGAATGTGCACCGCAGTCGTGGCACGGCAGAAGGTCGCATATCCCGAGCGGGGGCCGAGCCGGACTGGAGCCGAGCCTGCCTGCCCAGACGAGCACGCGCAAGCACGCCCCCTGGTGCCTCATGCAGCACAGTGCCCCCAGATGTATTAACAGTAACAACCAATGTCAATAATAACCTGTCAGAAGATGGAAGCACTTTGGATTTCATAGCAAATCTCTGCTCTGTTTCAAGGCAGATGTGAATATGTGGAAAATCCTCTGTGAATCAGAATCCAGCTCCAGATTCATATTGCTTGTTTAATAACTCATAAACTAGGTCATCTCTGCCTGCTGTCCAAATTCTGCCCTCAATAATAACTCATTCCTTAGGCCAGGATATAAATACCCAGATGAGCTCTGAATGGGGGAAACATCAATCCGCTCCTGCTTAAGTGCCTGGCAACACAGCACCTCTACTTAGAGGATATGGTGTCTTATTCGGGGGAGGGGAACTGATCGTCATGGTGACAACTGGAAACAGGAACAGCTGACTATGTGTTGGTATCGCCCCCCTGAGACCAAAGACAGGAAAAATCTGAAAATTCTCTTTCTTCCAGGTATCTTCATAAGCTCCTGTCTTTATTACTGGGGCCCGTTAATTACCTGTGACGATCCGTTCCTTGAAGCTGATGGACACACTCTCTTGGGTGTTTACTTATGGCCAAAAGTAATCAGACCCAAAAATAAGCCTGCTGGAGGTGGGGGGCACAAATGACATGCACGCCTCTGGGCTCCAGACGCTGCCGGCTCCAATAACAGCCTTGATATTGGGGGGGGCAGCTGAGGCAGGGGGTGCAGTCTGAGTCCTTTCGAGACTCCCCCATAACACAGACAAACACTGCCAACCTCCCCCCCCCCCAAGTTAGGCTACCCCCCATATGTAGGGCTCATTGTTATGTCACTCCCACTGTTGGGCTCTTGAGCAAAGCCCTTAACCCCAAATTGTTCTCAGGGTCCAGGCTGACCCTACACTATGACCTCCAAGCCTGGTGATGAATAAACGGTCTCTATTTGATGATGTGACTTGGGTCAGCATAGCGGTGAGGCGATGCGCGATCTAAACAGACCTCCAGAGTTTCCGGGTTGTTGTATTCCTCTCCTCCCTAGTCTGTTTTTGGAAAATACATTACTGCCTGATCACACCTCAGAGCTTGGACATCGCCGCTCTCTTTACACAGCACAGAAGCTTGGTGGGGGGTAAGGGTTCGAAATGATGCCACATCTTCTATCTGTGGTCAGGGTTTGCACATTTCCCAAATGACTACTCTGGTTTCCTGCAGCAGTCCAAAAGCGTGCAGTGATTTGGACTGGTGTCTCTACATTTCCTGTAGTATGTCACAATGTGTGAAGAGTGTGTGTGTCCTGTGATAGACCTGTATCCCATCCAGGGTGCCCCTTTCACTACCCCATATGTGTGGTGTGTGTGTGTCTTGTGATAGACCTGTATCCCATCCAGGGTGCCCCTTTCACTGCGCCATGTGTGTGGTGTGTGTGTTTCCTGTGATAGACCTGTATCCCATCCAGGGTGCCCCTTTCACTGCCCCATATGTGTGGTGTGTGTGTGTCTTGTGATAGACCTGTATCCCATCCAGGGTGCCCCTTTCACTGCACCATGTGTCCGCTTCACCTTTCAGTGCTCTGTACAAATTCAGCAATGTCTGGGCACACATAGTTTATCAAGGTGATTTATCAAAGTGAGGCCTCAGGCCTCATTTCACCCATATGCTCCATGCTGCACAGTGAATGCCATCCGTGATGGAGCTGTTAAACGTTCTCGTTGCACATTTACCATTTCCTCAAGGTCTCCGTGGCCATGCTGGTTCTGTGTTGATGGCTTGATTTCCCCCCCCAGACTGGTGTCCTGAGATTTGGCAGAGGAAGAAGGGCCCACCCAACCAAACCTTGTATCGGGTCATGACCTCTGCTCTCGAGGGTCACTCAGTCTGTCCGTTGGTGGGGGGGGGGGGGGGGGGAAAAAATTTGGTTGTGTTGGCAACAACTCCCCCAAGGCAAGCATTCTATGGAGTGGACAAAGATGAAGGCAGGAAGGATGGAGGGGTGGAGTTCCTCTCTATAAATATGGATGAAAGGGCTATGACTGTCTGCTCCACCGAGAGGAGAAGTTACCATGAGGACAATAATAGGAATAATGAGGGGAAACACATGCCTCAGCTAGTTGCCGTGCTGTTTAAGGGGACAAATATCCCAACCATGCGTCTGAAACCGGGAATGGTCACGGAACCATCCCACCCATGCATCTGAAACCGTTCACAGGAATGTTCAGTACCTGTAAAGAGCAATATGTGTGAGGGGCTTGAAACATTGTTACTTGCTGGCATGCAATATGCCCCCTGCATGATGTCTGCTGAAGATTTCAGACAGGGGCAAAGTTAATGTACAGCTAATATTGTTATGAACAATTGTTTTAAAAATATGGTCATTGGGACAAATACATTTCCCAACGGGGTGATTCTATACAAAACTGATTATTTGTCATCAGAAATGGATTCTTCACTAAATGCAGCTACAGGGGGTGGCTCCTTTTCAGGGGGGTCCTGAAGGAGGACGAGCTGGGCTGTGCTGTATGTACAAGTCAGGACAGACAGGAAGAGGGAATGTTCTGGCAAAGCAGTCCTGATGAACCCTACCGTCCTGTGTCGGTCTTAAAGGGAATGTTGTAAAGATCCAAACATCCCATGATCGGCATGCACATGCAGAGAAGCACTGCTGCCTGGGCATGGACAGCACAAGCTGCCTAGATACCGGGGGTGGGGGGACTCACAGCTGATCCTGGGAGGGTGGCGCTGCCCCCCCCCCCCCCCTATCACCTAGCAGGCCCCACGGGCCTCAGTGGCACGAAGATAAGGCCACTATCGTTCAGGCTGGGGTGCGTCCCGGCTGCTTGTCACTTCAGGAAGGAAGTCGGCATCCCCAAGAGGCCTGGACAGGCATGGCCAGCATGATAAAGCCCCTGCCCCCCCCCCCCAGCCAGGAGCTGGCGTCACACTCACGCGTCTTTTCGCTGAATCACAGCCTGTTCACCTTGCTGACTCTGTGCGACAGCCGCCACTTCTGCTGCTGCGCTGCCACCACCCATCGCATCAGGTGCCAGCAGTTGCTGTGCCTCTGAGCAGGAGGTCACTGGTTCAAATCCCAGAGTGATGTCACCGCTGGGCCCCTGAGCAAGGCCCAGGTGCTCCAGTGCCTGGCTGACCCTGCTTCCTCACATAAGCATCACTGAACTAAAGCCCCAGCTGAGTGAATAACATACACGCAGCTGCCTGCCGACGTACAAACCAACACGTTGCCACTTCCTCTGCTTTCCCGATGACATCATGGTACCTGTTCTCTTGTCATTAATTAAGTGGATCGTTATTGTCTCCCACATCACTCAAAGTCTGACAGGCCCATAAAGCAGGGTGGAGGGGGGGTACCCTGCAGTGCCCCCCTGGGAGTCGTGAGCACCCCCGTCAGCCTGCTTGCTGTGGGGGGGCTGGAGTGCAGAATCAGATAATTAGGCTATGTTTGTTTTATATCAGTAATGTGATTCGGACAAGTCAAAGCATCGACAGAGAGCTACTGCCACTGGCTGCCAGGTCTGTCTTCGATGTCAGTTGTCCCCTCAATCAGCGCCGTCGCCGCGGGCCTCTGACTGCTGATCCGAGTCCGTCTCCAGGCTGAAACAAGGATGGGCAAGGAATGGCTGGGACGACTGAGAACCATGCTGCGATGGGGGGGGTCATAGGGTCCGCACAGCTGTGTCCCCTGCCGGATCAATAGGGCCTGTTGTGTACCCCCCCGCCTCCCCGCCGTGGTACAAGCACATGATGCAAGCTGGCAAGCAAACAAGAGGCCGTGCCTTTGCATCCCGAACGCCAGCATGTGGGAGGTACAGGAGCCAGTGGGAGCGCCACTTGTGAGCGTGCTCTGTGCGGCTTCCTGACTCAAACACTGGGGGCTTAGCTTGATACCTGCTTCATTTAAAACATCACAGGCCGCTTTATCCCATTGACAGATCCCTTAGTGGATATTCCTTAGGAATCCTAGTACCAGTACAGCCACACTTAGCCACACTACTAGAAGGAAAAATTAACCACAGCACCCGACAAATCCCAGCCAGTAGGTTCTCCGCAGGACAAGTTCCCCCATCAACAGGACAAGCTCCCCCATCCGCAGGACGAGCTCCTCCATCCGCAGGACGAGCTCCCCCCCGCGCAGGACGAGCTCCCCCATCAAGGCTGCATACATATGTGGCCACCATGCAGGGAGGCACAGGCAGCCCCCATTTAATTTTTCTTGGGGGGTGGACGGGGCCTGAACTGATAAATTATCCCCCCCACACACACCTTGTCAATCACAAGGAACACATAGCCAGCAGGGAGCCCCAGAGTATTCTGGGAGTTTGGGGAGTGGGACTTCCCCTGAACCTCCTGGAACGGTTTCCTCGTTCCTGAACGAGGTGACAAACAAACAATGGAAATTCCAAGTGTCATAATCACCAGGGGGGTTAAATACCATGACCAGGGTGGCAGGGAGTGTTTTCCTGCCATCCTGACGCATCGCCCTGACCGCATCTCCCTGACTGCGTCACTTTATCTGTGTCGCCCTGAAAGCACATTTAGCAAGCAGTCAAGCAGCTACTCAAGGTTTCCAGCATCATATTTGGTTCTAGACCCTATTTTTTGTCTCCACCCCCCCCTTGAAAAACACTTACCAATTAAACATTTATCCCATATTTTTCTATACATTTCATACCCCCATGTGGTTCAATATTCCATCTGGAGGCAGAACCCACCTAAGGGTCAAGTCCTAGAACTGGACCAGACCAGCAGTAACCTTAAAATGAGGCTTCATTTGCTGTTGGTACTGGTACACTGGAATGTGTGGGTTGTCACATATCCCATCTTGCTCACTCACACACACACACACACACACACACACACACACACACACACACACATATATAGAGGGGAGGGTGAAGCTTGGTGTCTGAGCACAGGATCAGCTGTCCAGCCAGCCCCCCTGGAGCATTTTGGGGGGGGGGGGATGTCATGAACCTTGCTCTAGGAGATGTGGCTGCTCTGCCAAACACGGGATTCGAACCGACATCTGTCCAATCTCAGCATTGTTCTGATTCCCCCCTGAGCCACACAGCCTGCTAAGAATGGGGAAGGCTGCACTTGTTTAAGTGAAGAACTAAAGCATTTGGGTTGAAGTTCAATGGGCCCCTACGTTACAGCAGCCCTCCGGAAGCGCACCGGGTTCTGGAACCTCCAGAACTCAGGCCAGAGAGATGAGACATCCGGCCCCATATTTGTGCACAGAACGGGTGGATTCCCCATGCCGGAATGTTGCCTCATTCAGCTTTTAATCAACCAGTGAAAACAGCACTACCCCCCCCCCACCATATTGGAGAAAGGACCTCTGGAAATCAATGCAGTCCTCATACTCTAAGAGGAATCCACCTTCCAGGGACGATTCAGACGGGGGGTGGGTCTGGGGGCATTTTGAACCTGCTGTGAGCTCAGTCTGATGAACATTGCATAACTAACTGGGAAAGCAGCTGGAGATAGGACTCCCACCCCCAACCCCACCCATCCCCCCGTCACAGTTTTGATGCCACTGAACCCATTAATGATGAAGAAGCAGGCCAGAGGGTTTAATGATTTCACAAAGCAAAAATGAAAATTAGTACATGAGCAAATTAAATATAAGACATTTGGGAAAACCCAAATAGCTCATTTTTAACATGGCAAGTTGGCATGATGACATAAATAATATCCCCCAAAAAACTGCCAAATTATTAAATCTTGCAGGAACAATAAGGAAAAATGTGAACATCTCATAATTACATATTTATTTTTTCCTAATATGCAGATCAGTGTTTTGCAGCTTCAAATAACCGCAGTGTCCATTTGATCAACATCTAAAGGGTTATACGTTACATCCCCATAACCCCAGGGACTGATGGGATTGAGCGGCATTGCGGAGACACAGAATGCTGGATTACAGGAGCACCCATTATGTCTGCTGTTAGAAACAGATAACCTGTTTACAAAATGCCCACAAAAGAGCCCCTTCTACTACAGAATTAAAAAAGTGGATATGCTATTTGCAGAGATTTTTGAGAAAGTAAAGGCAGGTTATCAGGTGTACTCAACATACTTTCCAGAATTTCCTTATTATGAGCTTTAGGTTGAAGCTCATAATTTAGGTTTTGAATTTCCATATGACTTTTTAAAAGTCACAGTGAAACAATAACGTATATAATGGACCGGAAAGATTTGGCATCCTGGCTCTCCACAAGGTCATGTGATTTAAACATTAACCCCTTCAGCCCCGCTCACTGACACCATCTTATGGGCTGTCAGACAATGACAACGCTCTCTTCTGTATTACAATCATACCAGTCAGTTAGAGCTTGCTTAGTAGGACTTACATCAGCATAATTTAATGGTTTTGCAGACACTTTTATCCAAAGCAACAAATAATTGAAAGCAAAGACAGACAATCCCT
>JAODLC010000113.1:30889405-30909767 GCA_026781145.1 Hippopotamyrus pictus
GGTTGTCTAAATGTACAATTATATGATATCTGTGATGTTGCTAGGTGGAAAACAGCTTTGGGTAGGATGGTTCTGTATAATAGGGTTAATAAGGTATGATACTGAGTACGCATAAGTTATGGTGGTTGTGTATAAGAGGTGAAATATGGTATGGTACTTAGTGGATATTGAGTAGGGTGGTTATGTATAATAGGGTTAATAATAGGATTATTAAAGTATTATACACATTGGGTAGGGTGGTCGTCTATACCATGCTTACTAATTAAGGTAGAATACTTAGTACGCATTTCACGCGGACTGAGTGAAACCCCTTGCACTGCCGCAGGTTTTTGTCTCGCGCGCCGGCACGCGCCGTACACGCGCTGCGGGGACTCCGCTGCAGTGAAGTGTTTTAAACGCTGCCTATGATTACAGAGCGATTTTCTTGTATTTCCATTACCTTTAAACGCACACACACATGTCTTGGTTTGCCTGCACTAATAATTAAGATTTTAAAACTAATAATATTTAAGATTTTTTTTGTGGCTCCCATATTTTTTTTGAACCGTCTGGAAATCAAAAATGCAAAAATGCGGCAGACAGCTGAGTAGCAGTTTAAAACGGTAAAAAAGATATTTGTGGAGTGCGACAGTGAATTAAACATGCGGAGCCGAGAGAGTGTCAGGTTACAGCAACAAAGATAGACACAGTGGTGTGTTTCAGCCTGTCGTAATACCTCTTTTTAGATCCTCTACCACTATACGCTCCTGTGTTTGTTATTCTATCTGTGTTGTTTGACTGAAAGGATTCTACATCGATAGGAAGAAGGGCGCTATCCTAATTTTACTTCATCAGTTGATGTCAATGAACCGCGGTCGCTCTTGCTTTAGCCTGGAAAACAGCCCATGACTGCATTTCTGCACAGTCTCCCAACCAGGTGTGTCGAGGCGTTTTACTAGGCGCAGAAAGCCCAGCGCCCAGCGGTGAGAGGAAGCCCACAGGGGGAGGGGGGTCTCATGGGGAGCCTGTGGCTAGAAGAATCCCCGCTGACACGCACATGCATAATGCAAGCCTGCGAGTCCTTGCTGTGCAACGGGGCATCAGTAACGGGTGTTCATCAGTCCCTGCCTCCGTGTCCCGCCGCAGTGGAGCCAGCATTCCTGTTGGATGCAGAGCCATGGCCGGCTGACCAATCAGTAATGACTTGCGCGTTTGCAGTGAGCTGGAAGCTGGTTTGTGGGAAACCCCTGTCATTGTGTTGCCTAACAACCCATCTCCCTTATAAAATGGATTTTCTTTTGTGGGAAAGATTGAGCCGGCTGATCCAGGCTGTGTAGGGTGAGTGGATGTAATGTAATGTAATGCCTTAAGATGCCTCCTTCAGTGAGCCGCCCTCCTGGAGCTCTCCTGGCCCCTAGTGGCAATGTGGGAGGCTCACGCAACTCTCACCTGGCTGTGGTTCCATCTCTGGGGCCTGTGAGGGGCTTATCAGAGAGCTGCAGCCATGCCCCCTGCTCGCATTTGGCAGCCTGGAACCCTCCGTAAGGACACATCCCACATGGTGCTGGGCTGTTTTTTTCCCACACAGTTATACTAACAGACTTCATCTGTATCTCCCCAGCAGAATTAGCATGGAATCAGGGCCTGCCACAGATCTCACACCATCACACGTTTGGCTGGTTACTAAAGAGGCAACTCAGTCATCATACTGATGAAAAAAGCCAGACTGTAATCCTGTATTGGTGCCTTTTGCAACCATTTACACCTGCCTAACCACCAAAATAATCATTTGACTCATTTTGCTAGCTAGAAATTGATAATTGTCCTGTATTACACCGATCCCTCTTTACATTACCTGAATCTTGTCATGTTGCACTTCTGGTCCTTGAATAGTCTTAGTAGGTTCTTGCTTTGTTAGTTATTCTGTAGCTCCTGCTGTAGCTCCTGCTTACACCCGTCACTGGGCATTCACTGGGCATTCACTGGGCATTCACTGGGCATTCACTGGAAGCTCAGCCTAGCTGCACTTATGTCTAGTCAACTCTTTCACAGCATGTGTGTTTGTTATGTGCTATTTGCTACACTTGTATGTAGCTTTGGACAAAAGTGTCTGCTAAATATGTGAAATGGTTTGAACACTGTAGCCAAAATACCAAACAGAAAGAGAAAATATGTTTTCAGTATTCCGTGCTGACGGTCAGCTTTGGTCCTGCCGTGTCGTAACTCAGATGCCGGTCGATTGTGTGCGTGTGTCCAGTCCGGCGTGGAAACGACATGGGATGGGGTTTGGGGGAGGAAATGGCACGTTCAGGATGCTGAGGCATTACCACTTCACAGCTCACAGATGGGAAATAATCACCCTCGACGATTCAGACTGGGTGCAGAATGTGTCTTCTACATAAGTCAGGAATCCACTTGAAGCTAGGAGACCAGGAGATGGGCCTAGGTTTGATTTTAACTGTAGTTAACACATCTTACTGTAATTTAATTAATGAAAGGCTAACTGCAGCAAAGGAGCATGCAGTTGTGCTAACTAGCGCATCACGTGCAGCTCTGCCAACCAGCATCCCGTGCTGACGCGTCCCAGCAGATAACGGGCTGTGCTTTTTATGCTCGCGATTGCCTAGATTGTCTCAATTCTTCCCACAGACAGAGATACTTATGTGGAGCTTATGCTAATGTTGGGATTAGGCCTAAGATGGCAGTGAGGGGAGCTCTTTAATGATTCGATGGATTTTGTTACTGCAGATTTGAGTCGTATTAAATCCCATTTTTGGTGGCTGGATTACATGCATGCACATTGTGATTGCATGCAAAATGTAATCCGGATTTAATAGCATCCTCTCTGGGGTAGCTGTACATTAGCTTGTATTTAAGGTTTTTGGGGCCCCCTGCTACTGGGGTTACCTTGGGGATTTGGGGCTCATAGCAAGGAGTGGAGGGGAATCACTGGAGGGTGAAGCAGACACCCTACTAAGGAATGTCATGTCAGGACTTCTGAGGGGGGTGGGCATGGAATAGAATGGAGATACTTTATTAACCCCCATGTGAAATTCTCTTTTACCTACCATATGTCTCCCTTTCAATAAGACACATATACAGGTGAGAACAAGCTTGTGGGGGGTGCTACAGCACAGGGTCAGCCAGTGTCAGTGACTTTGGAACTGGGGATTAAGGGTTATGCTCAGGGACCTAAGAACAGCACAGTCTGTTGGCCCCAGGATTCAAACCAGGAACCTTCTGATCATCAAGTTCTAAACTGCGGGACCACCCCCCCGATGTGGCATCAAGCTGAACGTCATGCTCTTAAAAATGACTACAGTGAAACTGCAGTGTTAAATAAACCACCCCCTACCACCACAGTACAGCACAGATAGCACAGTCCTTTAACGCTGTTGGTGGGAGCCTTACTCATTCCAGGGCTTTGTGGCTCCTCTCCCAGCAGACGTGGCTGGCTGATCAAGTCGGACGCTTTTGTCCTGTCTTTGTCCCACTCTGCGCCTCTGCCCTCGACCCTGACCCCTCTCTTAGTTCAGATCCCATCCCCCCACAGGCCATTGTCCTCAACCAATATGGAAGTTATAAATGATCTTCCTTTTTCTACCCCACTATGGGTTGTAGCCAAAAGAGGGTACTTGTAATAATCAGTCTCTCACAGATTTCACTTGCACAAGACAGCGGAGCAGAGTAAGCAGACACGTCGTGCGTCAAAGTGCTTCCCACACCAAGCCTGTACAAATTGGCAGCCGCCTACCAAATTAAAGCGAAGGACCGACTCAAGTCACTTTGCGGTCTGTTTTTTTTTTTATTATGCTCATATTAAAGGCTCCAGAACATCAACAAAAGCTTTTAATTGATGGAAAGAAGGCCCTGCAATTCATTTTATAGGGCCGCCTGGTCTCAAGTGTTACTTTTTTCTCTTGCTTTAAGAGCTTTAATTTCATTTAGCTCTTTTCCGTGTGCTAAGGAAGCTGCCAATCTCGTTTTGTGGTTGGCGAGAGGGAATTCACTTCCCAGCCCTATAATGCTATTGTAGTATAACTATAATATTTTTGTTTCCGTAGTTTAAAAATTGAAATTTCCTTTGAGTTTTTCAGTTTTCTTTTCACCCCCCCCCTTTTTTTTTTTACCAGTTTTTGCTTGGAGTCGTTGTTTGACTCCATTTATTGATACATTTCTCCGGCAAATTCTATAGACGACTTCCACTGCTATGCCTCTCCCCCTGCCAGGACTCGAATCAGGCCCCACTTTTTTAGAACGTGCTGATGATTGTCCCCTGTAATAGGAGCCGTTGGAATTAGACGGTACCTCTACCCTCCCCGAAATGTCTTTCATGTGGTCTCACCAGCAATTATTCCGTTAGCCGCAGTATTTCCTTGACAACCGCTGCCGCTGGACCCCAGCCCCTCCCTGCGAGTCAGGCTCATCGTGCTTGTTTTTGGCACCGTGATGGGAGTGACTCTGTAAACCCCCGACATCGCAGTAACTGGCCTGTTTGTCTCATGTTGGCGGGGCGCCGATCATAAATCCACTCCATCTCCTTATGCACGTCCTCTGCGACCATGAAGCCGGAATCACAAGGGCTTAACGTGGGTATTTTTGCCCCGTATTCTAAGGGGTGGCGTGTGGGTGGGGGAGGGGGGGAGTGAGGGAGTCGTCAGATTTGGAAATGGGCATTTTGTCCCACTTTTGAAAAGACGGGCCAGTTAAAAAAAATCTAAAATACCTCACTGTCCCAAAACGGTACTTGTGTGTAATGTGACCTGGGTCCTTCTCGCTGTGTTTATTTTAACATGCCTGTCATTGGAAGAGCCCACAGTTTCTGCTGATGCTGGGCAAACATGGATTGTGGATACATAAAAGTGAGCGTGTTTGATCCTGCTGTGTAAGTTCTTGTGGACCAACATCGCAACCAGACACAGTTCACACAGAGGGGATT
Organism: Hippopotamyrus pictus; assembly: GCA_026781145.1. Lineage (NCBI taxonomy): Eukaryota > Metazoa > Chordata > Actinopteri > Osteoglossiformes > Mormyridae > Hippopotamyrus > Hippopotamyrus pictus. Next base: position 30,894,324 of record JAODLC010000113.1, read on the forward strand.
CGCGAGTCTATTCTGTATCTGTATTCGGGTTCTTTTATAAATAGCCTTTGTATCATGGGCACCAAGAAAGGTGCAGCTCCAAGTCCTCAGGCCTTCAGAGTTGGGTTGAAGGCCAGTTAGGTTGTAGAGGCTGTGCTTCGGGAAAGGGAGCAGCAGCAGTGGGCTTTGGTGGACCAGCCCATGCTCTCCTGCCCTCTTGGAGATGAGTCCTGGTGAAGGTGCTCTCCAGGAACACAGGTCCAGGGAGATGGCATCTACTAGATTAACTAGAACAATCTCTTCCAGTCTCACCCGATCTTCAAAGTCGTTCCCTACTCAGCTTAAACACATCACTATTGAAAAGCCCACTTCAGGCTGGCTGCAGACCTCCACAGGTCCTGCTAGGAGCATTTGCGTTTTTAGCCCATGGCGCCCGCTGTCAATGCCAGTGTCATCTCTTGTGGTTGACAGCCCTCTCAGAATTTACCGGCTTATCCTGTTTACCTCTGCAGCAGTGGTTCCACCAGCCTGCCGAGAAACTGAACTGAAAGAAAAAGACGGGTTAAGGGAAAGAACCGTTCAGAGGGCCTAATGACTTTACACTGCCGAGGACTTCTGGCCTATTCGCTCCTAAGCATGACCGGGGCTCATTTCCGCATGGTTGTATGGTGTCTCTTGAGTGTCTGAGTGCCAGTGCTCAGTTTGGTTTGCTCCAGTCCTCATTCAGTGCAGCACTGCAGAACATAGGCATGCAGCTATGCTCCTCTGCCCTTGGTGACGATGAACTAACAGCAAGAAGCAAACAAATCTGTGGTCAAGATTCATATTTGGTCATATGGACTAGAGACCACGGGCCTGTGAGATGCATATACTAATATGCATCTCACAGAAAGAACCAAGTGGATTGAAGGACGTTCTAGTTACTGTAGAGGCCCTGTTGCCTCAACTTTCACCTGGTTCCTCCCTTTTAAAAAATTGCAGGAGAATGTCCAGCCATATGTATGAGCAGATCCATAAAACTACAGACTGCTGACACACATTTGGCGAAAGATGCGTCATCTAAATCGAAATGGTTTTTGTGGGAACAAGGATTCCACAAGCGACGTGCACATTTCAGCATGCAAATGCTGAAGATGGGCTCTCGTCACATTAATTAGAGAAGCGTTCCCACTATCTGTGGGAAAAATTAAGCTTCGAAACCCAGTGTGGGTGTTGCGAGCATAAACATTGTAGCATGTCTGAACCCAAAGGGAACCAGAACCATAGCTAATATGATGTGGCTCAGAAAAACAGTTCACCAAATCTGCTCCCTCACTTCCTCTATCAGCAGTGAGCACTTCCATGGTGAGAGAGACAAATTAGACTCAACTGTGAAGGTCCTTAAAATAACAAGTGGACTTTTCTAACATTAAGGCCGTGATTGACAACGCCATTCCTTACTTGCAGCAGCCAGCACACACGACAATAAATTACCTTTTAACACGTAGCAACAGTTTTCTTTTCAAGGGAAATCCAGATATAATCAGAGGAGGAGCGTTATCAGGAGAATAATATATCACTTATCAAGCTTTTTTGATGAACCTGTCTTTGCTCCCTCCGGAAGAGATAGTGCAAGTAAACTACGTAAGCTGTTTATCCCCAGTAAGACCTCGGTTCTTGGGGGCGTTGGCCAAACCGATTCAGTCACGTACCTAACAAAACAATAATAATCAAGTTTGATACAGGTAATGCTTCAACTTACGAGCCAAATGCGTTCTGGGAAATTAGCCTGTAAGGGGAAATCGCGTAAGTAGGGCACGTGGTTGGCATCAACTTCAATGAGAATTTTTTAATGCACTAGATATATTGAGAGGAGAACACTGAGATCACACAGGAGATTTACCAAGAATGACTGAAATGAAGGTTGGAATATAGCCAAGAACAGGTGGAGCGCTGGGGGAAAATTTGATAGCTCTTCAAATCTTAGCTTGTGTGAAGATCTGCTTCATATTTACTCCTAACTTAGTATAGGGCGGGGCTATTTACATCACGGTCCTCAAGGTCCGAGCACTGCTGATTTTCCAGTCTTCCTTTACCTGCGGGCCGGGTGGGAAACCTCTGCCCAATCAGAATCAGTAATTATTAAACTAATTACTTGGGAGAACTGAAAACAAGGCCTGGATTCGGAACCGAGGTTCAGATTTGAAGAGCCCTGATAAAGGGTGTTAAATAATTGCCCTTGTATACATGAAAACTCATAAGTGAAAGACTCATACTTTGAGAGACACCTGTATATTTTTTCTTCTGGACTGATGCAAAAACTTCTGGATTCCCTGTTACTATGGGGACGCAGCACAGCTCAGTAAATGAGGTCACTGACTCCCCACCAAATGATGTAATATCTTAATTTGTGACCCATCTGAGCTAGTTGAATGTGCATTCATAAGCACATATACAAGGTACAGCTGGACTTGAAGCAGCTTTTGACTGTCATGATCCCCTGTGCTGTGATGGACTGACATCCCATTCTGACTGCCCCCTGCTTCGTACTTCCCAGGAGGAGCTGCCTGCCCCCCCCCCCCCCACCCCCATTCCAGGGCTCTATACTGTATAAGATGAAATTAGATGGATGACTGATCCCTGAATCACCGTACCTGAAAATCAGATGACAACTGATACCAAACAAAACGTTTTCCTTTCATGTTCCATTCTTTTCATTTACAGCTACAAAAAGTCATGATTGGCTGTCCTTGTGACACACAGACAACAAAAACTGGCCCTATGAGTATAATCCTTTACTGCACAAGTACATCGGAATTTGTATCTTTGCCTACCCCATCTTGCTCTTCATAGCTTGGGGGGGTAGTGTATGCTGCCCCAGGAGCTGGGGGTTAAGGGCTTTGCTTAAAGACCCAAAGATACATAACTGTTTGGTTGAGGCCAGAGCTCAAACCAGCAACCTTCTGATCACAGACACTTAGCCCGCTGAGCCACTCTCTGCCTCCAGGACACATGAACACACTTGCATGTGCTGAACTCTGTTCTGAAGCCTGTTTTCCAAACTGATCTTTAGAAAGCTCAAATGTTATGTCAGATTCTAAATTCATACTCATACCTCCTGTCCCAGTCAAATAAAATAAAATAATAATAACAACAGAGTGCACTTTTTTAAAGAAAGCAAACAGTCTATCATACTGTCAGCATTACATATGCGCATTAGAAAAAGCAGTAATGATTTATAATTCCTGGGGCATGATCACACATTTGAGGAGTTAAATGGCATAGCTGTTCCTTGGGAGAGGAGTATAAGATGCTTATGAGTTGATTCAATCAGCCGATCAGATAAAAGAAAACAAAATCTATTCTTTAGCACCTTTGAGAGGGAAACAAACCTGAGAAGGAATTCCTGCCGTTCCAAGCTGGGGCCAGACCTCTGTGTTGTTCTGTTTTGTTTATGAAAGGAGCAGCTAAATGACAGCTTTCCTCGTTACATCTGCTATTGCGTTTGTGTGGTGATTAAGAGTCAGGTGTTACCGTGGAATTCCTCAGAGTCATACACTCGGATGTATGCATTCCTCCGATTCTTTCCCAGACCCCCATGTCCGCCAGGCTCTTTGCAGGCGGTCGCCCCAAAAAGCCACTTTAAGCTATTTTCCTGTCGCGTCACAGGCTGTTTGTGGCGCTCTGGAACACTCTGGGCGGGAGGTAGGGCCTGTGTCGTGAGGAACAGACTTCTGAACGTTTCCACGGCGATGGCTGTGTAGGTGAGAGAGAGAGAGGTTTCCCCGGCTTGACAGAAACTCGGCGCGTACGGAACCTCCTAGCACAGGCAGCTGTGGCATGCGGAGGTAGAAAAGCCAGAGAACAAGGCTTGTCTTCCCACGCCCAGTGTCTGAGCCGCGGCTAGGACATGCCGTTAAGGCAAAACAAACTAGTGGAAAAGCTTGGGGTCGAACTTGATGGACATGCATTCAAAACACATTTTTTGTTTTAATCCCGTGACAGTCGAGGCTGCACAGCACCAGCAGGTTAGGCGCTGCGCACTGATCCTTAACGAGCAGGCAGGTGAGCCAGCGCTGGATTATGCGTTTAAGGGGAACAGCCTGACAGCTCTGGATTTACAGGCGTGATCTAAGCCATAATATAATTAGCAGGTGACATGACTCTCATATGATATCAACTGCAACGGCCCTGGGTTCGAGCAAATATCAAGAGGCCTGTTGGAAATCCCGCTCGTGTTGTAGGTATCTGTGAAACATATTTCCCAAATATTCCTCCAGACACTTTTTAATGTGGAGAACCTTCCAAAATTAAAATTCAAGGACCATATTCCTGTTTTTGTCTCCTGGAAACCCCTCACAGAGGAGGTGTGAAGTGCAAAAACACGTAGATCGATAGTTAATTCATGAAGAAATCGGTGGGTGGATATGGGAACATTTGTTTGCCTGACAAGTTAAAGGAGGATGAAAGACCTGAAAATAGAGGTTACTAAACGGAGGACTGCAGAATCCCACAGGAAGCTGGGATGGGGGTGGGACGGGGGGGCATGGTAACATGGCAGCGGAATACCATGCCGGTTACACTGTCATGTGGCAGCAAGCCTCTTACAAAGAAAATGCCACCTATGAGGTCGGCCTCAATGTGAGACACGCCCCCCTCCCCAACACACACACACACACACACACACACATACACACACACACCCTTCCCATGTTAACCGACTGCTGGTGGAGGAAACCAAACTGGACGTGTAGCTTAATTTCTGGAGTGCTCCGGAGAGGAACCAGGACAGATGCGAGCGCTGTGTTTGACAGGGGGGCTGGGAGGGAGGAGGGTGCAGACTGCCATTAAGGGGTTGGCTCTGGGTGGGGGGGGGAGGGGGGCGATTGCTTGCTTCAGTCATGCATACTCTTCCAGTATCACGGAACGAAGCCCTTCTTTGGAAAATCCACTCCTGTTGACCGACAGCCGTACCCCAGTCAAGAGGGCTGCACTGTCTTAAAGCTTTATTAGCCTTTAAATGCCACTCTTGTATGGCACCCGTTTTCATGCAGCATCTTCCCCAAATGAGCTTAATGGGCCGAATGGCCCCCTCTCATTTGTAAATTTCTTATGTTCTTATGTTCTGTCCTAGCTCTCATTCTCTCTCTCTCTTTTCCTCTCCCACTATGTCATGCATTGGCCAGAAGCTTCTGTGGTAAAAATGTGCTATTGATTATTTCCGGTTGTCCAATAGGGAGGCTATAAATCTGAACTGTCCGCTTCAAAGATCTCTTGGTTCCTGGAGACCTTCTGTCACATTTTCTGTGGTCAGGTGGTAACTCTGTGATGAATGACAAGTGATTGGAATGAATGGAAAAAGATCAGCTGGTAGCACTTGGCCTCAGCAAATTTTGGTGAATACCATTATACTGAATACATGAGAGGGAGGATGGCATGAAACCTAACTGAAGGAAAGATCCATGCAATAACAGCAATCCCACGGCATGTAATGTGGCCGAATCAGCTCCGCTGTGTCCCACAGCGGGCCGGGTGCCAGTGCATGGGCTCATCTTCCCCTCCCATGCTGGTCCTGAGTGTCGAGAATATAGATGTGAGACCCCGTTTGGAAAGGAGTGTAGCAATCAACCAAAAAACACGGTAGGTTTATGGTGCATTGGGCTTGGCACAGTCAAGTATAGGAAGTCTGCAGGGTCAAGAGCAGAATGGGAAAGATTTCCCCATGTAACGGGAGGCCACAGCGCTCCCGGGAACGCCTCACCTCTCTGGTCGGGATCCCGTCACACAGTCACGCATTCCTGTGGCCAGTCCGCGGTAAGTCTCCCCCCACCCCCCCAACGCAAGGCCTGCTGGGAAACGGCAATCTGGGGCCCACGGCCTCTGGACTTTCCTTTTTTCGCGGCTGACATAGTATGAGGGGTTGGGGGGGCCTTTTCAGCGACGGTGCTCTGCCGTTTTCCTGCGTCAGCACGAGGCGGTTTACCGCTCCCATAACGGCATCCCAAGGATTAGAATTAGCTCCTGTGCCAGGGACGGCAGCAGGAAGGAGGAAGCCGCAGTCAGCGGAGGCTCTGCGCTGCACAAGTCCACGTGTCTACGTTTTTGGCTCAACTCAGCACTTCTGACCTAAGGCTGACTTTCCCCCGTAAGTCTGCCTTCCTCTTAATACTCCCCCCAGCCGAATCTAACGTTTCCCATTTATCCCGGTTAAACCAACATTTTGGGGATCGCCAGCTCTCTTGAGGTCAGGAAACGGAATCCGTATTCATGCACTTCGGCCGATATCCACCCATCAAGGCTTTGGGGACCCTGGGGGGGGGGGGCTTTTGCTTCCATTTTTGTTTGTGTTTCCAAGTTCATTTATCACCGAGAATAGTGCGACGTGGCCACGTGTGACTAATTAATCCTCATTTTACAAGGAGCCATTTTTGGTTGAACTTATCCCATGCAGAAGATGGGCTTGTGGTTCCCTCCTCCCTGGACCAGCTCGGACTTTCCGCGGCCCAGGGATATTATTCTCAGTGTAATTCCCAGCCCACAGCCCTTGTCCCTATAGAAGCATGCCAGACATCCTCTTAAAAAAACCCAACGGAGCAGTATCCAGCCCAGGCACTGGTAGGGTGTGCGACTCTGCCGCCCGGAAAAGTTCAGCGACTGCCGAGGCTGGACAAGCTTCCTGGACGGGATGCGGTTCAGAGACAGGGGCTCCTCTCAGAGCCCAAGGACATGGCTGTGATCAAGGTTATCGGCAAGGGCCTGTTTGTGGGAGGCCTCTGTGTAGCTCAGTGTGGGATAATGTAATAGGGTGCCAGCTTTGTTCACACTGAGTCATCCAGGTTTATAGTGGGATCGTCCCGCTAACAGGGTATCGCTACCTTATGTCTCCGGTTATTTGTGTGCTGGCCAAACAGGCACATCTGCATCTAACTTGTAATTTTACATTTTGTGTGCAAAACGGAGCTTGAGTGAATTTTCCAGATGTGTCTGTAACTGCAGCACTCCTTCAAAGGGGACAGGGGCACCGACAAACCGCCAGGCAAACGTGGGCCTTATCTTTTGTTATCGTTGGGCGTCTCCGCCCTCTGCCAGGGGCCGGGGGGGGCAATGGGAGCCCCTGTGTCTGTTAGCGCTTCCTTTTGGAAAATGCCCCGCTTCCCCCCCCACAGTGGGAGGAAGTGGAGGCCCTGTCCTAACCTTGTACTAAGGCAGCGGGCTGGGCTTCTCACAGGGCCATTTCTGGCGACATTTCAGTGAGGCGTCGCCTAAGCCTGAATTTTGAAAAGCAAACTGCGAGTTACAGTGTTTGTTTAGCTCCTGTAGGTGATGAGCCTTTATGTGTGGACAGATTTCACTTGACCTTAATTAAACTGGTGTTTGTCAGTTTGCGTCGCGTCCCGGATACTCCAGATGAGTTGTTGGAACAACAGTGAGGATCTCGGGCTTGGACAGGGGTTGGGTTTGACGGGTTAGGGTTAGCAGTGTGGTAACGCACAGAGGAAATATGCGAGCTCTGTGATGCTATGACAGCCTGAACACGGAGGAGAGAGGAGAGAGGGAGGGATGCAGAGGGAGGGAGAGAGAGTGAGCGAGAGAGAGAGAAACACGGAAGGAGGAGGATGTAAGAGAAGAATGGTGGGAGAGGAGGGATGAATAGGAAAGGAAATGCAGATGCCATCCTTTGGGGGGGGGGGGGCAGTCACACACCGCAACCGACATAGAAAATGTGGCTGGTGAGGGGTTTCTGTCTGCTTCCAGCTCCCCTGCGGCATCAGCCTGGTCTGCCTGGCGATCGGGCCGAACGGAGGATCATCCCGCTGTGGGGGACAGCCTAGGGATTATCTGGAATTATCCAGAGTGATCCAATCGGCTCTCCTTACACATGTAACATCCTGTTTAATGGCAGCGGTTTACTGTGGGTTCCTGCTGTGCTGTCACCCCCATACCACCCCTCCCCCATTGTAACTCCGTAAACAATGGCGAAGATACAGTAGTGGAGTGGTGAGTGGAGGTTACATGCACACACGTCCTGAACACTTCTGCCCGAGTTGTGTGTGTGTGTATGTGTGTGTGTGTGCGTGTGTGTGTGTGTGTGTGAGCACACTTGTCGGTGGGCGGGGGCAGGTGGCAGAGCCGCCAGGGGGACACTGCGCCATCTGGCACAGGGGTCTTCCGCCTAGTAGGGGGGCAGCCGATCTTCATGGTCCATGGCACCGGGCCTCGCCAGCTGGTTAAGTCGATGCACTCACGCCACAGAGAAGGGCTGCTGGATCCCCCTTACTGTCCCCCCACACTAAGTGCCCTTTTTGGCATGTGATCTCCCATCTCCCATCTGGGTGGGGTGGTCTCAGGTGGATGCCTCAAGGCCAACAGTGGTAAGGGGTGAGGTTGCATATCGGCAAAAATCTGTTGATACCATGCATATCGTAATACACGATCATTATATCACTACATATTAAAATACTGTAAGCAGTGTGATATATCATGCTTTTTTTTTTTTAAATCTTTATTTTAGGAATAGTATAAATGACACACCATCATAGCCATAAAATGTGTAAAAATGTTTTTTTTTTAATGCAATCAGAATAGCGGGATCTGCCTTTTCATTTAACACAACATCATTGCACTACTTTTTGTGCAGCTTGAGAAAAGAAACAATCATTTGCCTTTATTAGAAAAAAAATTAAAACAAAGTGCTGGCAGGATACATGATGCGATTTTGTCAGTCTCCCTAGTACCTTCTTTATTGTGGAAACCAGAATGAGCCCCCAGCTCTGTACGCTTTGGGATTCAGCCATTGGTGATAACGTTACTAGTCAGTTAGGTTTGCTAATGCTAACGTTAGCATTGTGCCCTTATGCTGCTTCCTATCTCGGATACCTTTATCATCACTGTACAAATACAAAGATATTGTTTGGAGCAGGCCTGTAGACGCCACTGGAAGCAAAGAAACCAGTAGAACATCATTGATATACACAACAAAAGAGTGGCATTGGAGAGCTCTGGGTTGCCATCTTGGTTAACAGTTCTCAGTTTATGTTGGGTATTTCTCAATACCAAGAATGCAAAGATCATACTTGTGGTCTTGGCAAGAGCAGTCTTGCTAGCTTGCCTCCCAAGAATGAACTGCAGATGCAATGAATCATGGGATTGTTCTCATTTGGAGAGGATACAACCGATGTGTTCTTGATATTTGGGGTGGGGCAAGAACGACAGGGGATTTTTAGCATCCTCTGTACTTCCGTTCTTAGTATTGGAAGTGGTTTTCTGCAGTGAAAGATGATGTAAAAATGGGACCACGAGAACACAAATACGGTCAAGTACACATATTGAGAATATATTGTGATATTTTTTTAAACCCCTAGTGGGGGGCGGACCGGATATAAAAACTCTCCCCAGGTCTGGTACAGGGGCACTAAGAGCAGGCAGAATTGACACCCTTAGCGACGAAGGCCTCCATGTGGCAACATCCCACACACGCATGGCTCGCCCCTCCTGGTGTCATACTGCAAGTGACAGACCCAAGACCCTTGCCGGGGTCATACTCTACCCCGGCAAGCACTCTGACCCAGGCATGTCGTTAGGCTTAGCGAGCTTCTGATTGTTTCGTTTGGCCCTGATGGGCCGCGCGGGTGATGCTGTTTGGTAGCCCTGGGGCGTGGCAGTGCTCTGGAATGCACCCGCACGTCGCATTTCTCACTGTCGCATTTGGGAGATCTGCCTGAACTTGTGTGCATCTCAAATGAGCCGTGAAGTCATTGCCTGATGGCATCATCGTTTATTTGACAATACCGATTGTCCTGAAACTTACCTTACTGAAAAAAGCATACTGGAAAATACCTTTGATAATGATCCATCCATCCATCCATCCATCCTTTTTTTGTAACCACTTATCCTATTCAGGGTTGCGGGGGGTCTGGAGCCTATGAGCGCATGGCAAGGAACAATCTATCGCAGGGCACACTCACACACCATTTACTCAGACATGCACAACTATGGGCAATTTGGTAACTCCAATTAACCTCAGTATGTTTTTGGACTGTGAGGGGAAACCGGAGTACCCAGGGGAAACCCCACGATGACACGGGGAGAACATGCAAACTCCACACACACGGTCCCAGAGGTGAGAGGCGATACTGCTAGCCACCCCTCCCCCCCAGCCCTTTGATAATGATAAATAATAAAAATACAGGAAGTTATTAAAAATAATTCAGAAGTAATGATGCTTATTTAGTGTTGATAAACTTTTGGTTAAATCGAGCCACAGATGGTAACGTCACAGGTAAAAAAGACCTGTAATGATACTATTAATTAATCAGCTTATTAGACAGGTTGTTTACTGGGCATTAACTGAGCAATAACTCTTGTAATTTGTGATGAATTTTGCCGAGACAAGATAACGTAACTCTCCCCCCTGGGGTGGAGCGGGGGCATCGCTGTGACCGATCTCCACGCTTTCACTATACTCCTGGGGTTGCTCCTGGGGCGGGTCACATGGGGGCTAATCCCCCTGTGCAGGAGGCACCCATGATGACATGTATGTTAAAGACATGCCAGATGAGCAGCCGCCCCCACCCCCTGGAGCGACAGATCTGACGGGGTGGGGAGAGGAAGGCAGCAGGCACCTGGGGATGAGGCAGGTCGGCCAGAACCAGGTCGGGGGGGCAGCTCAGGGCTGGAATTCCTGTCTGACAATCGAGCCGGTCTCCCCTGTGGCTCTGAGACGCAAAGGCCATCAAGTATTTCACTGATTGGCATCCAATGAAGTTCCTCGGAGGCCTTTTCCCACAATGCATTTCTGCGTGAACAAATCTTTCCCACTGGCTATCCCTTTTGTAAGTGCTGCTATTGATGACTGTCCTGATAGCTGTCTGCACCATGTTTGCCTGTTTGTACCCTGCTCATCTGTCACATACTGAAATACAGCTGATCCCTCCCCAAAATGGCATTTATCTCATACGCCGTGACATCTCATTACTTTGTTTATCGCTTTCATTTTTTGAACTTTTTTTAGGAAGGCACAGGAAGTGGGGGGGTTAAGGGCCCTACTTAAGGGCCCACAGCCATGTGACTATTCTGCTGAGGGGTGACCTTCTGATGACAGGCACAGAGGCTCAGCCCGCTGAGCCGCTCAACGCCATTAGCATGGCCAGCAGCCGCCTCCCCACACGTATTTACGCGGTGGAGTATAAATACAACCCTCGTGAGCGGGTGCTCCCCTCTTCCTCTCAGAGACCTATGGTGTAATTAAGGCTGTATTTTGGGAGCGAGCTCAGGCGGCGCCCTCCAGGGGCGGGGCAGGGTGCATGACAGAGACAGCTTTCTGCCCTCGGCCGGGCTGGCGCACCGGGTCTCGCGCTGTTAGCCGCGGCCTGAGCCAGCCTGTGGTACACCCGCCATAAACATCCTGTAGATTTAACTTTAATTAAATAAACGACCCAGGGAATTCCTGTGGTCTTCAGAAGAAAATCACCAAGAAATTACATTTACTGTTATTTCATAATCTGTTATTTTTTTGTCTGTTTTCTCTCTTTCCACTTTTATGTAAGTGCAAATAGTAATCCATTTTTACTGGGTAATTTCTGTAGCATTAAGCCATTGCATTTGCATGATCTATAATTAGTGGGCCTAGTGTCGTCACAAGCCGCCATCAGTGACACTGTCCTCCTTCCTGCCACCAGGTGTTCTCCTCGACATCCAGAAGCATTTCACTGTCACCGACAGCGAGGCCGGCTTGCTCCAGACAGGTAAGGCCACGTCAGCAGCATTACCCTGGCAGGACTGTTCGGCCCTCTTTAAAGAGGGTGGGGGTCACTCTTTTTTTAACAGAGAGGGTGCGTGGGATGGGGATAGACCCAGCTTCACTGTCAGCCCTCCTAAATTTCACTGACAAGTGGGAGCTGGGGGTGTCTCTAATCCCACACAATGCAGCCCTGACCTGGGCGGCACCAGGACATGAAAACAGTAATAAATATGCACATGTGGCTAAGCCGAGGGCTCCCCGAATCATTATGTAACAATTACAGTCTGGGTAATTACACAACAGCGCTTAAAAATGGCTTCTCACATAATGCACTTAGTCTGGTTCACGCTTCATAAGCACTGACGTGATACTAAGAATATTCAGGGTTTATTTTAAACCTAAATGATGCAGCAGGATAGTTCTGAGGTGTGTTTTTTATTAAACGTGGGTTCAGGGGTGTGTTCAGATCCCGCACCGAGGGTGGGGGGCGTCCTCGCCCCAGTAGCTGCGGGTGTAACACCCCACATGGGGTGATATTTTCAGTGCGTGTACAGCCCTTCTGTAGGTTATTCACTTCACACGTCCTGTTTTGACCTTTCCTATTCTCGTCCCCGGTGAGTAATTGTGACCGTGCAACAAGGAAAAATGACCCTTTTTTTTTGTAAAAAGAAAAAAAAAAGCATGAAAAAGAGAGAGAAGGGAAAATGTGCTTACGGTCGGTTTGAGTGGCCAGCACAGAAAGGCAGCGACCTTAAGCAGCCGTGGCGAGTCCCCATATGGACCTTGGCCTCATATGGACAAACGCTGGCCCGGGGACTCAACCCACGAGGCAGGAGGCATAACGCTGTTTAACCACCCGGGCCGTAACTGGGGCAAACCTGCGACCTGCTCCGTTTACAAAGCAAATTCCTTGGCGTGGTCCCGCCATCCTGCGGTAAAGCTGACATCATACAGGACGTGCGCGGGGCCCGGACATACCTCTGCAAACCGCCTTTCAGCTGTATGTGTAGTATATACTGTCTCTATATATGCAGGCGTGAGAACTTATGTATATACATATTTATTACATATGTTGTATATTCACTGAGATCCATTGCTGGATAACCGGTTACAGATGGCGCATGGATGGACGTGTTGTATGTTTTTGTTGGCCACTCACCTCCTAATGTGCTGAAACTCAAATTATGTAAATGTGAGTCAAAACACAACAGGATACACACACACACACACACACACAGAACCACAGAGCCCTTGTACACTAAAATGGCCCCATGACGTCCCCCGTTCCAGTCAGATGTGTCACACCCATGGCCCCCAGCTCTACCCTGTCTCACACTTCCTGGAGGAATTTGGGAAGCTGGGGATGGTGCTTTCTGCGGGTCAACATATTATATCAGAAAATCCTCGCTCCAGAACCAGGTGACAGCCTGGAAGTTCTCGAGCCCCCGCCTGATCTCAGGATCCACAGCGGCACTACAGGTGTGAGGCTGGTGGCTGTGATGCCTCAGGTGGGTCATGACCCCCTTCCCTTCTCTGAATGAAGCGCCCTCCCCATTTGGCTGTTCTCTCGTCTCACTCAGACGTCATTGCTCCTTTACCAGAATGACACGACCCCCACCCCCCCTCACCGCGGGCGTCAGTCTCCCTGGAGGTCGGCGACCCACCTCCTGCCGCCCAGGTGTAAATTTCCTCGGTGTGTTATGGCTGCCATCCTGGGCTCGCGCCATGGTGTGCATTTAGCGATGGTCTGTGCGGGACATAGGGAGACTTCAGCTTCCCATTCCGAGCCTCATGGGCCCAGTCTCGGGCCTCTGATCTGTTATTTTCTTTTCGGTCTGCCAAAATAGACGAGACAGTCGACTGCAGACAGTCGATGGTTTTCACGCCTCCCTCGTTTCCTTTAAGGGTGAGAATGATATCCTGCCCGTTTTCACCCCGTTGCCCGTGAACACCACCCAGTGGAATTATGGGAAAAGGTTTGGAGGAAGAGAGGACTGCTTTGACCTGTCAAGGTCAAGCTAGACCAGTTCAGAATCATAGTCAGACTGGGTGTACATCCTCTTAGCTAGACTCTATAACACTATGAACTATGAAGTATATAACTCTATAACTATGAACCAAGATGGTGGCCCGGAGCTCTTTACTCTTTTGTTGTGTAATATCCTTCTAACAATGATGTGCTGGTGTTTTCTTTGCTTCCAGTGGTGTCTACAGGCTTGCTCCAAATGATCTCATTGTATTTGTACAGTGTCCATAAAGGTATCTTATCTTACCTGAGATAGTATGTATGTTATCTGACATGTATGTGACATAGGCTGATTTAGGTGATAAGGGGGGGCTTCTGCCTTGAGGGCATATGACTCATAGCTTCCATCTCTCATATGGGCCTCACTGAATTAAAAATTCCCGGATGAAATTCAGTTATGCAGTGACTGTGTTAGGAGCAGACAATGGGTGGGGGCAGGTGGGGCGGCTTACTGGGGTCGCGTTACTTTCCCGGGGGCCCTTGGGGGTCCACACGATCCCTAGAGCTGGCAGAGGCTTTCTGAAAGTGTGCACTGATCTCCCTCTGACCATGTCTACTGGGGGGGGGGGGGGTGCCGGCAGTTACTCCTAATAGAGATGAGGAGGTAGTCCTTAGGCTCCCTGCCATGTATGCACCACCTCCTTGCTCCGCGTCTGTCCACCGGGGTCTGAAATGTGAATCCCCATTCTGGGGTTTCCTGAGCTACGAGGGAATTCAGAGAATCCTGACAGTGGAGGTCTGAGAGCGTCACCGGAGTTTGAACTCTCTGCCGAGTCAGGCCCCACTTTTCCGTGGCCTAATTCAGAAGTGGTTGAATTTCAGTGTCAGCTTAAGCCCTGACTATGGTTCCCCCACGCCATGACGGATTTTCAGTGTCTGTCGTGTTCAGAAGGCCCCACCCTCCGTCTCGCCGCTACATGTCCCCACGCTTGGCAACTCGCTGTTGGCAGCTCCCTTGCACCCCTCACCGTAGTGTCTGCAGGATTACATACGGGCCCGCATCTCTCACCTGTAGCCAAATTCCTCGTACCCAGCGGGAAAAAAACAGCCGACTCTGTAGGATTCATGTTTTAACGGAACCATGAGTGGCAGCGGCGGATCGAAGTCCTGGGTTTCCCGCTGCTCCCAGTCTCTGCAGGAGCGCCACACAGATGAGCTGAGCAGGTAACGAGAGTAACAGGCACAGCATAATGGATGGATTAAAACCTGAGGGGCTAACCCCACCACCCCGGCATATTTTCACAAACCCATGTGGCTGACATAAAGAATCAGACGTTATTTCCAGTGCCCGGTGGCCCTGTATCCGGGCCGTACCTTCCAGGAAATTATGCGACATTATTTGGAAGGCCGCCCACTGATATGCCAGGGAACACAAACAGAAGACATTTTACGGTAAATGGAGTCTTCCATATACGGAAATCCTGCTTCCATTTGAATATTAAAGAAAGCAGCAAATTTTTCTTTGTTTGTCTGAAGTGGCCGTCCTGATTGGACCTCCTCATGGTGTGTTTGGCGGGGACGCCATCTTTAAGCTGGCCACATCCCAAAGCGGGCAGCTGCCACTTATTCACCCCCCCACCATCCTCTAAGACACCCCCACCTTCCCATCTCTCTCCATCAGGAACGGACTGCCAACATAATCCAACCATCAAGGCCAATTAAAATACAGTTTCTGTGCAGTGAGGCGTTAATAAGCGCAGCCTGAAACACAAACCTATAT
>JAODLC010000113.1:30909867-30922281 GCA_026781145.1 Hippopotamyrus pictus
TATATATCAATCACCATTAACGTCATTAGCCACTTTCTGAGCCCCAGTTCTTCTTGATGCTGAGTGATACTTCTTAAAAATATCACTAAGCTTCTTAAAAAAGACCCAATTTAGTGACATTCTGCAAGGAATCACACGTTACAAAAGGTTTTAGAGGAGGTAAGGAAGTACTCTGTCAGACTAATGACAGAAGTGTTCCTGAACCCAGAAGATAGGTCCTCGCCTTAAACCTCTTCAATAAATACTCAGACGTGAACATTTTCAGCTTCGTAAGTACTTCTGGATTCAGTGAGCATTTTCAGCTTCGTAAGTACTTCTGGATTCAGTAAGCATGTGCCTCTTTTCTGCCGTGCTTGCATTTTGTTCCCTGCTATTTTTGCAGCTTTTAAAACGGAAGCCGAACCCGGAAAACATTAAATGAGAAATGGTACATTTCCTCTGCTCCCTCTATGTCCTCTATGCACAGGGCATTACCCTCTGTGCCGGTGAGTGACTCCTATCTGATGGGAAGTGACAGTGACTTTTCAGGGCCCAGTTTCTGGTCGTTTTGGTGAGAGGCCATCGTCACGGTGACCGTGTGTACACTCGTCGTCTGCTCGTAGGCATGCTGACGCATACAGCACTTTTGTGTTTAGCAGCACAGAAATGGAAACTTATCTCACATGCTGTCAAGTCAGAAGCCATGCTTCTGTTTCCATCGTGATTAAAACATGCTCTCTTGGTTATATTAGATGTGGGAGTTTCAGATTTTCAGGCTGTGTATATATCTGCATTTGAAGAAGAACCTACAAACGTAAAAGTTTATACACTTAGGAGAGTTGAGGAAGACCTGTGTTTTGTATAAAGGTCTTTGTCCTGCTCCTGTCTGGGCCCCCGTGGTCTGTGCTCTCATCCTGGCTTTCAACACCCGGGGACTGTTTGCCCCCCCCCCGGACTCAGAGGGCCCTTGCAATAAGCGCTGTGATGAAAGCTCAGCGTCGGGTGCCCGGGTTAATGGCAGCCAAGGCCCCGAGGTGCTGAAAAGGCAGAGCCGGCAAGCTCAGTTTTGCTCTCCAGATCATCTCCAAGCAGAGGCAGGATAGATGTGTGGTCGTGAAAACCACGGCCGCGGGGATGCAGCGAGATCCCGGCAGAATGCTTATCAAAGCCGGAACACCACCATGACGGGCAGTAGCATCTGCTGCGGCTTCCTTCACGGCGGTATCGCACAGAACACGTGGGTTTCTCAGCCCTTTCCTCGAGGGGGTACCGGCAGAGGAATGTCTGAAGTGGCTTGGGGAGAGGCCGGCCCCTCTGATCACAACACAGAACTTTTGGGGAAGTGAAGAGCCTGTCCAAGAGCCCCTTTCGTCGCCCAGTGGCCAGACATGAGTCCTGTAACCCAGCACCTGTGGTGTCACAACAAAGGCAGTGGGATGTTTCTGAGACAGGCACCCCAAAGGGTATAATGGCCCTCACAGAAGAGTATTATTTACAGAACACTCTAGCCTGGCTGTATTTGCATGCCACTTTTCCCAGAGGGAATGGTTTTTCTCTGGGTCATTTGAGCTTGAGGTAAAGAAGTGGCAACAACTTCACTCGACATGAAAAATCTCATACCCAGAATACTTTGGGTCAGGCTGCCGCATATCTTGTTTGCAGAATTTTGCTTTTTCTCTGTACAGTAAAAATGTCCTTGACTGCAGCTCCCGGGGACATGAGCTTGGTCTGTTCGTGGCTCTCTTGCCATCGGGGACTTGTGGACGCCCTGGAAGCCTTTTCAGACTCATTATGCCCTTTCTGTGTCAGCGGCTTCTCATCCAGGACATGTGTCTAAACAGGGACTGCCCTCCTCTTTGTTTTTTTCAGCTAAAAAACTCTACATGGAAAACATTCTGTTTCCCCCTATTACAGCTAATTTTAGACTGGCTTAGTCCCCCGAGCCCAGGTCTCGTCTGTGCAAATAGCTGGATGGGCCAGTTCAACTGGCTATCCGTGAAGGGGGGGTAGAATCCTTCCCCTGCCTCTCGGCGATGCTGGCAGGATGAAAGGGCAATGCAGTCCCCCCTCCTGTGAGCGTCTAATTGCTTTGGCTCGCAGCCGTTAGAGAGGCGGCTCCACCTGCTGCCACACGTGGGCGCCGAGCGTATGGTGTACCCCAGGACCTGCTTCCCGCAGCTGTGGTGCTGCATACACGCCCTTGTTGGTTACATCGGAGGCGTGCTTATCACATTAGCACAATTAAGGTGGTCTCAGATCGCCGCTAACAGGTGTGACCCAGATGACAGTAATCGAAGCGCTCGTCGCCGTCATGGTGCATCGGCATCTGCATTCCTCTGCCTGACAGAGCAGACAGTCCCAGGGGGTCCTGTCCACGTGTCACCAGAACACTGCTCCCCATTGTCCTCCTGGCCATCCTATTTTCCAGAGAAAAACAGATCCCATGAATCATTTCCTACTGAAGTCTCCCTGCTCCGGACGCTCCCGCCTCACAAGCAGAAATGATACCTTCTGGAGCAGAAATGAAAGGACCATGTTTTTTTTCCAGCAACACAAAGTCTGCTGACTCTGGTGCAGAGGGACCCCGTGAATCACGCTTGCCTGAAATCGTACCACTTGCTCACCTTTCTGGATGGGAAGGGAAACACTGTTACTAAGCTGTTCTGCTAAAAAGTCAAGTGTTTCCTAGCTTGCTGGCTTTGTTCACTTTGCATGAATGAAGTAGCATGCTGATCAAGGAGAGCTGAACCTCCAAGTGCATACCTCAGGTATATTATGGCTAGTTTAGTGTCTAACAGCTTCTGTGATGAAGTAGAAGTAAGCCTATCAAGTTCTAAGCTTTTGTTTTTAGTTGTTCGCCCATTAGCAGTCCAGAGAAGGTTCTCCGGACAGTAAAATTTTGGGGCTCTTAGCTCTGATCTTGAAAGGTTTAGCTGCCCAGTGATATAAATCGAATAGCAAGAGACTAGCCAGAAAACAAGGGGCTTGTTGTACGGTTCCCCAGCGGGGTGTAAGAAGAGTAAGAGCATAGCCCAGTAACTTGAAGGCTTTTTAGGAAACAGGACATCGCAGATTGGCTGCTTTGCACCTTTGGCTGCATCCGCTCTTTCTCCTCTGCTAGTTTCCGTGGCAACCAGGTGAAGCGCGAGCCTACCAGAGAGCTCAGCACAAAGGGGCCACATTGACGGTGTTAAATGGAAATGTAGGACGACCTTCCAGGATCATCCGGCAGAGTCGCAAGCTTGAAAAGGTTTTTTTGTTCGCTGATAGACTCGTTGGCATTTGCTGTTAAGTGCTCTCCTTGGCCGCTATTCATCGGGGCGGCCTGCGTGATACCTCATAGCCCATGTCAGTACTAGATGAATGGGTCAGTCAGAAGGCTGAGCAGTAATCGGAGTTCACGATTCACACTGCTAGACCCCTTGAAAGCCCCTATTAAAGGCATCTCTAATGGGGTACCATGTCCCTGTGGATTTGCATGCAGGTTTCCTTCTCAAGGCGATTAAAGGTTCACTTGCCCATCAGAAACCACGTGGGTTCCGAGACTAGGCCTAGTAGATGGATTCCTGAAGTCAACTAATTGCCGTATGCAAATGGTTTATTGTCTTGCAAAAAAAGTACCTCTATGTACAAGAAGAGCCTCCATTTTAGGAATTGTTCAGTCAGGATTGCAGCAAGATCCCACAGATCATGCGGCGTAAGGATTATTGGCCCGGTTGGGATGCTGGTCCATTGCAGGGTGCTGGCAGGAAAGCTCGAACAAAGCCTCCACTTCATGTTAGAAGAATTAGCATGCCCTCCCAGGTGCTTGCATACCAGGGGATGAGTAATGGAGATGGCTTCTAAAATTCCAGGCCTTCTAATTCTTGCTTCTGGGAAATTAGCGAGGCGTATAATGTGGGACAGCAACGACCTGAGGCTCGCCCTTGTCATTGCCACATGCAGTCCCTGGAACTGCATCTGTGTGAGAGTGAGCATGAAGCTCTCTAGCTGTCTAGCTCTTTGTGTTTTAACATGCAAGATGGCCAAAGGTTACAGCACGCGGTCACTCTTAACACTGGTTCTGTTCACATGCAGTGTACCGCTAATCACACGCCGATATGCTAAATTTGGCCAAGTTGTCCTTTTCATAAGGAGACAAATGCGTGTGGACATAGGGACACTGTTTCATGGGAAATGTATTTGCTTGCAGAAAGAGGAAGTAGAAATTCCAGAGAAGTTTTAGACAATCAGCCGTGAAACTGAAAATGCCAAGGGATCAAAAACAAAAGCCCCGCAGGAAATGTGTTGACAGGACACAGATTTAAGTGTGGGCCACACGCATCATGCAAATCTGCATTCTGCAATGGATTAATGCGTGTTTGGACTAATTATGTTGGTTCTAACATGTTCCTGAGACCGGTCAGTTGGAATGTTGCTCAGGATCGTTTTATCTCCCCATTGATTTTCTCACGTCCTCAGATCTTCCAGGTTAGCCTGTCATCGGAAAGCACACACATACCACCCACAACATCATAAGCAGACGGCCGCTGTCTAACCCAGTTTGCAAAACATCTGGTAGCAGATATTCGAAGGAACTTGCGATGACAGGTGGCTACTGAGGTCGTGGTGTGACAGAAGAGCTCGCCGTCGGTCCCCGGCTTTGATAACTAGAATGATAACCCCCACTCCCCCACCCAAGTGAGGCTCGGGAGTCTGCTGTTTCCATAGGCACTGAGGGTCCACTTGGATAAATCACCTCTTGATGGGTCATCCTGCAAATCTCCAAAATCCCGGGAAGCCTTGTGGGGACCAGAGGGCCAAAAATCAAAAATAACAGGCAGCAACCACAGCTATGGGTGTGGAAGGTGGCACTGTGTCTGTGAAGGGGCTGTTACTGCGTAGCCAGAGACCTTTATCTACTAGAAGAAGGCATTTCAGGCATCAGGCTAATAGTTGTTGTTTTTATGGGCCATTTTGCATTCAGGTCAGCTTTCCTTTTGTGTCTTCATTTCAGAATGAAAAAACATGCAGCTCCATTGTTTTGTTTAACCCCAGAAAAGGGGAACCTGAAATGCAGGAGTCCTGGAGCTACTCCGATGTAGTTCACATCAATCAGCTCCTAAAAATTCAGGAGTAAAGAATTAAGGAGATGCATCTGTACTACCGGCGAGTTGGGGTGACCCTGTTTTTTTAGCTTTTGGTCGATGGGAGGAGCAAAGCAGAAGTGTAACCTAAAAGGAAAGCTTATCTGGGACGGCTGTGGTGATTTCGCAGGCAGCCCGGGAGACTGGCAGGTTGGGATGGTGTACTAAAAGAACCCGGCCGACAGGTGAGGCATGTTCAGACCTGTCTCTGGGACCTTGGCGGCCAAAAATCAATCCGGAATGCAGTCCTGCCTCCAGCTGACTGTGCCACCAACGCCAAAGGCCCAAACGGAGCGTGAGTCCTTGTATTGCAGCTGCGAGGTGCCTGCAGAGTGAAGTGGCATGATGGCACAGCAGCATGGTTCTGCAGTCTTCATGTGGGCTTATGAGGCTTCTACAAATTACAGTCAAGTAAAACCCTAAGACCTGTCCAGCTCCTCTCTGTTAATTTCAGGGTTTTAGTTTTTGCAGGAGAAAATCTCACAGATTTTTAAAATTATACCAGACTAACTAGTCCAGTGATGTTCAGGCTTCAGCAAGGAGCTGGCATTCCTGAAAGACCTGTTAGTGGTGGACGGTTTCGCTTGCTCGGGACTTGCCGGGCGTAAACGTAGCCAGAGGTTCTGGAGCTTTGTCAGTCCTGCGGGATCGAGTCTAAAAAGGGAGGAGATGCTGCAGATGGATATTAAGCTACCTGCTTGTGATGATGTGTCTCCTGTTCTGCCAGGAACTCGCCCGAGCGATACCGAGAACCGAGAAGTGCATGGATTGGCTGAGTCATGCGGTGTCTCCTTTAAACGCTTATGTAACCCGCATGAAGAGCACGCGAGCTCATTGGCTAACTTTCAACCTGCCACATTTTAACTAATTGTAGGTCCTTACATATCGAGGGTTGCGATTTACCTGCTTACTCGCTGTTACATCCAGCAGGACATGGGGAACAGCAGACAGTAACCATAACTACAGGGAGGGGGTGTAGGACTCATTGGGTAAGGCCTCTGACCTGTGATCAGACATTCACCGGTTCACATCTCATGCCCAGCAGACTAGTTACAAATCCAATTGGGCCCTTGAGCAAGGCGGCTAGCCCCGTGAGAAATGCCCGGGGGGCTCAATAAATGACTTGACCCTGTTCACAGACCCCAAGCTTGGCTGTCACCTCTAGATGATTATGTCTCAAAGAAAGCAGGATGGGATATGCAAAAAGAAACATACCTGTATAGCCTCATTTTCATATGCTGACATTATGTAGATATCAAGCTCGCGGGATCATTTGCTGAGGCCTGTATGTACTAGCATTTATGCGCTAAATGGTGCTATGAGATGTTCCCCACTAGGACTGTGCAATGTGTGATATTAATATCAACATTAGAAATTATGCACATGCATTATCACATTGCAAAAGCCACCATAGCTGGGTTGAGATTATGCTTGGGCGGTATTTCATTTTTCATACTGTCATACCATCCAGACCACTGTACATGGGAACGTTATTTTACAGTACAGTCTCAGTGTTATGAAGACTTGTCGAGCCGCAGAGTTTCCCCACGATAAGATTTGCAGAACAGAGATCATCAATAAACATGGCTAAAACATTTTTACTCTGTCGTAGGAAACAAATTCTTGGCAAGCTTGCTAATTTTAATGATTGTTCCTGTTCAAGATTATATAGTATATGTTTAAAAGGGCAAAGTTTACTGCTGCTACTTTTTGCTTAAGCTCTGCCTGCGCTCTCTGAGCCAGTCACAATCATTTTCATACTTGCTGCTGGACTCACAGTGTGGCCTGTTTATAAGAAATTTTAAAAAATGAGTAAGGAGGTGAAAGTGAACAAGAACTGGTGACTAAAAGACATTTGTCTTCTGCTGTATGGAAATACTTTGGATTCCATAGAGATGTTACTGAGGTAAAGCAAGTGATTAGTCAGCACTGCTCACTGCAACACCACCAACTGTAATGGACTCTACTGCCAGATAAGAAGTTCTGTTTGGCTGTAGTTTATTTTAGGTCAATTTAGAACTCCTTTTTTGCTTTATAAATATCATAATGTTTGTCTGAAAAAATCGGGATATTTGAAAATTTTCCAATATCGTACAGCACTATCCCCACTTTCCACATATATTTTCTTCTTTAAAGACAGTTTAAGTCCTTCGTTAAGAGTGAGAGAACTTTCCTGAAGGTTCCTCATTGCTCATTAGTGACTCCCAATCATGGTACGGTTTTTATTGTTAGAAGTAGCTGAAAGTTATTTCCTGATGATCTCTCTACCAGACTGATGTGAGGGAATAAAATGCCATTGTTCTATGGTTAACCATTAATGGAGAGAACAAGGGGCAAAGTTTAACCTCGCTGTCGAAAGAAAGTAATAAGCAAGAAATGAGAATGTGTCTGAGAGAGAAAGAGAGAGAGAGGAAGAATTAGGCTGTTTTGATCCTAGACAAGAAACCAGTGACTAAAGTGATGATCAAAGGAGCTCGCTGTTGGGTCTGTGCACATTCACATAAGCAAACAAAGTAAATAGTCTGTGTGGTTGATTACTCCCTGCCATGGCTCAGAGATAAGCACCCACTCCCATTTATGATTGACTAAGTCAAATGTATGCAAACTTTCCCTTTTATTTATGCAGGGTGGTTCACACTATGGGGGAGATTTCTTCGCACCATCAATCGGAAAGAAGTGAGCAGTAACCAGTCAATTCAGTGTAACAAAGCTGTTGGATGTGTCTCCTTAGCTGCTTTAAATTTTGGGACGTTATTGTCATCAATCCCTGCGGCAGACTGACATCCCATCCAGGGTATACCCTGCCTCATGCCCTGCTTGGAATTGGTTCCAGCCCCCCAAACACAACTACAGATAAACAATCGGATGATGGATGGACTGATGGATGCCAGCGATCGATTAGAGAGTTACACGTGTGTGTTTTTCTCCACGCTTCCTTAGTTGGCTGGACTGTTGACCAGAATATGAGTGAACTCTCCTTACTTTATTTGACATTTTGGGGTCGATAGGGATGATTGTCTCATAACAATCAAAACGATTTCTTCTTTTTCGGGAACCCATCATAGCAAAAACATATGGGATAGGAGTCCGGCATGTCAAGGGAACATTGCACAGAATCCTCATGGGTATATGTTCTTACACACATACACACACATGTTTAAATTCATATTTCGTTGTGGGGACTCTCCATTCATTTCTATGGGAAAAACTGTAATTCCAACAATGACAACCTTAACCCCTATCCAGCCCTAACCTTAACCATAAGAATTCAAACAAAATGCAGGACTTTTGGCTGATTTTTGATCGCAGTCACAGATATTTACAAAATTCAGTTTCCCTTTCTGGGGATCAAAAAAATGGTCCCCACAACATCAAAAAAGTAATAATAGATACTTTTATTGATCCCCCTGGGGAAATTCTCTTTTCACATCCCCCAACTTACTCTGCATGAGAGCAAGCTTGGCTGTGAAGAGCAGCCACCTGTTGCGGCGTCCAGGATGCTGGGGGTTAAGGACCTTGCTCAAGGACCCACAGATGTGCTGAGGCTGGGCTTGAACCAGCGCCATTCTGATCACAGGCACAGGAGTTTAGCCCAACTGGTCTTTAATCACATTTTGGGGAGGACATTTGGTCCCCATAATGCAATAGCTACACACACACACACAGATTTGTAATTATATCTTTGTGGGGACTCTCCATTCATTTATATGGGGAAAACTGTAATCCCAACATGACGACCTTAACCCCTACCCAGCCCTAACCTTAACCATAAATAACCAAAAAAGTACGAGACTTTTGGCATTTTTCCTTTTTTTGATTGCATTCACAGATCTTTATGAACTTGAAAAATGGTCCCCACAAATGTAATATAAACCCAATGCAAACACACACATACAAACACACATATAGATATTTGCATGAATGTATGTATGTGTGTGTGTATACATACACATATATATGTCTTGTCTGCATGGTTGACTTATGTTGAAGAGCAGGAGGCTATAAAGGCCCCATCGAGGCCAACGGGCAGTGGCAGCAGCTGAGAAATGTGTCTCAAAGCAGCCGGAAGCCATGGCTCCTGAACTGGCGGCCGGCACCTTGACGTGAGGCTATGATTTACGGCGTGTTTGTCTTTGATCAGCAGCACATGTGTTTTGTGCAAAGATGGCTTGGATGCAGTGAAAGTCTCCCCTCTGTGCCTCAGGCTTTATTCCATGCAGTGGCCACGTCGTTAATTTAACTGCTGTGTTATGTAAGTTCCGCTGTCAAATCCAGAAGGCCGCCATCTTCTCGAAAGTTCCTTAGTGGAACTGAAGCTGGAACATTTGCTGGGACACATAAGTCTTTATCACTGTCATCTACTGCCATATCAGGGCATGTGAGATGCAGTGTGACCTGTATCGTCCCACAGTCCTACTCCTTAAAGACGCTTTCTCATTGGCTGATGCTGAAGACCAATATACTTCTAAACATGAGGACTGTGTTTATGACCTTTTCACTTGACACAGAGCTAAGAGTGTGTCATCAACAGTTGATGGCAATGTGAGGGCTTCTTTGCTTGGATGAGAACCGGATTGAGTTACATTAGGAATAAGGCGGAAAGGTTGGTTGTAAGCCGTTGTGGTACTGAATTGGGCCTCCGGATTTGGCCGATGATTCCTGCACTTCATTTTGGGTTCAGACAAGGCCCATCTGCAGAATGACAGGTATGGGAGAGCCTTTTAGCAGAAACCCGAACTGAACTTGCCGTTCTCTGGCTGGATGTCGTGCCCCATGACGCCTTTGAATGCCCGGTAATTGTGTCTTTGTCTCATAAGGCCTCAGGAATTACACACTCCCTGTTCCTGATCCTCCGCACACTTCAGTTGTACGTGGCTGTCAGGTGGTGACCTCAGTTGACACAGCATGATTGAATCAGATTAAACAGAATGATACACTCCCAGCAGACCTCAGGCACACTTCACGTGAGACACATATTAACAGGGTGAAATTAAAACAAAGCAAACATGTCCAGGGTATCGGTCAGGTGCGTCCAATCTGTGACTAATTTAGGTCAAAATGAAGTCAATAAACATGCTTTACTAGGTTTTAGCTCAGATCATTAAACAATGGTGAGTTTATTACGAAACATCAGTTACAACAATGGTGAGTTTATTAATAAGCGACAATAATGAGGAGCGTCCAGAGCAGTTTGGCCTGTGCATTGGGGGAAACTGATCACCGCCATGCGTCAGTTTTATTTAAAAGGACTTTTGGCTGTTTCAGCTAATGTCACCCGTGCGAGGCAGCACTCAGAATGCCCCCGCTGTCATTATGGAAAGCACACATGTGTGCACGACTGATTGCAGAAGCACGCGCTTATCTCGCTGGAGCGCCCGGATATTTCCGTGGTACTCAGCAGGGGCGGAGAGAGGTGTAGAGAGGCGGCTCTGTGGAAAAGCCACCCGGATGCTGCCAGGAAAACATAGAGTGTGGAGAATGTCAGAAACCCATCCCCATTCCCGGGTGTCAGCAGCAGTCCGGGTGTCCACGGAATTACTTCTCCCCCTACACGTCAGCCCGGGTAACATCCAGAAATGCTTATTTTTTTGGCAGTAAGTCGGTTTCCAGGGTAAATGGACAGGGTCGATGCTCTTGTCCAGCACTTGCATGCCTCAGACGTACATGAACGTGGCACGTTGGGCTCATTATACAGAACTAGTATGCCGTGATTACTGACAAAACAATAAACAGCAACATGTGAAAGGGCTCAGTAGGAAAACATGAAGCAAATTAACTTGCTGGCTGCAAACGAAAGAAAATGACTGAACGGAAATACCGAACAGAAGCAGTCGATGAAGGCTGGCTACTTTTTCACGTTTGCATTTTTGGCACCAGTATTTGTCCGATATGCTGGGCTTGTTTCAGATAGATGCATCTCAGACCTCTGCAAGAGTCTGTATGATACGTTGCCATGATGTGTCTGTTGGTCCTGGTCCATCAGCATGCATTACAGTGATCAGGAGTTCATGCATTATTCATATGTGATCGATGGACGCAGCGCTTAGCGACTACTGCAGCCTGTCCCATTATGGCATCAGCCACAGAGATCGGAGGCGAGGCTCCCCCAGAAGCCATAAGGTTGCCTCTGTCCTGTTCATTCAGTCCGAAGTGGGGTGTTACACAGCAATGACTCCCACATCTCCCAAAGGGAAAAATAAAACTGTTCGCAAATTTCAAGTCAATAAACAAAGAAAAATCATCAAATCTCTGTGTCAGGCTACAGCAAGACCTATCCTAGTGCTATTTCCGCCCCCCCAAGCCAATTCTGAGTGCATAAATAATTCACATCTCTGTGTGTTTATATCCTGGGCTCATATCGCTATAACCAGCAATTTCTCCTCATACAAATCAGCACTTATTTTTTTTTTAGGGGGGGGGGAAAGGTATTGCGAAGCAGAATTTGATTTGGCAACCTGACTCGCTGTGCTATGGTGCAGACACCCAGGTGCTACGCACAGAGGATTTGTCTCTCCATTTCAAATGAGATGTTGTGCTTTGTCAACAGCTCTATTAAAAAAGCTTTAACAATTACAGGAGACTGTCAGAACTTTCCTACCCCAGGTTGGGGCGCAGAACAAGTTTTCGAAGTTTCCATAGAGACAGTCAATTTAAATCTTTCTCTTTTAAAACCCTAACCCTATAGCAGAGGAGTGCATAAAGCATTGCTGTATCACAGCTGAGGTGTCCTCAGTGCCGAGGGAGGGGTGCGGCCTGGCTGACAGGCCTGCTTTAGGAACGGGGGGCTGTTGACACATCAATGGCCCATCCGACTCCCTAACGGCAGCCTTTTGTAAACAGAACGCTCCTGTGAACAGTAACGTAGCAGTTTGACTCCCTGTTCCTGGGAATCTGCTGACTGCATGGTTGGCATGGAGGAGGTGATGAAATATATATTATACCAGGGAAAATGAAAGTTAAAGAGGGTGGGTATTTTTTCACCCCTCCACCCACCCCTGGCACAGAGGTATCAGCCCAGAATAACAAGCAGCAGAGACTGATGCACATGGCGGCTTCGAGTACCAGATACTGAACTAGCGGCACAGCAGCTACAGCGGGATCTTGATTTAATTAGTGACTGGGTCGATACCTGGCAGATGAAATTTAACATAGACAAATATAAGGTACTCCATGTTGGGAGCAGAAATATAAAGTACAGGTATTTTATGGGTCCTACTGAAATAAAGGTAGCAGATTATGAGAAAGACCTTGGTGTGTATGTTGATGCTTCCATGTCCCATTCTCGCCAGTGTGGGGAAGCAATAAAAAA
>JAODLC010000113.1:30952264-30968303 GCA_026781145.1 Hippopotamyrus pictus
ACTACACAGAAACATTCATTCTGGGAATGATTTATTGGAGTGTTTTGGGTTTTCAGCGATGTAACCCAGCTGAGGATCATCACCGCCAGTCAACACAGTCATTTGTTGGCGTCGGGACTTTCACAGCTGACATAAACCGAACGGCGGGGGGTGAAGCTACGGCACTCTGCAGCCATGAGAAACTTTAATAAATGAGATTAAAGGCTTTGAAGTGTTTATCCGTTTCGGATCTTCGCCTGCATTTGCCGAGGAAGGGGGGGGCGAGTGAAGCTGAATGTGTGACTTCCCTCCCCAGCTCATATAAAAGCTGCGTGAACGGCCACCCACCACAGAAGCTTTAAAGATTGTGCCTCTGGGCGCCCCCCCCCCCCCTCACTGTGGTGGGGCTCTCCTTCATCACACATAAAATCCAGCACTGATAATAAATCCCTTCCCCAGTTTAAAAAGCCACCGACAAACTGCAAACATGGCACTTTACAGCGAGAGTGAAGCTCCCATTGACAGTAAAACCTCATCAGGCAGCAGAAGAGCGAGCTCATTAGCACCATATGCTGTATACCACTATATATAAACAAGAAAGCCAGTCACAGAGATGTTTCAGTTTTTATTTTCAATAGTTTTTTTTCAGGAAAGTACATTTTAGACAGGAAGAAAAGATTTCACTAAAGCCTATACTTAAGCTTGTAACACAAACTTGTAAAACAAGACCAGGGGGACCAGAGTAGGGGTTTAAAAAGGCCATTCACAGCATTTTAAAAACAGCTGTCAAAGTGACCCCCCCCCAAAAGGCAGAATATTACAATGAGGTGCTGATACTGTCAATTTCCAAAAACAAAAAGCACAAAAAAAAACCTTCAAGAAGAAAATGTATAAAATCAGTCAGGAAGTTCACGTCATTGGGAGGTGTCCATTTGAGCTCCTTCTGAAAGCACAGAAACAACATGGTTTACACGAGCACCTTTACATAACTACCATGACAGCCCCCCCCCCCCCCTTAGAAAAGGAGCCCTGACAACACACTCACGGGTCTCGTTGAATAGGAAGGAGTCTTGATACTCCTTCATGTACTGTGAGGAGCGAGACTCATCCAGGAAGAGTGAGTACACCCGCTTGATGTCCTCCACCTGCACCTCGGTGCCCTGTGGGGCCAGGGAGGAAGGGTCAGTTTGGGCGGGGGGAAGCAACTTGCTGACATTCCCAGGAAGGACCCCTGGCCTGAATTTAAAACTGAGAGGTCTGGAGTATTGTTCATAAGGGTAGTGTGAATTGCTGGGAAAGGGAGGGCGGAGAATCAGGTGAGCCCGGAAATGGATCCACCCCACGATACGCCTGCAGTGGGGGACAAGCTGCCCGCAAACTTTCAGGACATTAAACATTCAACATGGCTGGCACAGGGGGTATTATATCATGCCAGGAACTGTACAAACACACAAATCATGCAAGGCAATATGAAAAATTACAATGAACTTCTGTTTCTGGGGCAATAGGTAGCGTAGAGGTGAAGAACACAAGCAGATCGGGTCGGGGTATGAGTAGGAGGAGGAGGAAGGGTCGTTTCAGGGTCAGGGTACGAGTAGAAGCATGGGTATGAGTACAAGTAGGGGGAGAGCTACAGGTTCAGGTAGGAGAATGAGTAGAGGCATGGGTATGAGTACGAGAAGGGGCAGAGCTACGTGTACGGATACGGTTACAAGATGAGCATGGCACCCACCCTGCGCTTGCGGCACACCAGGCCAGCGGTGCTGATTAGCTGGATTGCATAGCGGAGCGAAGTCTCCAACCCAATGCGGGTCAGGACCGTGTGGGCTTCCTCGCTCAGCTCCACGTCCTCCTCCTCACACCTGGGGGGGCAGAAGCAAGCAAAGGGGTGACAATGGAGCCTGAACCCAAACCCAAAACACCGTCTTTATTGTCAGATTCTAATCACAAAGATAAACGCAGGGCGGAAGCGTGTTGCCACAGGATGCGGCGTGCTTTGGAAGTTACCGGATCTTGAGGATCTGCCGGGTCTCCTTCTCAGTGTAGGGCGAGGTGGCGATGATCAGCAGGCGGTCCAGCATGTCGATGGGGATCCCGTGAGGGCTCTGGTAGTTCGTCCCACGGATCCTGCAATTTGGAGGGGAGGGTCAGGAGGGATCGTTCGGGAACGTGGCGGCCGAGCGAGCGGGGGGCGTAATTTGGGAGCGGGGAGCACCTGGTGATGCCGCGGTTGGTGGCCATGATGAGTACAGGTGACAGGTCACTCTCTAAAGCACGGTTCAGGAAGGAGAAGCACTCCATGTCCAGCATGTGCACCTCGTCGATGAAGAGGACCTGTAATAATAATAATAATAATAATAATAATAATTCAGAGAACCTGAAATCATCACGGTGAACAGTGATCACACAGAGTTACGCCTGGTAGAGGTTAATGCTGCGTTTCATTTACCTCGGAGGTTGGAACTGGGAATGACGTCACACACGAGTTAACAGCGTTCCAGTACAGCAAGTCAGAAAACCATTTAACGATACCAGGGACCCTTTTCAAACAGCAAGACTACTTGTTTAGCTGGATAATTTGTCAGATTTAATTCACCCCAGTTTAAATGGCCTTTATCTTTGTTCACTTACATTTAGCCCAGACTACGTTAAATCTGACATGTTGTCCACTTAAGCAAATAATCCTGCTTAATGAAACAGGCCCCAGTTCTAGCCTGGTTAATTGTTAGCCATATCAGTGTACAACACATCACGCAATATTTTGTGAATAAAAACCCCGTAGTAACATGTCCACAGATAGAGGTTGGACAGTCATTTGTGTACGACCGATTTCAATGAGCCACAAAGAAAACTGAGTGCTAAAACAGTATAAAACTACTGCTTTAACTTCTGTTGATAAAAGGCGCAGCCATCTTGAATTCTGAGCTCAGGGTTGTGTTGATACCTCCGAGTTCACGAGTTGGAATTCTGACTTCAGGGGGTGCTAGAGTTGAAATTTCCAACTAGGAACATGGAATTTACAAGTTTCCAGTTCAAATGGAACGCAGTATAACTACAGGCAGCTCTCCACTTACAGAAAACTGAAGTAGATCCAGAATTATAAAAAAAAAATCTGATACTGATATTTCTGATACAGAAATACTAACCCAAAAAAGGCAACACATGCCTGTAAGTAAACATACTCTCTCTTTTCATTTATTTAATATGTGTTCTTTAGTAAGTATTACTAGTATTTTTTATTTTTATGTCCTGAATGGTCAGGGAAGGTAAATCTGACTTGCATAAAGGTTTGTGGAACAGATTTCTTTATGTCACTTGAGAACTACCCGTATATCAGTACTTTGACTTCAGAAACAAAAATATCTGAGGAATGCAACGGATTTACATTCCATGCGATACAAAAAAAATGTAATTAAAAGCTAAATAATGCAGAATATTGTATTCCTACGTGTTTGGCCACAGTAGTATACTAGAGGAATTTCTATTGACCTAAATTTTGCACATTTTGAAGATGAACTAGAAACTCCTAAATTTCAAAAATACGTTTCAGAAAAAAAAAATTACGTTCATTAGAGGTACTTTTCGTGGCAAGCTGAAAAAGAAGTAATTCACAAAACAGCAATGAAAACAGAATTTGCATATCAATGGACATACAGGACATAATATTCCTTCCAAGGCTATAAGAGCTAGTCCTGCTCCATTTGAAGTACAAGACATAGATCTTAAATACTGTGGGCTGATACAGAGCGAGTATTATTCATATGACATCCATTAATGGGAACACATCCTACTCGCACTTTCACTTTGGTAATTTAAGCAAAGTGTCCATGGGGGCTGTGGACTGACCCCTGGGATGATCTCTGCTTTCCCTTCTTCTCTCCACTCAGAAACTTTGGCGTTGATCTGTTCCCGGACCTCCGATTTGATCTCGCCGGTATCCCCTGCCATGTCAAACAGCACCCACATGGGTTAGAGGATGGAGCCCCTGCCTCGTCGTCACGGTGACCAAAGGCGGAGGTAGGGCGGACCTGAGAAGAGAGCCAGGAAGCCCTGTGTTCGACTGTTGATGACGTCGATCTCATGGAGCGACACCGTGTGCACGACCTCCTTGCGCTTCTGCAGCTCCCCCTCTGGGCACTGGACAAATTGCGTCTACAACATGGCAATGACGTTAGCGGACGAGACACAGTCTGGGGGCAAGCGGGAGTGAGCCCAAGCTGAAGCAGACCTACCTGTGCACCCATGGCATCGTAGTCGCGGGCTCGGGTGAAGGAGCGGCCCAGCTTCGTGATCTTCCCAGTGGCTTTGTCAATCGTGATCACGTCCCTGTGGAAGACAGTGGCCAGAATCAACAGCTGACTATGATCGGGTCACGATGGATCAAGCCAGTGGTGAGAAAGATCCGGAAACATACCCTGCTTGTACCCGCTCCTTACTGAGACTCTCAATCATTTTGCTGCCCAGGTCATAAATAGTTTCCATTTCTGTTGTTTTTAGGGTCAATTTGCCCACCTTTGCCCCCTACAGGACAAAATAAGGAACAAAACATTCAATCGTGGTGTAGCAGTTCCATGCAGTTTCACCCGCTGCAATCGCTACAAGTAGGGAAGGAAAACTGACAACAAGAGAGGAAGAAAAAACAAACCCATGATACAGCCAAAAGTCTTCCTCCTACAGCCAAAGCCAGTATTAGGGTTTGGTCATCCTGTAACAGGTGTGAGGCTGCAGTATTTTTGAAGACATTAACAAGCCACCAAGCTCTCCTAGAGACCCAGTCAAAGGCCAGCCAACTCAGAGACCAAACAACAGAAAGCCCAACTCACCGTTCCAGTAGCGGGCCTGTCGATCTGGATCTCTACGACTTCTCCCTCGATAATCTCCGTCTCCTCCCTGTAAAGACGACACAACATCTGTACAACCACTTTAAAAACCAAAAGGAAGAACATTCCTAATTGCATTACAGTATTTTAGCCCCGCAGGACTGCAAGTTCTGCACTCTGCCCATGGCTGGTAAACATGCTGTAAGAGTCTCAGGATGTAAGAGGAGCCCATTAAGTTATGGCTGAATCTTTCCACCCCAACCACTGAATTGAAAAGACTCCCTTCAAGTAAATGAGTACCACATGCCACAAAAAAAGGTTTCTACCCCACGGCAAACAAACTCACTCACATGGTTCAGACCTCCACGGGACACATGCACTAATTCCCCCAGCATCTCATTTACTTATTTATATGTATGGGTTCTGTGTGAACCAGTTTATCTATCAGCTTTTTAATTGCTCTATTTCACAGCTTCAATCTGTGATCTTTATCACCGATTTTTCCAGATGATACTCAGATTGTCTATTGTAATGTGATATCTTATACCTGTTTAGTGTTGTTATTTTTACAGTCTTGTGACTGCACTGACATCCAATGCCAAATTTGTCATACAAACACATGTACTTGGCAATAATAAAACACAGAGGGTAAGAGAAAAAAAACAGATGCTGTATAAACAGGTGGCACTTTGGGGCAGCTTAATACTGATCCAAAGGCAGCACCCACTTGATCCGAACTCCGATGGCTTTCCGGAAAGCCTGGCTCAGAGCCTCCGTCTTGCTCATCTCCAGGGAGAAGATCTCGCTGCCAGCAAGCGCTGTGAAGGGTGTGTCCGGGCCGAGAGACTGCGCAATGCCTGCAGAGTCAAAGGGGAGAAGCCATGAGCGCCAGCTACCAGCCATGGGTGCAAGGCCCGAAATGACAGTAAGGGGTGCCAGTAATACCCATGGCAATGGCGGTCTTCCCAGTGCCCGGCTGGCCGGCGATGAGAACGGCCCTGCCGGCGATGTGCCCATCTTTGATCATCTCAAGAATGAGACCTGCTGCCCTACGGGAAGCCAACTGGCCGACCATCCCCTGGGACACCTGCGAGGAGAGGCCAGCCATCAAAGGCAGGCACTAGGAGTGGGCACCATGAGAAGCGGACAGCCAATCGAGTCAGTCAGAGGGGACCTTACCTGACGAGGTTCTAAGGCATCATCCAATCCGAGGCCGCGAATATGAGAGTGTGCACCTGGGCAGACCAATCAACAGACAGGTCTTAACTTCATGCTTAACATTTAATGCTAAAGTCCCAGCTGATGGAGTGACTCATAGACACAGCAAAGCCAATATCAACTACCTTTTTAAGTATTGTACAATCACAAGTACAGGTGAGAAAAGACTATGTTCAGAAAAGACAGTACATAAAATATTAAAAAAAACCTTCAAACTGCAAATGTAAGGATACAATTCTCCAGTGCTCACCAATTCTCTCAATTCTGGTGATATCACGCACCTCTGGAACCTTGGTTGCTGCCATCTATATTAAAATCAACAATGATAATATCAATTACACTTTAATGTTTAGGAAACTGGCTTTAGGCTCAAAAACAAAACAAGTGCCGATGCTGCTAATTTCAATTATCTGGTGAACTTCACCAATTACCACTTCAGCTATTACAACCACATATTTACGTCTGCCAGTTAGAAAAACGTGCTAAAGTAAAACAATGTAAATGTTTAAAGTGAATCATGGCCTGATTACTTATCAAATTTGCATTATGTATAAAGCTTTGGGTTGACATATTGAGTCTGAGCGACGTTGCCATAGTGACGGTTACCCGCCGCAAAAAAAAACAAAACATGTCAGGTTATACTTTAAACGAGAAAGTAAAATAATACAGTGCTAAAATGCGAAACATGTTAATTGCCAAGACAACTTACAACTAGATAAACTAATTCATAGCTAAATTGAGTACTAATCACGCCACTAAGCCCGACCACATTCAATAAATCGCGATTCCGGTGATATTAACGTATCTAGTGAAGACCACCCTATATATAGACATTGAAGACAGGGAACATACACCTATGAACCAACCAGTTTTATAGCCACTGTAATTAAAATAAGTTAAGTAATTTAAATTTAATGACAAGTCAATAGCTAACTGGGTGGCCAATAGCTAATTACGTGAAGTGCGGATTCGTAAACAAAAACTGCGTTTTAATCAGCAAGATATTACAAATTAATGATTAAGGAAATTATTCAGAAAATGTACGATTAAGTGTATAAGACAACAAAACTTATAATGAACATTTATTTGGCTGCTAATGTTGCTAATTTCATTCATCGCTTGACTGCCTTCTTTACGAGAAATTGTCAAGAAATACATACTGGAAATAACCTTGCAAAACGGATTAACGCAGCGCAATCCCACCTCTTTTACTTAAAAACACCAGGAGGAAACATATATAAAGAAAGCATTTATTATAGCATTGCACAGCGTGGCCTCACCTGAGCTGCCATACTTTTGAAAATGCGGCGGCCGTTCCACAGCGTGTACGTCCGAAATCTTTCCGAGTAGAAACGGCATTCAGTCGTCAACCGTTCCGGACGTTAATAGTTCCGGATATGAAATATTCCGGACGTCAAAGGTTACGGATATAAAATTTCCGGACATCTGAACTCTTTTTAAGGTCTGACGGATATCCATTGAAAGAACCAACCCCAGTAAACAAACCCTTAGTTAAGCAAAGGCCGCTTTTTAGGCTAAAATGGTATGTCCTCCACCAGGGTGTAACTAATGGCTTGATTTAGGATTGGACACCTTCAGAATTAATAATTACTGAAGTTAAGTAGTTGAAGATAGTTTATGAATGTATATAAATGTACATAAGAGAATTATTGTTGTATACAGCACGTATATTGTGATCCAAGAGACTATTATACCCTTTATAACAGGGGCTGCAAATTATGGTGCCCCAAAGCCCTCAACCAACAGATGTAAGGCTGTGGTCCTACAGAGGGATGAGCTCACACCCCCTGGCCCAACCTGACCCCCCTGCAGCAGCTGAAGATGAAGACGCACTGGGAGAGGAAGGTATGGATGTGGCAGGGACCTTGGGGACTGTGACATGCCGGCAACACTGGGCTCCACGGCACCTGCCGAACTTGAGGGTCACAGGGGATGGTTGACATTGCAGGTCCAGTATGAGAGACTAATTATGTAGGCTACTGCCATGCCTTGCACAGCACCATTTGTATATGTAATGGTCCTATTTAATGTGTACATTCATATGTTTTCTGTTGTCAATAACAAGTGTTATTGCCTTGTAATGTTTACTGTGCAATGCATCTGTTTTACTAGTGCGCACCGTGATTGTGAGTGTCATGGCAATGGCTGGCATCTCTCTCTGTGCTGCTGTTAGTCAGCTTTGGCTGTACTGTAATAATAGAGGTAAACTCCTTGCTTTTATTAAAGAGCACGCCTGTTTTCTAAAAACATCATCCACAATGCAGGTCCCGCTGCAGTAATTTAAAGCATGGGTGTTCAAATTACGGTCCTCCAGATCTGAGGACTGCTGATTTTCCAGCCTTCTTTACCCGTGCCCAATCAGAATCAGTCATTATTAAATTAACCCTTGTGTTCATTTGCATGTCTCCTTTCATTTTGGGAAAGCCTCGACCATTAACAGCCCCCACTTTTCAGGAGAATTCCTCCTGTGCCAGGCTCTCCCAGTAACTGTAAATGCTATGTGCGAGCAGTAGGGGGGCCCATAGGGTAGAAAATCACAGTAAGACACTCAGATTCCCTTTATAATCTTTTATTAAGTAGTTTATCATCATTTGAGAAATTATAAAAAAAAATTTATAAAAAAATTATTAATCCATTGTTTAATTGATAAATGTGATTGTTAGAGGGTCATTTACAGTAACGAGAAAACTCAAGAAATAAATGTGTTTCACCCAAATTAATAAAAACTTGTTGAATTTAGTTTTATAAAATGCTAAATATGCCTTAACATCCCCCTTGAATTTAATTTTTTTTAATCACAGTATGCCGTTATCCATTTTGTTTGTCGGACTGATTTAACCAGAATGCTGAAATAAAACAATGCTTAACAATGCGTTTACAATGTATTTACAGTTGGCATATGGTTATAGCAGACTCATACCAGACCCAGAAGCCAGCATACAGGGTCTCGGTGAAGGAGACCTGGAACCTGTGTATTAGGGACATCGTGTCGGAGACCCCGTAGAAGGACAGCGTGCCTGCGGAATAATCCAGGAAGACCCCGATGCGGGACGAATACGGTGCTTTGATCTCCACCTGATCCTTGTTATGGCAGGCCGAGTAGCTGGAGTCGGAGCAGAACAAGCTCCAGGACTTGCGGTTGTACCCAATGCGTGATCCATCACCGTAGCCTGTCCGCTTGATGCCGTTGTAGGTTACGCCTATGGATGTCCCCTCCCCGCTCCATTCCACCTCCCAGTAGTAACAGCCCCCGGACAAGGGCTCCTTACACAGCACCTGGGGTAGACAATCAAACCTCTGGGTGCTGTCAAGGTATGACTGGGGCTCCTTCTTCAGGGTTGCCTTCCGATTTCCCCTGGACAGGTACAGCTGTCTGTATGCCGTGCTTTGGTCCAGTGTGAGCTGACAGGCATCTGCATTAGGAGACAGTTCACGTCACTGTCTAAATGCATCACATGGAGAGCGCATTTTCACGGTAGCATTGTGCATGTTTGAACTCTCCACGTATTAATGAAGTCAGAATTATTTGTATAGTTATCTCCTGCTTCCATAGAATTTGCTGCTGAGGCCTTTGCTCAAGGAAAATGGATAAATTGTTTTTCTGTAAGCTTTAGTCCTTTTGCACCTAGTTTGCATCATGTTTGCTCTAACTGGTTTATCTTCTTAATGTAAATTTAATGCTTTTCATTTTAAACAATCATTGTTCTGCTTCTGGCAACATCATTTATCAAAATACTGGACCTACAAAATAAAGGACGACAAAATAAACAGAGCTCCCCGATGCTAGCAGGAAAAAATGCGCTATTCTGCTTTTGTTGATTTTGTACAGACTGTCAGGAAACGTCCCTCCCTGGACTCTGCTGGGAACTTCAGTTGCATTGTGATTAATTTCCAGACAATGCCAATGATTGTTATTGTATTAATCAGAAAGGGGGCTGGGTTAAGATATGTGAGCGCCAAGCTTCTGTGTCCTACGGCTACTGTCATGAGTCAAAAAGCATCTGCTGCATTTTCCTCAACAAGTGAGGACAATGTTCATACTGTGAATTCTCCCAAATGCATGCTGGCAACTGGACAACAGAAGCAAGTGATATTCAGCAAAGCAGACAAATGACAAACCCAAATCCCCATTTGTGTCAAATGTGGAAAACACCAAGTAAACCCTTAAGACCCGTAGAAAAAGCTGAAAATCCAAGAAAAAACATGCTTTCTGCTTTGTGTGGCAGGTGAACTGTTACAAAAAATGGCTACTATCCAAGGTTTGGATGCCATCCCTCCACCAGGTCTCCAGAGGCGGGAACACGGCGCAGGTAAACGTCACCTGCCTGATGGCTACGTTTCTATCCACCTCAGCCGGTCAGAGCTGGTGAGATACTTGCAAGATGTCACGGCCCGATGGAGCATATTGCGAATCTGGAATACCAGAAGTGCCACAACACTATTAACTATACTATGCGTGAATCGATCATTCACGTTCTCGTTCATATGTATGTGAAAGACACTCCAGCTTTTTTGGAAAAGTCCCTTGGATCGTTCTTCTGTCCCGAGGCACCTGCGTAACGGTCTGCAGCAGCTGCGAGTGTCCAGCCGTCTTCCTGTTGACATTCCTCACCACCACTGCCTCCGCATTTTGAGGATGTACTACGTAACACGCCACGGAAGGACTGGCTCATTAGTTAACCAATGAATTTAGTCTGCAAGTCTGTGTTGTAGATCTATAGGCAGCGTTAAATGTCCCTGAAAACTTGTGTTTCACTTTAGATCAATATAGTTAGATGAATGGCCCAAACAGTTAGGCAGAGCATATAACCTGGTACAATGGTCTGGACAATTCCATAAAATCTATAAAAACCAACCATTTGAATCTTTGCCTGCCTGAGTCAGGACAACCGGCTACGTGCTAATTCTGCCTGTAGATTAACCGTACTCAGGAATGTAGCATGGAAGACAGCTCCCTTCTTGAGGTCACGTTTTTCAGTGGGCAAAGTGCCAGATCATAGGTCTACATGTCTTTCATGGCGTTTATCTCTCGTTTTGAGATTCTAACCAGAGGTAGCATATAAAATCCTCATATGAGTGACTTTAACAGCACCATAAAAGCGAATCTGAATGCTTCCACTGGCAGCCTTCTTGGCCAGTTCTCCTCCATCTTTCATTATTCGTCACACCGTGACACAGAAACACTAATCAGCAGTAAAGACTCACATTTTAGGAAGTCGTCTCTCTGCCGAGGCTCCTGGGAAGGCGTTTTGTAGAGGCTCACGTCGTTTGCTGCAGGAATAGACAAGCGATGAAGATCAAGCCGGTGGCATCAAAGAAACCCTCAATGCTGGTTTTTATTGAATCATTTTGAGGCTTTGAATATTTATATCATTTATAATGTTTTCAAGACTAGCCAAACACTCAGAAAAACAAGCCTTTGCAGTCCTCACAGGCAAAGATTATAGACATTTGTATCTGAGCTTGACTGAGATGCATTTGCTGAAGGGCTCTGATAGTGTAACGTGGCTCGGCTTGCTATTGTCAGAAAGCCCTTTGTATGCACAGCATGGGTCAACATCTAGCCTGGCCTTCTGTATAATCAGCCAAGGCAAACAAGGAAGGACAACTGATAACCACAACAGTGTGGAGCACTAAGCTACCCGACCTCAGATGCTGATTATGCTTAGCTGTTCCCTGAAAGCAATGACTGTGTACAACATTCACCCCCTAAGATTACAGTCAAAGTGACTGGGTGGGACCAAAGGGAAATCTTCCCATGGTATTCCCCTGGAATTACCACAGCTAAACTGCTATGCTGACATGAAGGATCTCTATTTTCTTGATCAAGCTTTGGATTTTTTAACAAGTGAACTAAATTTCCACTCAAGGCCATGTGTTCGGAGATGTAATCGAGCCTTTGTCACTCACATTTCATTGTGCGTCTTCTTTTTCGATCATCCAGCTGGCAAAAAGGCATCTTGTTCACTGTGAATTGGAAAAAAAACAGTGTGTGAAAAACCTGACAACTCATGTGTTTATGTTGAAGAGTTATACCCAAAAATGATGAGCTAATGGAACATCGGAGTGATGAATGAAGAGCCAGCCCCTCACGCACCAGTCTTCGCGACCTTGACCAGCTCCTCATTGGTGTACTCATTCAGGTGCACCTTCATCTCAGAGACCGCTTTGGTGACCGGGCCGAAGGAGAAGTACGGGTTTACAGTCACAGTGGGTAACTCCTCGGCCTCCGTCTGGGCGATGAGCATCTGGAAGCTCTGAAACAAGCAAAATAGCCCAGCATCAGCCAAAAAATCAAAAATAAAAGCCATTAGGTTTTTTTTAGCCATTAGCGTTTCTTCTTTCATTCTTAATGTGACAGAATTCCCGTGATTGGTCAGAAAACCCCCTGCAGCAGCAACATTCTCTGCCCATTAACATCCTGTTTACGTGATAGCAATTTGAGACACTGGTGGTGTCAGAGCATTTAAAAGAGAGTAAGGGCCAAATACAGGAAAAGAACGCCTCTCCCCATACCCAGAGGACTTGGCAAATCCTTTTAGGAAGCTCATCTGGCAGGAAGCTTTGACCTTTGAAAGTCACCCCTGGAAGAACTTTGCCAGTTTTACAAAGACTGGTGGAACATTAGGCAGAGCATCCTAAGAAATAACACTTTATTTGACTTTTGTACAAGTGTTAGTTGTCACATATCCCAGCTTGCTCTCCATTGAAGCATACAAACACATATAGAGGTGAGAGTTAAGTTTGTGGTCATAACATAGGGTCAGCTGTCCATCCAGCGCCCCGATGTATTTTTGCTGAAGGGACAAATGGAGATGTGGCTGCTCTACCAAGCACAGGATTCGAATCGGTGACTTTCCAATCAAACCACTGAGTCACACAGCTCCCCCTGGTGGAGGAGAACCTTATGCACTCGAGCTGCTGTTAGGAGGTCACCTGGATGAAGTGGATGTGGTCTTCGGTGCGGGAGAGCTGCGTCAGTTCAGCATCCCGCTTCTTCAGGTCGGCAATCTCCTGCGTCAGGCGCTCCATGTGGCCCTCTGCACTGGTGGTGGCCGCCTTCTTGTTCGAGGAGATCAGCTTGGACATCTCTGCTTGCATCCTCTCGATGGAGCGGAGCATGTCACCAAATAGCTTCTCGCTCTCTTGCAGGGCCCTCTGGGCAGAACTCTATGAAGAAGAGGACGAACATGGGATTGAAAGCCTGCGAGATGATCTTCACGAACCATGGTCTGATGCAGTCAGTAGTCTCATAAGCAAATCACCCTGCCCACTCTTTAATGGGAGATCAACTCAATTAAACTGTTATGATTACCAGTTAGCAGAAGTTATCTAACCACATGAATAGAGTCAGGCATGCCTTCAGAGCTTGCAGAGCCTGTCGGAGCTCCTCCATTTGCTTGACTCTCTCGTGGATCTTCTGCTGAACTTCGGCCTGGGTGGCTCCTAGCAGGTTCTAATGAAAGAAAAAAGGGGTTTTTGAAAGCGAGTTGCCGAAATCTCATGAAGCAACAATTAATTCACAGCATGAAAGAGGCAAAGTCTAAGCGATATCAGCTACTTCGTGACCGCACCTCCTTTGCAAACCTGCCCATGATTTTTTTGACTTGCATGCTAACAGAAGTGACCAAATATGCATTTTGATGTCCCAAAACATTTTTAGAAAAGTTTTTGGCTGGGAGAGCACAGTGTTTTTACGACAAAGTCACGCTCTAAGACCTTTCAGGTGTTCAGTGTCAAAATAATGCATAGTGTAGCACGTTGCTATGCAACCAAAAATCACACAGAAGAATAACTGACACACCCAGTGCAGTTTATAACACAACAACTACTAGGACCCCATAAAACACTGCTCTGATTTTTGGACCATAAGCTGGTTTCTTTTCAAAAGCACTCACCTTGAGTAAATTGATGAGAAACAAAACCTGTGCGATTATATGTAATAAACCCTTTAGAAGACACGGCAGGTGCAATAGACATGATTAATGAAGACTGAAAACGCCATAAGGAGGGCATTAGCATTGTTAATGCATTGTTGTCTCTTGGGCGCTTACTGTGCTTCTCCGTCACGTGGTCATACACAACCGTGTCCTGAGGACTCCTAGTAGTCGGCCGGCCTGCGCCCAGCTTCTCTGCACACCCCCAGTCACCGTACCTGCTTCTCCTGCCTCTCCTGCTCGGCAGACACCATGTCGTGACCTTTGTGCTCCTTGACAGTGCAGAGGACGCAGATGCACATCTGGTCGGTGCGGCAGTAGAGCTCCAGCCCCTTCTGGTGCTGCGGGCAGATCTGCCGGTCCAGGTGCCCGGTCTCGTCCACCAGCTTGTGCCGCTTGAAGGTGGCCGACTCGAAGTGTGGCTTCAGGTGCTTCTCACAGTAGTGAGCCAGGCACATCAGGCAGGACTTCACTGCCTTGTGCTTCTTCCCAATGCAGATGTCGCAGCCCACGTCCTGCGGACCGGCGTAGTTGTAGTCCGGCTCTGGGGGCGGTGGTGGATACGACTCCCGGGGTCCACCGGAATACCGGGACACCCGACGGGGGTTGGGCCTCTTGCTGTAGGACACCTTGCACTGGGGGCAGACATATGAACCTGTGTGGTCGGCATGGTCCCAGTAGGTGTTCAGGCAGACAGAGCAGAAAACATGTCCACAGGAAATAGATACGGGGTCCCGGAGGTCCTCCTTACAGAGATAACAGATTTCCTGATCCGATGCCATCGCTGCACGTTCGCCTATCTGCTATCCTGCTCAAGCCGCTGGCAGGTCAAGCGGAGACTGACGCAACACGGTCGCTGCAGCAATTTATACTGAGTACACAGGGAGGGTTTTATGATAAACAGGTTGAGCAGAAACTAGTGAAAGAAAGGGGTGTGTTTCACCTGGGCCAAAGGAATAGTCCAGTTCCGTCACAAGATCATAAATCCAACGAGAGGCAGGATGATGAGTTTACCTTTGAAAGTAAGAGCTAAACGGATAGTCAGACGGAGCTAAAGCATGCAGGTTTTCAGCGAGAGTCAGAGATCTCGACGTTATCGTTAATAAAATCATGCCAGTGGTGCTTTGCAGAAAGATCATGCCAGCACATTTACATTTATTTTATTTAGCAGATACTTTTGCACAAAGCGACATACAAGGCAAATAGCACATTAAAAACATATGACTGTCAAGGTGTCAATTTGGCACAGTTGTGGCTAGGCTGAGCTTCCAGTGAATGCCCAGGTACGAGTGTAAGCAGCATAGGAGCAAGAGCTACACAACAACTTCCAAACAAAGCAAGAAATTAATTAAATACTTTTCAATCAGAAGAAAGTGCAACATTAAGAGCACTCAGGGAGCATGGAGTAGAGTAGGATAGTAGAGGGGCTCCTGGAACAGATGTGTCATGAGGCATGTGGGGGTTTTCCATGAGAAGCATGTGCAAACCAGCGGAGTGGGCGCGCATAGGATCATCTTAACTGTGAGGGTCCAGCTTCACAGGTGCAGGACCGCTTTCAACCAGGCAAAACTAATGCCTTCAGGGCAGATTTCATGCTCCCTGTGACAATGGAAGACCATCAGAGAGGAGCATGCTGTTGTTAATGCGGCCATATGTGTTAGCATAAAGCACAGGGGACCAGCTGAGCACTTAGGGAGCTGCACTCTGCACGTTTCCAAATGCTGACCTCCTCTCACTCCAGACCCTCAAAAAAGCAGCCAGACAAATCCACAGCCTTGCTGACTGAAGGCTGAACACAGCCTTTTACACTTCTCCACAACATCTGAGCTGCTGAAAGAGGAATCGCTATTTGAGCAAACAAGGGGAAACATTCAAGTTACTCGTTAACCCAATCTCTACTAGAATCATTTATGCTGCAGTAATTTAGTTATACACTGCCCGGCCAAAAAAAAGTCGCCATTTGAATTTTTCGTTGGACCGCCTTTAACTTTGATTATGGCACACAATTGTCATGGAATTGTTTCCACAAGCTTATGCAATATCTCACCCTTTATTTTCATCCAG
>JAODLC010000113.1:30988186-31018012 GCA_026781145.1 Hippopotamyrus pictus
GCTAGAAAGCCACATGAGATGAACAGGCGAGCCATAACTTAAACTAAACTAGAAGTAAAATTCATATCCCTAGCTAGGTTTGCGTTAGTCTATCATATTAACATAAACTAGCAGTGCCAGAAATCATTCATTTAACCACATATACTACCATATACTAACCAGACTATGTTTAATGTTTATGCTATCGCTTGTGTATATAAAGCTTATTCTCATATGTATCATAAGGTAAAGACAAACCTGTGAATCCAGCATTTGTTTTTCTGACATCCTGGCACACGCCTCCTCTTTACCCCGAGCTGCAGAACTGCCGTAAACGTGGAAATGAGTTGCGTTGTGAATCTGCGATCGATTACTTTTTCTCAAGGACCCGGATGTGTGTCACCCTAGATTGAAATTGAATTTGCGAACTGAATTTTTCAAGGTAGGATAAATGCTATTTCGAGTTACTGGAATTCAGATTCAAACTATTAAATTCAGATTCAGTTTTGTAATGCGGATAACTGCAGATTCAAATATACAAAATTCATATTCAGTTTCTAGTGGCACAAATATCAGCCCATAGGGAAAGTCATTTTCTCTCAATGACAAATATAGTCTCATCAAAGCAACAATAACACGAAAGGCAAGAGTGACACGGAAACAAGGGAAGTTACACTAAGGGTGGTAAAGCACACGCATGGCAGGTACGTACACGATGGCTAAGACGCAAGCAGCAGCCCAGAACTGAGTACAACCACAGTTAAAGGCACACGCGACTACCGGATACACAGCACAACAAGTGCCTACATTAAAAAATACAAGCGGGGCTATATGGGACATGCAGATGCCACCGGCGCTTCAGTATTATAGAACATTGGAATTATACATAGTTACTGTAAGTAATTTAATTTGTATAGTACTGTAATTTGAAAAGCATCTGAAACAGCTGTACAGACGCTTCTCTACTTACGAACTTTCAACTTACAAACACAGCATCCTAGTTCTTTGTACTTGTGTATACCATTAAAATAATGTTGCATAATGACTTACGGACAT
Organism: Hippopotamyrus pictus; assembly: GCA_026781145.1. Taxonomy (NCBI): domain Eukaryota; kingdom Metazoa; phylum Chordata; class Actinopteri; order Osteoglossiformes; family Mormyridae; genus Hippopotamyrus; species Hippopotamyrus pictus. The sequence continues at coordinate 30,989,222 of JAODLC010000113.1, forward strand.
TTCAGGGTTACAAATGCCCCCTGTCCCCGAGGAGGCCCTGAACTGTTGGAGCACCACTCCTTCCCCTTTGGTGGACATGGAGGAGCACGAGTGGACATGGAGGAAACCCCTCGGGGATTTCCCCGATGACTGCCCTGAGGAGCCCATCCAGTGGGTCACCCCGAGTGCCACCCCAGCCAGGCCCCCTTGTCTCAGTGTCCCGCAGAGGGAGAGGACACCTGCGCTGGGGTCGGTTCCTGCCCGCCCTACCCCCTGGCTTGTCTGTGGTTCCCCTGCTTCAGCTCGGCGGTCGCCTGCGGTTCCCCCAGATTCTGCTCTGAAGACACCTGTGGTCTCCCTGGCTCCGACTTGACGGTCACCTGCGGTGGTCTCTGTGACTCATCAGTCGCCTATAGCCTGCAGTTCCCCCAGCTCCACCTCGTCAGTTGCCTGCGCCGGCCGTGGCTTGCCTTCACCTGCCATGGCTTCTGCTCTCTCCTCGCCTGGGTCCTTCTGGCTTCGGCCTCGCGGTCACCTGTGGCCCCTGCGACTCCCACCTTCTGCCCATTGGGGTTCCCTCCGGCTCCTTGGTGCCCCCCGATTTTTGCCTCCTTGCCCCCTGGTTTTGTGCCCCTTGTGTTTGCTCCGCATCCCTCTATTTCGCCTTTGTTCCCTTCTGGTCCCTTTGCTCCTCCTTTCGTTGGTGTACCTCCTGCTGTTGGTTCTCCATTGTTTCCGTCTCTGGTGCCCTGGTGTCTGTCTACGTTCCCTGTGGTGTGTCAGTTGGTGTCCTGGTTGCTGTCCTTGTGTCTTTTCTGCATGTCAGTCCTGTTCCCAGTGCTTCGTTAATGTTTTTTGCTTTTGTTTCCCCAGGTACTGTCTTGTGCTGTCACTGGTTTTTTCCCTCCGGTCCCTTTAGGTGCGCAGGGAGTGGGGAGTTCCGTCATGACCTGCTCATGCTGATCCTCCTATATGCCACGCCCCCCTCGCTAACTCATGTGGAATCCTCGTGTTACCAGCTGTTTCTCGTTGTTGTTAATTAGTCTGATGTATTTAAGTCCGCGTTTGAATATGTTTCCCCAGTCTGGACATTAACGTCATTTCATCGGTTTTGCATGCTCCTTGTTCCTGCTCGTTTTTTGCTTTGAATTAAACCCATGTTTCCCGACTCCTTGAGTCTCGCCTCTGCTTACTTGGTCCGTGCACCGTGCAAACCGTGACAACAATTTGCATTAGATTTATGTTAGTCCTTTTCTATGGATAGCATTGTGATAGGGTTAGTTATTTGAAGTGCTCTTCCACCAAGGATCATAAAATGACAGTTAAATTATTTGTTCTACATGCAACATACAGCTGCACTATATATATGAATTTATGAAAAAAATTCTATTTTAATTCAAATTGCAATTCGGCACCATGTTTTCAACCAACTTTATGAACTGAATTTCAAGGTCATTCTCAATTCACTTCTGAATGGTGGACGATCCTATTATGTACTCAATTTGCATACAGGTGTTGCAACAAAGAACTGTTTGCGCTAATTTAGTGCCTACATTATATAGATTGATATTGCAACATTGACCTCATTATTATATCATCCACGTCATTATTACATTGTCCAAAAAGAGCGTCTATGTCTTTTTTCTAATCGCTGATCTTAGGCGCTAGATAACGAAACTCTAAGCATTACGAAGGAGCCCACACCCAAACAGGTATTTTAGGTAAAGCTTAAAATAAAGATGTTTCTCAACTTAAAATTTTACGTTTGTTACATCTTCCCATCTTATTAAACAACTTAATTGTATAAGTTGGCCAAAATTAACAATAAAGAATAATCTGTCAACTTAATTATACAAGTACTTGAAGAAATATTTTTGCCCTCCCTTAACACCTGAAAAATGGTACAGTACTGAAACTTATGGAAGTGAGTTTCATCTGCTCAGAAGCTTTGGCCGCTTCGCACCAGGCACTTTTGGTACGGTACTTTCCATTTTCCCTTGACTTATTTCCGTGCATAATTTAAAATAAGAAAAGCCTGATCTTAATCTAACCATCTAGCGATGGAAGAGTTGCTTTAGTATCGCACATCGTCCAGTACGATAATACTGTAACGCACAAAGCATGCTGGGACATTGTTTATAGCCACTTGTTTGATAATTTTAATATTTGTTGTATTTCCCAATTGTTGTTTCTGTGTTTGCCTAAGCTGTATAGTGACATGTTGTTTTAACGTAATTAGATTTGTTGAAGTAAATGAAAATCGTTTTGAGTAATTAAATATTTAGGTGAGTCTAACTGAAATATTTATAGTTAACAATAATTAAACCTGGAAAAACTTTAAAAAGCATGCAAATACATGGTTAACATTTTTTTAAGTTGAGCCAACGATTTTTTTAAGAGTTTACATTAAGTGACCATGCATGTATAATAATCAAGCATCTGTTTATAAAAATCTATCAAGTTTCAAATGGATATTCCCAATATCAAAATTACAATTAAGCAAGAACTCTATACCGAGCCATATGTCACCGTGGCAAACTGGTGAGCGGAGAAGCGAGCGAGCAGAGCCTTGAATACGGACAAACGGGGTTTATTTGCCGGGACACAGAGACACACGGCAAGGAACATAACACCACAGTAACACTACAATGACGGATCTGGGGAATACGGACTAAATACACATGACAGGCTAAATTGAACAAGCAACAGGTGAGTACAATCAGGGAATCACACGAGGTAACGAGGTGGGCGTGGCACACACAAGGATTGGTTGGCGCTGGGCGTGACACCATACTTTCAGAAAGATTTAATTAGGAATTATATATAGTATACTTTATTTTTTAAAATAGCTCTGTATCAGTTTTATTTTAAATATTACATGTTAGAAAATCAAACACATTTAACCCCCCTTCTACCTGTAGACGGCAAATATCTTTTTTTAATATAATAGTGTTTATTCTTTCAAATAGATTGAAAACGCGTAGTAAATTCTCCTTATAAATGGAGGTGGTACATCCAAAACTAATACAGCATACACCAATCCAGATACACCCTCAAAGTTAGATAATCGGTCATATAAAGACAGGCCTCAACAACAATGCATCATTTTTTTTTCCAAACATTTCAACTTATAAGAGTAGAAAAACTGAGATCTAAGTTTTGATAATCTTAAAGGAACATTGCAACCATCAAAAAGTTAACGCTCGAGCCGATATGTTGGAAATCACCACAACCTTTTACCATTTTCACCACTTTTCAGTGATTTAAGTAACTTTCCAAATGTGTTTCAAAGACAGAAAACAATAACTTGAAATTGGCACAACAGCAATTTATATGGTATCATGACAGAATAATTAGAACGTTAATAACACAAGCCTAATCTGGCAATAATTTCATCTCATTTGTTTGTTTTAGATTAATTCCAAAGCACTTGTGCTTCTACTGGCGCTTTGTACATACGGGCGTCTGACACGTCAGCGCGTGTAAAGCCATACGTGCTGACGTGCCATACGTGAATACGCTTCATACGTCCGGACGTTTCCTCCGCCCTGTGATGACGTGGCCGGTGAGTGCCGGAAGCGCCCAAGCTGTCTAAAATGGCTTACCAGACATTCCAGCAGGAGTATTTACAGATTCCTATTGTGACGAGGGCATATACTACAGCGTGCGTCCTCACCACAGCCGCCGTGGTAAGATGGCCAAAGCCGCCTTTTGACCCTCTTTTGTTTAAGCTAGGTCGTTGGCCTGTCATACACTTAGATCACGGAATGCTGTTCCTGATGGCTGTCCTGTGTAGCTAGCTGGTACTATCTTTGAGCAAGCAGCCAAAATGGATATAGGGATTCGATTAGACTAAATTCCACTTTATTGTAATTGTACAAGTCCTCGGACAATGAAATGTAGTTTGGCATTTAATCTGAAAGTGCGAAATAGTGCAAAAGTGTTAGAGACAGCTGTACAATATAAACACGTGTGATAAAGAGTTAATGTACATTAATACAGCGGTATATATGGTATACTTTATGTGGTATAAATAACCATCGATAATTGGAGTACAAATCATGAAGAAATATAGTTGCCGCTTGATCACGATTCATTAATGATGAACGAACATGTGATCAGTATTTCACGTTGTGTCATTTATTACTTGTTCCTTTGGTAATTGCTTAGTAGTTTTTCAGTTGTTCACAAAGGTTTACAATATTAATAGATATAGAAACAAACACAGTAACTGCTTCAGGTGAAATATGCATCATGAATCATTAATGAACAAATATGAGATCAGTATTTAACTTGTGTTATTCATGGCTTGTTCCTTCAGTAGTAAACAGAGATTAACAGAATTACTAGACAACCGTCATGCTTCATTAATGATGAATTAACATGAAATCAGTATGTAACTAAGACTTTTGTGGTTACTTAATACATAGTAATACTATGATACTGTACTGTTTGTGCCCTGTCAAGTGAAGTGTTACCAATTGAGAGGTCTGTGCAACTACACATGCTTGTTTGACTTATTACATCTCCAGCACAAGTTCCATGTTTTTTGTTTGCTTTTCTGATCATGTTTTTTTCTGTTTACTTTTTCATCAGCAATTAGAGTTGATCACACCTTTCCAGCTGTACTTCAATCCTGATTTGATATTGAAGAATTACCAGGTAAGTTACAATAGTTAAAACATATACAATTTTAAACATTTTAGCCTTATGAAATGACTGTGTAATTAATGCCCTTTTTTCGTTTAACAGGTATGGCGGCTGATTACCAATTTTTTGTTCTTTGGGCCAGTTGGCTTCAATTTCCTCTTCAACATGATCTTTTTGTATCCTTTATCTAGTTTTAAACAGCATTGTTTACCTGTCTGACAATGACAGTTTTGTAATCCTTTTGTGCATGCGTGTTTGGTATTTTTGAACCATCTTTTATCATGGGGTCTGTAGCATAGCTGTGGGAAATTCGTGCATCGTGTGACAACAGTGTAACATATTTAACTGGCAGGGTTGTTTCTGCTGCTAAACCTCATCTGCTTTTTAACTGGGCTTGCACTGAAACTTTTCTGTTTCTGAGATTTAAATCTGCAGTTAATCCAGGTGCCACATGTTAGTGTGAAAGGGTTGCAGTTATGTAATGCTGTAGAATAGTGTAGCAGGCTATGGATGGCACATGCACCAATTTCTGACAGTAGGCCCTCCCCAGTCTCATGTGGAATCCTCGTGTTACCACAGGAAACACTACGTGGATACTGTCTCTTAACCAAAGCCGCAATCTTAAATATTTACTAGGCCATGTTGTTTAGTGAGTATAATTCTGAGAGAAATTCTGGCTTTATATGAAGCCAGGAATAAATATTTATTTAAAACTTATGTGAGGCTTTAATTTGGTTCATTAACTTTAATGAGAGGAAGACGAAGCCCCCCCCATAACATGTGCTACATCCAGCCGGAAGAGAACTATCTGTCAAGTACAGGATGGGTACTATACTGACTGCTGTACTTCCGCAAAAAGAGGGCGGGTGTGTCTCCTTGACAATGGGTCACAGGTACCGGTACTGCCGGATGCTGGAAGAGGGGTCCTTCCGGGGTCGCACCGCTGACTTTGTCTTCATGTTCCTGTTTGGCGGCCTCCTGATGACTGTATCCTTTGGGCACTACGTGCTCAGCTTGTCTTCCTTGTCACCTGTCATCACGACGGAGCTTGTTTACCTTCACAGCAGCTGCTCAGATCTTTGGCACCTTTGTAAGCCTCGTGTTCCTGGGCCAGGCTTTTACCATCATGCTCGTCTACGTGTGGAGCCGCCGTAACCCTAATGTGCGCATGAACTTCTTCGGCCTCCTCAACTTCCAGGCCCCCTTCTTGCCCTGGGTGCTCATGGGCTTCTCTTTGCTGCTGGGGAACTCCATCATTGTAGATCTGCTGGGTAGGTGGCCCCCAGGTGCCTGTGTCTTAAGTCCAGCATTTCGAATTTTGTGGCCCTGACCTTGCAGATCCCGCCATCTCCTCTCCTTAAGGTATCGCCGTGGGACATGTCTACTACTTCTTGGAAGACGTGTTTCCCAACCAGCCCGGTGGTGGGAGGTGGCTAAGGACACCGACTATCCTGTGAGTGTTAGCGCGGCCCGAAAAGCAAGCGAAAGACGCTTTGATCAGAGCATGTGTCAGTGTGATGAGGGCTGTCCTGTAAATCTCTGATGTGTGTAGTTTTGATTGATATCAGAGTCAGTGGGGCAGATGTTTTCTTAACTGACATAATGACCAAGCCCATTTCACCCTGCTGTGATGTATCTGTCTGTCTGTCTGTCTATCTGTCTGTATGTCTTTAACTCTCTCACCCCCACTCTCTCATTTAGTGTCATTGGCCAGACAGCTTGCCTCTGCCAAAGCCCTTTAACTTTTGCAAAACCCTAATACTAATAGAAGGTAGGACGTGCATGTACCTCTCCTGGGCTCTGGCTTTCACATAGGTCACTGCCTATTAATGTGTCCATTACATTGATGTCTAAGGAGGATCCATTCTCATTGTTTAGTGCAGTTTGAAACTTTATGATGATCTTTGGGGAAATGTATTTCACTCCTCGCATTTCAGTGAGATATGACCCCCCCGTCCCTCTCCCGCTGCGGGCGGTCTGGGAGCAGTTCTCCATGATAACTAAAGGCAACCATGTTCATGCGGTCTCAAATTGAAATTCTTTGCGTGAATGTCTGATAAAAAAACAATTTTCTTTCTGTCTCTCCCTGTCACCCACAGTAAGATGCTGTTTGACAATCCAGAGGAAGATGCCAACTATAACCCACTGCCAGAGGAGCGCCCTGGGGGCTTCGCCTGGGGGGAGGGTCAACGTTTAGGCGGCTAGGCCCCCCTCCCCCTATCAGGGGATCGGATTTATTTCGGACAATAATTCTGAGAGCTACCAGACTTGTTTCTTTTCTCACTCGTCCGTCTTGCTCGAGATAAGAGTGTGAAACGTTTCTGTGAACCACCGCGAAAGCCACTTCCGCTCGTCTCCTGAGGCCGGGCCAGGCAGGCGCTCGCCAACACCAGGCCGACCAGAATGCACCCTGGGGCGAGCTGTCCACCGCTACCTTCTGCTCCTCTGGCCGTTTTCTAAGACGTGGATAACGTTTATAAAATAGCGATCTGAGGATGATGAGCAGAAAGGAATGACCTTCAAGTCCTCGGAGCCTTTTTTCAAGTTTGCTTTTATTTTTACAAATAAATATATGTAAACTGTATAATCATGAGGATTGTGCTTTTAACTTTCTGCAATAGTCAAGTGACCCCTCTACTCAAAAAATTTCCTCGGGCTCAGATTTTACTCTGCCATATTCTTAAGAGTACAGATGAGTTTTTAACACAATAGTGCTCTCTTGTGAAACGCAGAGAAATCATTGAGGTAATGTCTGTGCTCTGTTGTCTAACGTTGATGTGTGTGTGGTGTAAACAGACGTACACACTCTCTGTGCTTAATTATTAGATGTATGAAACACCAGTGCGTTTGGTACACCTGACAGCTTAGAGCACATAGTGGGTAAAATATTAAATTATTCTATTCTAAAACTGTTTTCAAACTTGGAGAATAATGATGACCAGAAGCTTTTGCTTTCTCTCCCTCCCTTTCTGTATATCATGTGAGTAAGGAAACATGTGGCTTATTTAGCAGGACAGAGAAGTGCCTGAAAAAATGTACAGAGGTGGGTTAATGCAAACACAGGCAGGGCAAACGCTTTCACACTGGAAATCACGGCACATGGTCATCATGGACTTCACCTGTTGTACATAGACACTTTGAGAACGACGCATATGTTTGGATCTGGAGTGTAAATTAAAATCACTGACCCATTCTGCCAACTGTATGACTTATTGTACGGGTTTGTCATTGGCTTGTAATGGTGTGAAGTGTCCAGCAGGGGGATTTGGGACCTTCTACTAGGTAACACACTACCAGAGAAAGTAGCTTTTATTTAGTCCTGTACTTGTTTATGTTGTATGAATATATACATGTAGGAGTTATCATTACCATAATGATACATTACAATGGAGCTATAGATTTTAGTGGATGAGAAGGTGGGACGAGGGGGGTGTGAATCACCCCCCCCCCCCAGCAAAAAAGAAAAAAAAACAACAAACCTATAGGGCAGGTTGTAGCTGTAGCCATGGGAAGATGTTTGGTTAGATCAGACTTTTCCGGACTTGTATATATTTTAAGCATATATTTAAAGCTTACATATTAAAAACATTTCCTATAAAGTCCATATTCTGCTATTAGCATATGGTATTATACAGAAGACATTAAGTCTGTAGCAGTAGTAGTATCTTCTGTTAAGAGGTTGGAGAGATGATACATATATTCATTCAGTTTACATCCTCTGTTGAAATGAACCATGAGTCCATTTCCACAAAGATCTCCATATAAACACCAGGCAGGGCCTTAGAGAATTGTTGAAACTTGAAAAATTGTTGCAGTGTGATGAGGCCCAAACCACGATCATTTATCACTGAGGGCTTGTCTAGAGAAAGCCTTCAGGATCCCAGGATCATTCCACATCATCGTAGTCCTCGCTGACGTAGCCTGGTGCCACCACATCATCGTATGAATCCATGGAGGCTCCGTCAGTCGCTAGAGGCCCCTTTGCCCGCTGCACCGGCTCCTGGTGTTGGTAGGGTGGAGGTGGTGGTGTCTCCTCCACTACTTTGATGTAATCCGGCGGGACCGAGATCTCCTCATAGCTTGGAAAGGCTGTAACAGGCACACATGAGAGTGGACCAGAACCAGAGAAGACAAACGCTGGGCATGAACGAAAGCTAGACGGTCAAGCAGAGGAATATCGGCAGCGACTCCAAGAGAAGCCTCATTAAGCAAAGCCGCGATTAAGAAAAGCCGTGAAGACTTAGCCAGTCCCATACTCACATGGCTGCAGATTTATATTCCTTGGGGGCAGCGGGGGTAAGTCTTCCTCGATATGATGTGGGTGGTATTTGCTGTTCCTGAAAAAAGAATCATCTAAGCTCAGATATGCAGAAGTTCCTTAGAAAGTTCAAGTACTTCTCACTAAGCAAGCAGGCGACTTTGTTATGCAGCAGAAGGATTTTTTGTGTGGAAAAGGTGAGAAGTTGTCATTAAAAATAATATAGGGACACCAGGAGGGGGGGCGGTGAGTGGCTCAGCGAGCCAGCCCTCTGTGCCTGCGATCAGAAGGTCATCCCTCAGCAGAATAGTCACGTGGCCGTAGGGCTGGGCGATATCATATTGATATTGCATCGTGCATGTGCAATAATCACCAGGGCTTCAGATGACAGGCGCAACATTTGGCCAAGCGCCAGCTTTTCGGTGCTATACAGACATTTATTTATGCCCACAATTTGTTAAGCTGTTTAGTAATATGGCTAAAATATTAATGAGGCTTTGTATGACGCCCAAAAGTCATTATTAGTATAAATACGCATATCCTTATGTTTAATAAATGTGTCAGACTTTGAACTGCAAAAAGTACCACCACACCGCCGACGTCTTTTTACCTTGTTTATCCAGAAGATCTCTTCTTTTAAAAGATGAGGTGGCTGCTCTTCTTCACCGCGACTTTAGTGCATATTGCACTGAGGTATACCAAACCATAGCATACGAAACTGTAGTATACCAAAACAGTATTATGTGGGGTGCTCCACCAATCGAATTTAAGAAACATAAAGTTTATACGGATTACTAACTTTTGGGTATCACAGAACTCATCTCATTAATATTTAAGCCATACTACTAATCTTCTTACCAAATTATGGGCGTAAATAAATGTCTGTATAGCACCGAAAAGCTGGCGCTTGGCCAAATGTTGCACCTGTCATCTGAAGCCCTGGTGATTATTGCAGATGCGCGATATAATATCAATATATCACCCAGCCCTACATGGCCGAGGTCCCTTAAGAAGGGTCCTTAACCCCCAGCTCCAGGGGCACTGCATGCTGGCTGCACTGTGACCCCCCAAGCTTACTTACACCTGTATATGTGTCTGTGTCTCATGGAGAGCAGGATGGAGCAGGTAAAGAGAAGCATTCCAAGGTACTCATATTTGTAGTAATGGCGAATAAAGGATCATTTCATTTCACACCTCCAGGGTTGGGGGTTTGAGTCCCAGGTACTCTTGGTCCCCCCATACTCAAAAGACAAATCTAACTTGTGTCTGTAGATTGCCTGTAATGAATGTCCCCTGCCTCGTGCCCTGTGATGGACTGGCATCCTGTCCAGGGTGTTCCCTGCTCTGTGATGGACTGGCATCCCATCCAGGGTGTCCCTTGCCCTGTGCCGGACTGACATCCCATCCAGGGAATCCCCTGCCTCATACCCTGTGATGGACTGGCATCCTGTCTAGGTTGTCCCCTGCCCTCTGCCCTGTGATGAACTGGCATCCCATCCAGGGTATCCCCTGCCTTGTACTCCATTTGTAAATACAGTATAAGTTGTTCTTTGGTGATATGCACATCCAAAAGTAAAATTTTACTTACTGGGTATAAAACTGGGGGTTTGAATTTTGAAGGAATTTTGGTGTGTACTCTTTGGCTGCAGAAATAAAAAAAAAAACATACAGTTTATGCAAATAGACTGAAACATGCAATTAGACTGAAAGGTTGTTCAGTATGTGGGATAAGGGCGTTATGGACATTTTACTCGCTGTAACATACAATGGATTTTCATCCTGATTTAAAGGCTCATTGTGTAGCCACCACTTACTCAGGTAAGAAACCTGCATTGATCAGCTTGAAAATTTATTCAGAACCACCCAGCAGGTCTGATAGAAACGAACTTGAATTATTAGGTGGTGAGTATTTACTATGGAAACTCAGAGGATCATTCATAATTACCTTTCCTGGAGATGTACTTGTTGATGCAGAGGAATATGCAGCCAATTATTAAAGAGACCAGTAACATTCCTGCCACCAGGAACAGCCAGTAGAAATCTCGCAAATGTTCAAAGGCCGCCATCTGAGCTTCAGAATGATCCACAAGCGGAGCCACAGGGATTTACACACACGGTAACACACGTTAATAGCGACTCAGGGCTAATGGACGCCAAAGACCCATAAGGGAATCTGAAAGTAGTCTGCAAGTATAGAGAAATCACAGAAAGACATTTTGGTTTAACTTCTGTTTTCTGATACTTCTGCATTTTGGATACCATCACATGAACTTATTGTACTCTAGTTAACCAATTGTTTCTTTGCAAATACACATTCGTTATTAAGTGTCCTTGTGTTTCCTATCAGGTAAGACACACGACATCCTCACCAGCTGTGCAACTGAAATTAAAAAGTTTTTTAATTAAACCCCCATAAGTCAACAACAGCAACAATACAGGGTGCTGCACTCTTCCAGTGGACTATTGTATGATAAATTCTCACATTTCCAACACGGTTTATTTACTGTATAAATTCCCAAATATAAACTAAAGACAATTAAAATACATTCAGTCATAAACAGTACTCATTTATCTAGAAAGGGCCAAGAAAATGCAGAGCTTAAGAAATAAACAAAAACCCTGTATTTGGTATTTTAATCTTAACACAATTATCCCATATTTGCTTTAAAACATTAAGACAGATGTAAGTAAATGTCCAAATCTTACTTTAATGCACAGATAAGCATTAGCCAATCAGTCAGGCACTGAGTCGTCTCAGTGAGCGAAACCATCCAATGAGCCAGGAGTGTTAGGATTGTCGCCCACCGCTGGTCACCACTCCCTTGTGTGGACACAGGCTGCAGCCGGAGATGGCTCCAATACAGCTAGTCACTGTGACTAGCGTTGACTGATTTCCTCCGTGTCCTTTTTGAGAAACATTACACATACAAAGCCAGCCAACCACAACCCACTCACCCCCCTTGCACAGACCAGCCCACGGCTCAGTCTCTGGTTCCTCTCTCTGTTTTCTTCATCTATTAATATGTTTGCTTGGTGCAGTTTATGTAAATGCCCTCTCTAGTGGGAACGTGTCACGAGTATCTGCCGCTCTAGTGTCGCTGCGACTTCTGTCTTGAGAGGGACTTTTCCTACAGTGACCTCAGTAGATGATCAGTTCTGCGCAACTGGGACCATTCAAAAAATGATCAGAAACTTATGTGCTGAGTGTCTGTGTACATAAACATATAGCACGTGGAATTGCTTCTGAAAATGATACTGTTTTACATTGCAGGTACCAGAAAGGTAATCAATTAGCAAAATAAATACCAGGAGCAAGTGTCATTAAATTTTACAAACGGAACTAAAAAATTGGGGGAGTGAAAGGAAGAAGCTAAACTGAGTATAGAACAGTGTTTCCCCTTCCAGTCCTCCGGGACCCACAGTTGATCTATGTTTTTGCTCCCTCCCAGACATTTTTGCTGGGAGGGAGATAAAACGTGGACAGTCTGTGGAGCAAATTGGAAAACACTGGTGACGAGTAACATTTCCTGGTAGTTTTGTGCCTGAATGAAGCCAAACGTGTGGCTTACTCTCACACTTACTCTGTCCGGCCGAGGCTGGCGCAGCTTGGCTTTAAGAAGCTAGTCGGGCTGGCAGTCTTCTGTCACACTACTAATTATGTTATTTTACCTTGAACAGTTCTGCAATAAAAAATGCCATCCACCCATTTCCTATAATGCCTTATCCAGTACAAGGTTGAGGTTAGCCTGGGTTCTATCCTAGGAATAACATGCCAGAAGGCAGGGGATACCCTGGACGGGATGCCAGTCCATCACAGGACACAGGGCAGGGGACAACCTGGACAGGATGCCATTCCATCACAGGGTACGGGGTAGGGGACACCCCGGACAGGATGCCAGTCCATCACAGGGCACAGGGCAGGGGACACCCTGGATAGAATTCCAGTCAATCACAGGACACAGGGCAGGGGACACATTTACATACTTAGCAGATGCTTTTATTCAAAGCGATGTATAAGCAAGGCAAATTGCACATTGCAAACCTTCATGCTGTCAAGGAGTCAACTAGGCATAAATGCAGCTAGGCTGAACTTACAATGAGTGCCCAGGTACAAGTGTAAGTGGTTTTGGAGCAGGAGCTACCCAAACAGCTGTACAACCACATTAACAAAATAAGAATCTAATACTGTAAGACTAGCCAGAAAATGCAACATAACAGGACTGAAAAACCATCAGGTTAGTAAAGGATCTCAAGGAGAAAAGATGGGTCTTAAGCTGTTTCTTGAAGGTAGAGAGGGAGTCTGATGACTGGACATGGTTCTGCAGCTCGTTCTACCAGCGGGGAACCACACTTCTCACGTGGTGAAGGTTGCTCCAAGCACTGTTGATGTCTTTTAATGGACATGGGTGCCTCTCTATTAATGGACTGGTAAGCCAGCACCAAGGACTTGAACTTAAACCAGTGAAGAGAGACCAGGAGGGGTGTGACATGAGAACGCTTGGCCTGACTGAAAACCAGATGTGCTGACACATTTTAAGCCATCTGCAGTGGTCTGACAGCACAACCTGTCAGTAGAGAGTTACAGTAGTAAAGCTGTGGGATAACAAGTGCCTGGACTAGACAGTGAGCTATATACTGAGACAGAAAAGGCCTGATCTTCCTTGATGGTATATAAGGAAAATCTGCAAGCTCAGGAGACTGCTGTTGTACTCAGCAAAGGACAGCTGGTCATCCAACATTACTTCTAAGCTTCTTGCATACCTTAATGGAGACAGTGTGTATGATCTGAACAGTGATGACATGGTGGATAGTAGGGCTGTCCACCAGACTGTGATGTCAGCCATGCATGCAGAGATCCAAGCAGAGATTGTGGTATTATCAGGAGAGAAGGTCAAGTAGATCTGCATGTCACCGGCATAGTAGTGGTTGGAGAAGCCATGAGACTGGATGATTTGACTTAGAATGGTAATGTAAAGAGAGGAAAGGACCAAGGATAGAGCCTTGAGGGACACTGGTTGATACCTGACACGTCTGCATCCCAAGCTACTTGGAATGGTCTGTCTGATAGGTATGAGTCAAACCAACACAGAGCAGATCCCCGTGATGCCAAGTTGTGAAACAGTACCCAGGGGGATTTGGTGATAAACTGTATCAAAACCTGCAGAAAGGTCTGTTAGGACAGATGACTAGCATGCAGGTCTTGTGGCTCACAGAGTATCCACAACAATGAGGAGTTGAGTCTCAGTTGAGCGCCCAGGTCTGAAACCAGACTGAAAAGGGTCCAAGAGGCTTAGTGAGAAGGTCAGAGATTTGGCTGAGAACAGCATGTTCAAGGCTTTTGGTCAAGAACGAGAGGATGGAGTCTGGCTCATGGTTTTAAATCTGTGAAGGACCAAGTGAGGGTTTCATAGCAGTGGTATTACCCACGCCTGCTTACATGTGGCAGGAAATGTGCCAGTCAAAAGGAATGAGTTAATGAAATGTAGGGGTAAATGTAGGAGAGATGATATGAAGGAGATGGAAGAGGACAGGATCCAGGGTGCAAGTGATGGGCCAAAGGGTGAGTAAGTTAGAAACATCTCCGCTGGAGAGAGGAGTGAATGAGAGAAAAGAAGGTCCATGTACAGAGTGATCCATGTTGGTGGAGGCTGTGGAGAACTGCTGTTAATGGCTGCCACCTTCTCATGGAAGAAAGCGGCAAAGTCATTAGCAGTCAGGGTAGTGGGTGGAGAGGGAGGAGGAGGGTTAAGGAGGACACTGAACGTGGAGAATAACTTGTGAGTGTCAGTGGTGATGGTGGAAATCTTCTCTTGACAGTATGTGATTTTAGCATCAGAGACAGAGGCTGGGACTAAAGAGAGAAGTGACTGGTACATGGGATTTCAAGCTTGGAGCCATTTTCTCTCAGGCAGCCCGAGACTTATCTGTAGGGGTAAATTTTTAAATATTGGAAATCAACAAACCTGTCTCCCCTCCCCACCCAGTAAGATGAGGTGTGTGGAGAAGGAGAAGCTGGCGGCTGGGGTGGCGGCATTCTCTGGGTGGATGCAGTTTCTGTGAGGGCCAGGATGTGAAGTGCTAAATGCATAGCAAGTGCAAGGACACCCTGGATGTGATGCTAGTCCATCACAGGGCACAGGGCAGGGGACTCCCTGGATAGAATGCCAGTCCATAACAGGGCACAGGACAAGGGACATCTTGGATGGGATGCTGGTACATCACAGGGCACAGGACAGGGGACACCCTGGACAGAATTCCAGTCCATCACAGGGCACAGGACAGGGGAAACCCTGGATGGGATGCCGATCCATAACAGCACTAGGCAGAGGACACCCTGGACGGAATGCTAGTCCATAACAGGGCACAGGACAGGGGACACCCTGGACGGAATGCCAGTCCATCACAGGACACATGGATATACTATGGGTAATTCAGAATTACCAATGAACTTTATTGCATGCTTTTGGACTGTGGAAGGAACCAGTACTAATGCAGATGCTGTAGAACTAGATCCCATTAATCCTATGTTGGCAAAAAATTCTGGATCGCTATTATAAAAAAAATCACAAAAATACATGTAGCCTTAGACAGAATGCAGGCTGTGTCCGAATTCAGGACTACATCCTTCTAAAGCTGCATTTGAAGACCGAAAGTATCACAGCGGTGTGACAGAGCTCTGCCATTTTGAAGGCTCCTTCAAAGGCAACCTACAATACTATGCAAAAGTCTTAGGCGGCCAAGGAAAATGATGTTTAAATAGGTTTGCCAACTTTCTCAACCCCAAATGAGGGACACTTTCTTGCAGGTACGCGCGCAGACCAGCTGACCAACAATAATGGAAATTGCAAGGTTTCATACTATAAATCTACACATTTCACAGTGTAAAGGGACAAGCCACTAGTGGCCAGTGCACACACGCACACCAACAACCGTGTCTCATAGCAACGTTTGCATGAATTTTACCATGCTTACAATAGTCTATTATTAGCCGACGAGGCTGTGATTGGAATACGGGACTGGAGCTGCCCCTGATGGGACAAATCAAAATCACCCATATTTCGGGATGTCCCGGACAATTCGGGACGGTTGGCAACCCTATGTTTAAATGATCTTCACATTGGTGTAAAACTACTTTGTTATCCCTGCGAAAGTGTGTCAGCTTATTAGTTTTAAAACTAATGCTAAAATCACCCCAGTATTTGCAGCAACCCTCCGGTACACCCATATACGTTTTGACTCCACCACTAGCCGGCCACCTTGTAGCCTATAGCTAATCAATATCTCGTTTACCTTTTTTTTTTTAACTAATCAAATTAATTAATTACGATTAATTGCGGTTATTTTCAGATACCCTGCGAAGGACGCAACCTACAAATGCTATGAGGACCGCGTCTTTCGACGGATGCAGCCCCCGAATTCGGACGCAGCAACCACTTCAAAGTAACCACTTCACATTGGCAAAGACTATAGGGCGGGAAATTAGCAAGCGATACTTGTCCCCCCCAACCTTAACCCATAACAGTCTGCTAGGCCGAAAGACAACATAGAAACTATTTATTACGACTTAAAAAACAAACAGTACCCTACTGTACACTTTGCTTGTCAAATGTCATTGTTATTAACAGCCAAGGCCTTTATATATACAATCTAAATTATAAACCCCTGTGTAGGAAGTTTAGTATTCTACGCACTGAGAGCACCACATTTTGCACTCTTTATTAAAAATGCTAAATTAACAGCACGGAAAATATTAAAAGCTGCACGTTGTGAGATTCCACGGTCACAAATTCAGCTAACACGTGAGCCTGGTTGCCAAGACAAAGATGTGCGGCGTACCCAAGCCAAGACTTAATTTTAAAGATACACTCTATGCATTTACACTAACATATTATTACTAATTCTATGCAGTATATGATTGTATGTGGGTTGGTACCCCACCCTGGGTTCCCGGCCTTGTACCCCCCGCAACACTGAAATGGAAAAGCGGGTTCAGAGAATGAATGGATGGATGGGTGGATGGTTTTATGTGATTCGCAGCAGTTTTAGTATATGGTTTCTGTGATATTTCGGCAAGCTCCAAAAATATAGCCGTTTGATTGTTCGCCACCAACTTGCAAATAACCAAAACCGCGACTGTCAAATGCGCGAATTGCTATACTTCACGCTGAAGAAATAAAAAAGTAAAACTGCAGAGTGCAGTATGTAAGGATAGTGCTGATTTATACAGACGGCGTGTCTTCAGACCAATATTCTTTCAAAAGTTTGGTTTATCTGTAGGCTACTACATTGTATATTTTGTACTGGAGACAATGTGTACTTTTTGACTAGAAATGGTTAGTTGAGGTATACAGTAATATTTTCATTTTCAGTTTATTATATTTAATTTGGCAACAGATTGCAGAAACTGCACTTTAAGAAATATTTCTGTTAATTTTTGATAGTGAATCAAACATAGCAGGAGACTTCTGTAAATGTTATTGCCTGTGGGTATAACTTTTGTTTTGAGCAACATGACCATCAATTATATTCCCTCATTCTTAGCATACTCAAACAATGCAGCTACAACATTAAATCCAGATACACTACATGGACAAAAGTATTTGGACAACACCTATCAATTAGACACCTATAGCCATGCAGTCAGGTTTACAAACATTTGTGAAAGAATAGGTCATTCTGAAGAGCTTAGTGGATCCAAGTGTGGTACTGTCATAGGATGCTGCCTTTGCAATAGGCCAGTTCGTTAAAG
The DNA here is from genome assembly GCA_026781145.1 of Hippopotamyrus pictus. NCBI lineage: Eukaryota > Metazoa > Chordata > Actinopteri > Osteoglossiformes > Mormyridae > Hippopotamyrus > Hippopotamyrus pictus. The sequence continues at coordinate 31,006,858 of JAODLC010000113.1, forward strand.
TTTCTTCCCTGTTAAATATTCCACGGTCAAGTTTAAGTGAATTACTGCAAACCAGAACCTCAAATAGAACCACGTAAAGTAATAGAGTGGGGTCGCCTAGTGCCAAGGCGCATAGTGAGGAAAAGTTGGCAACGCTCTGCTGACTCAATAACCGTAGAGTTCCTAACTTCCGCTGGCATTAACCCCACCATAAAAACTGTGTGCCGAGAGCTTACGCTGTATACCTGCGTCTACCCAGCACTGCACGCCTGGGGAAAACCGCATACTACCCCCACCCTAAATTGATTCTCTGTCTGTTACGTTTTAAGAGATAAAGTGGAAGGAATTGTGCTTGCACTATTTGACTGTGCAATTTATGCCACTTTCCAGCTGTATCCAACCGGATTTCCCTATTCTAAAAAAGATATTTTAAATATTATTAAAAATATGATACTAACTAATATGATCAGCAGGCAGCACGAGCCTCACCGTCGGCGGCGCGCCTCGGCTCCCAACGCATGCGCAATCCGCACTGTTTCCTCAATGACGCCGATGTCCGCCTCTCGTCTGCTGCGGTCCTCCTCTCCTTCTCGCGTCTAGCCGGCAGTGTGTGAAACACCCCCCTCGGCGAGCCATGGCCGAGCAGGCCTCGGGATCCGCCCTGTCGCCTCAGCCTGACGGTAATGAACCGTTTGCTTTCGGGGGGCAGCGTTTTATTTCGGGAGACGTTGGCGTGAAGGCCCGGCGGCCTGCGCAGCCTCGGACTCGCTCGTTCCCATCGGGGCGCTCCGCGCTCGCCGTTCGGTTTGGAATGGCATGGCTTTGCCGTCACGCCTCTGTCGCCCCTTGCTAGACTCGGCTGCCGGACCTCCGTTCACCGGAGCCTCGGTGTTGTTACGAGCCGGTTCCCGATTCCGTAGCCGGACATCCTGGGAGCCGCCGCCGGCCTGTCATCACCGTGTAGCCGGGGAGCTTATCTCGCTTCCTTACTGGCGGACGGGCATCATTTAAAGCATGTGTTTTGGTGGTTTGTTCGCCCGGATCTGGCATTATGCAGTATGACAGACAGACGGACGCAGGGGCGACCATGTTTCGGATAGGGATACAGCCACCTGGTCAACCGCGGCTGGTTACTCCAGTTATACTAGTAAGTAAACAAGTCTATTGTTGTCATCCCTGATCGATGTCATCACAGACATTTCTAATGCCTGTATATTCTCTGGCATATGGTTATGGTAACCAACACCTCTACCTGGTCAACCATGGGTGGTTACTCCAGTAATACTAGAACATAAACAAGTCTAGCTGTCACCCTTGATTGGAGTCACTCTGCTCATCTGGAATGTCTGTGATGTATGTGGTTAAAGTCAGGGACCACCAGGATGTGCTGCCTCTCCTACAGGCTGAAATGTCACCGTGGGCTTCCCCAGTAAAGCAACAGGCTAGTGAAAGTGTCAGTCAGCCAGTTTACCGGCACTGTATAGTCTCACAGTTCTCGGATGAGTTTTGTGATCTCAGTGTAAATGGAAGCAGCCCCTCTCACAGTGAGCATGCTCATATGTCTTTCTGCTGTTTTTATTTGGTGTATTTCCACATGCATTCCAGCTTTCAGATTCCCGCTGCGTTCACTGGTCTACAGCTTAATGTTTACTCAGCTTTCCAGCACAAATGGTTTCCATTATGCAGGTACCTGCCTCAGGTGCACTGAACTGAACTAGAGATTCTGAATAATTAACTGACTTTTTTGGATCTCAGTTTTAATACCACGCTTTAATGGAATGTCAAGCAGAGCCTTCCAGTTGAGTTACAGCAAACTCATTTTCTGATGGGTTTCACACAGCTAAGTTGTTGCATTTGGTTAAAAAACAGCAGCTAGTTGTTTTGTACTAGTAGTATTACCAGAAGATCTACAGGTGAGTGATACAGGCTGCAGCACGTCTGTCAAAAGACTATTGAAAAGTGCTCTCATTGTTTCAAATTAATTTTTTAAACTCATAAACGCTGTCAATTTTTACTGTGAGAAACATGTTATAGTTTTTCTTTTCGTTTACCCAACACAACATTCTTTGTGCTAGATTAAGTTTCATTGACATGTTTATTTTCATAATATAACTCTTTGTCCCTGAAAGGTCAGTATGGATTACCTGTTTTCTGTATATACAGAATAATTCCTATGCTTTCTTTTGTGGTCAGTCAATTATTGAATATATCTTTTGGCTTATTAATGACTTTGTATTTTATTCTCTGCAAACCAACATTTTGCTGTGATTAATGCAAACACTTTAGCATGGAAAAATTTCAGAATTCATTAAATGCATGTAGTGGCCTGTTATGTGACTTTAATGTTGCATACACTTTGCTAACTGGTTATGTTAACTTGTAAACATTGAAATGCTGCATTATGTCTGTATGTGGGAGTCCAAATTGTTTTCTGTCTTTGCATGGGCTTTCTCTGGCTGCTCGAAGGGCAGGAGACACCCTGGATGGGATGCCAGTCCATCACAGGTCACACACATGCACACACCCACATCCGCAAACATACACTATGGACAATTTAGTGATGGCCGTCGCACTCAGTGGCCAGTGTATTAAGCAGTCCAACTCATTAATAAAAACAGGCTGATGTGAATACATGCAGAATCACACAGATGGGCTCAGAAGGTTCACTTACTGTGCTGCGAATTACTGGATTGACCAGGATGCTTGATTTAAGTGATTTTAAACGTGGTGTGATTGTTGGTGTCATGCAGGATGGTTCCATCATCTCAGGACGTACTCTCACTTAACCTGGTTGCTTTGTGCCATTCCCGAGCACAACTGTCCCACGCCCCACTCCCCCACTCTTCTGCACTCGTGTCCCACTTAACCTACCACGCCTGTTTTTTTTTTTTAAAGTGATTAATTGTCATTATTGACACACCACAGCAAATAGTGTACAACAATGAAATATGCCCTCTGCATTTAACCCATATGTGACAGTGAAATAGTGGTTGGCAGCGATTATTTAGTGCCCCGGGGAGCAGTGTGTCAGGGTACCTCACTGGTCGGGGATTCAAATCAGCAACCTTTCGATCACAAGCACGCGTCCCTAAACATTAGGTCACGATAACACTCTTACTTGTTTATTGACCATGCAAGGCAGTGATTTTCATTTCAATGTCTTGCACCTTTGAGAAGAGTCTTACGTTCTACCAAATACCTCAGAGTCTTTGTGTGCTGCATCCGGTTGTTCCTGGATAGTCTCGTCAGCTGAAATTTCCAGCAAAATTTTCTGCCGTGGACCAAAGTGATCCATTTGCTGCAATGTTTGTTAAATGTTTGCCACTGTCCGATCTGTACAGTGTACCTGAGCCATTCCTTCTGGGTCCAGTTAATGCATAGTGTACATGTGAAGTTTTCAGGCACTTCAGTGTCCAGAGTTTTTACAGAGGATGCTGCAGTAAACTAAAATCCAATCAATAGCAATTTTGCTGCTGAAAATACCTGGTTAATGAGAGGTCAGAGGAGAACAGTCAAACTCGTTACAACTAACCTGAAGACCACAGGTACAAAGATTACCGCTCATTACTACTGTGCAAAAGGGCTATTCTGAACACATAATTCAGTGAAGTGGTTCTGGAAATAAATGTTAGTCCTACTTGGTTTTTAGCTAGGTGTACCTAATAAACTGGCCACGGAGCCGGAACTAACTCAATGTTTTTGGACTGTGGTAGGAAATCTCTGTGACAGAGAGAACATGCAAACCCCGCAGATATGGGGCAGGGTCCAGATTCACTTGTCAGACAACTGCTCTTCCCACCAAGCCACCCTTCTGCCCAGCAAGGCACCAGTCTGTAGAATTTCTGAGGTACATTGGAGTTGATGGCTGCGACATTTAAAATATCCATCTATATCCAAATATCCATTGTAGAATACACCACAGTTCTGCTGTGAGGAGTAAAGCCCTCACAAAATTTGTGCATTTCTGGCAAGTGAGAAAATAATTATAACTTTCGGTACTATAGAAGAGTTTCTTGTGGATATAGCTGTTTGTGCAGTACTGAACTGCCCTATATTCTGGTTGTATAAACTGTGATTCACAAAGAGTGCTGCTGGTTGTTTGTTTGGTGGTGCTGGTGATTGTACGGTTGCACTGCTTGTTGTTTGGTTGAACTGCTGGTTGTTTATATTACAGTTCATATTCAGTAAAGCAAATTACACTGACCCATTTTCAGATCCATTGTGGATGTAACAAAAGCGCTAATAAAGTTTTCTTATGAAGGATGTTTGAATTCTAAAGAAAATAACTGAAAAGGGGTGTTACAGTGACTCAGCTGACAACACTGTAGGCTTGCAGCACCTTGGGCGTGTAGTCCTGCCGCAGGCTCTGTAATTCACATTTTGCATGTTCTCCCCATTTTCACTTTGGTTTTCATCAGAGGCCCATAAAAACTGCTTAGGAGAGTTTCTGACACCCATATTGTGTGTGCATGTGTGCTCACTGTGACAATATGTGGGAAAATCGGCTATGGGAAACAGTTTGAAAGCCTGAGGAACATCACTGACACTTAGAAGAACATTCAGAAACATTCAGCATCATAAATCGTTGAGTCATATGTTTGTTATTTGTGTTATTTGCCGACTGGTGCAACAGTTAACCTTTCCGTAGATGACTACTGAAGCCCTCCTCCCTACAATCACTCTGTTCATGTTTCCATTCATTATTCAAGAGATTTTTCTTCTGCAGATTTGCCTGCAGATACGAGCCTGGGGGAATGGGACAAAGGTTGTCTTTTGTTGGCTGGTCATGGTGATGATGGGCACGGGGGCGGGGCACGGGGTGTGTGCATAGGCCTCACGCCGCAGCATTGCTCCTGTCTGGCAGGCGGCCTGCAGCAGCGTGCTGCTGCCCTCGAGCAGGAGCGTGCCGAGTATGCCAGGCGAAAGCAGCAGCTGGAGACTGAGTTCAACCAAAAGCGTGCCAAGTTTAAGGAGCTCTACTTATCCAAGGAAGGTAAGGTCCATGTCCTTCCTGCCCAGGTTCCAGGCTCAGACTGTATCCCTGTTTGCTTTTTCTCTTCTGCTGATTTGTTAGATGTCCTTTAGATATTTTTAAAACTTTGCCAGTCTCGCATTTTGACCTGGTGGATGCCCCAATCTGGACTGATGTATGATGTTTGTCCTCGGGTTTCCTGTGGGCCTCCTCTCCTCCTCCAGAGGAACTGAAGCGGCAGGGCGCCTCCCTGGAGTCTGCGCAGGCCGAGCTGTCCCAGGTCAAGGCCCGGCTAAAGGAGGCCCAGGCAGAGATGGAGAACATAAAGGCAGTGGCCACTGTGTCAGAGAGCACTAAGCAGGAGGCCATAGATCAGGTGAAGAGGCAGTGGCAGGAGGAGGTGGCCTCGCTACAGGCCATCATGAAAGGTAATGGTTGTGGGCTCCTTGAAATGTCGCTTGTCTGGGTTGGGCTGGAAGGTAGTCTAGTAGATCAGTCTCGTGGCACTTGAGACATCATACTGCCTGAGGCATCAAATGAGAAGTTGAAAGCCATATTTGAAGGTCATGAACTGTGAGTCCTCAGCTGGCCACACCCCCTTCTATTTCAGAGACACTGCGGGAGTATGAGGTCCAGTTCCACCAGAGGCTGGAGCAGGAGCGTGCCCAATGGAACCAGTACCGCGAGGCCGTGGAGAGGGAGATGGCTGAGCTGCGCCGACGACTGTCTGAGGGCCAAGAGGAGGAGAACCTGGAGAATGAGATGAAGAAGGTGACCTCCGCTTATGAAGAGAAGGCCAACAGGGGTGCTATGGGCTCTGTTGATGAATGAGTTGATGCTGATCATAAGGGTCTCCCCAGGCCCAGGAAGATGCAGAGAAGCTCCGTTCTGTGGTCATGCCGATGGAGCATGAAATAGCAGATCTGAAAGCCAAGCTGGTGGAGGCGGAGGAGCGGGTCAAGGAACTGGAAGCCTCTAAGGTAGGCAGGTGTGCCAAGGTCTATGTTGGGCTGCTGGTGATTCCATGTCGGGTCAAGATGGTCATGTGGCTGTGGGTTCCAGGTGTCAGAGCTCAATCACGTGCTTGAGGCAGAGAAGTCCTGCCGTACAGACCTAGAGATGTATGTGGCGGTCCTCAATACCCAGAAGGCTGTGCTCCAGGAAGATGCCGAGAAGCTACGCAAGGAGTTGCATGAAGGTGACCGGGGTTAATGCTTTCTGTGGAGCAGCTCGGGCCTCAAACTGCTCATCCTGTTCTTACCACTTTGGGCTTAAACCCCACAGTATGCCACCTGCTGGAGCTGGAGAGGCAGCAGCACAACCAGCTGAAGCACACGTGGCAGCGAGCCAATGACCAATTCCTGGAGTCTCAGAGGCTGCTCATGAGGGACATGCAGAGGATTGAGAGCGTGCTATCCTCTGAGCAGCTGCGGCAGGTCGAAGAGATGAAGAGAAGGGACCAGGTGAGTGCCACCTGCCCCCCGCATGCCTCGGCTCGGCTGTTCCAGGTGGTGTCCTTCCTCACGCTCTCCCGATGCTTCTTGGGCTGCATCTGCCAACCCCCGTGAGCATCAAGTCACCACTCTCTCTAGCGTTAATGTTTCATTGCTGGTTTCTGCTGCATGTCTTCCACCACATTCTGATATGCTATTAACAATCACTGTCCGGCAGGCTGTGGTCTGTTCTGGCCATTTTTACCTTTCCTACCACACCTATTGCAGGAGCTTATTGTAGATTTATTTAGCAGATGCTTTTATCCAGAGTAACATAAAATGGAGATGGGTCAGCCAGTCCCTGGAGCTTTTTGAGGTTCAGGACCTTGTTCAGGGGCTCAATGGTGAAATTACTCTGCCGACTCTGGGATTTGAACCATTGAGTCCTGACCTGCAGAACCACAGAGTTTATAGTTGGATGTGTAGATTAGTCTTAATTAGTATTAAATCTTCAAAGGGAAAGTGACCCTGATGTGTTAATTAATAATCCACTAATCCATGACGCAGTTTAACGGATAAATGCATTTTAATGTTCCGCTGCTCGCCAGGCGTAACCTTGTGGCAGGAATCCTCAGAACAGCAAAATGGTCATTCACAAGAAAAGCATGTCCTGAAGCGCCGCAGGGAGCGGCTGGGGTCCTCCCATCACGATCAGTCTGGTGAGCTTGGCTTCTTGTTTTCTCCTTTTGAAAAGCTTTTCTCTGTTTGAATGCAGGAGGAGGATGAGAAATGGCGCCTCAGCCAGGCCAAAGAGCTGAAGGAGGAGGAGGAATGCACGGACCCTGGGGAGGATTCACTGCATGGGCTGCCCACAGATGAGGTGAGGTCCCTTTCTACCCGCCTCTTACAGGTTCTTGAGTGAGTGGGTGTTTAAACGCATTTGCAAGCGTTCTCGGGTTACAGCCGGCCAAGATTATGGCGTCTGTGATTACAAAAATAGCGTCATGGCAGCTTGGCAGACAGACTGTGTAGTCGGAGAGCAGTTAGTCCGCGGTCATGTTCACAGGGCGCTTGGATGTGACATGGGGCAGAAGGCAGGGGACACCCTGGATGGGACACCAGTACATCACAGGACACAGGGCAGGGGACACTGGATGGAATGCCAGTCCATCACAGGGCACAAAGCAGGCAACACCATGGACAGTTTACCAATCTATGGCATGGCACAGGGTATCAAATATGTGGGTGAAATTGTCAGTTAAGCAAAATAATACTATTCTCTTCCACATCGTTGCATGTCAATTAAGGCAATTGCATGTCTGTTAAGAAAGGGCATGATGTTGATAAACAGGGCAATCCATGCCCCATGTTCCGCCCACCTGCCCCATGTTCCGCCCACCTGCCCATGCTCCACTCCATGAACTGCCTACCCTCCCCGGCCCCGCCCCGCCCCTTCCACACAGGCCTTTACCAACCACAGCATCCACAGCTCCATCCACTCGCTGGACGCGGACTTGGCCGGTTCCACAGAGGGTCCAGATGTCTACCGTGATGGCCTGCGCAGAGTTCAGTCCACAGACAGCCTGGGCTCGGCAGGGGGCGCCCTTTCAAGCCGAAGCCTGGGCTACAACCACAAGGCCAAGTCGGCCAGCCACCTGGATGAGTCGGACTTCGGCCCACTGGTGGGGGCAGAGTGCACAGGGCCCGAGGGCCTGGACGCCGGGTCTCTGGGTTCTATTCACCTGCCGGCGGGTCACTTCTTGCTCACCAAGGACCAGGAGAAGGCAATCAAGGCCATGACGCCGGAGCAAGAGGAGACAGCCTCACTGCTGTCCAGCATCTCGCAGGCCCCCGATACGTCGTACTTGACGCCCGCAGGGTACCGGCTGGTCAGCGAGTCCGAGTGGAACCTGCTGCAGCAGGAGGTCAGCGCCTGCCGCGCATGCGACCACGATCTGTCTTGGAGGTTGAATTTCATAGACTGAAGCGTCATCTTGAGGCGCTGCTTTGTACATTAGTACTCAGCTGACATGTCAGGGAATATTTGCATGTGTTTTCCTGTTGGTGCAGCTCGAGTAAGACCCAGACCTTGCCGATAAGGGATCATTTACACATAGGTACTCATATACTGATGATCCTCGCAGTGTTGCCCCCCTCCCCCATTGATAGTCTTTCTGTTCCATCTAATTTCGATTACAATAAAACCAGTGATGTGTATGTTGTAGTCCACCCTCTTTAGTTACATGATTTGCAACTGTAAATGTATCATGTCAGTGTGGTGATTTTGTTCATGTTCTTATATTGCATCTGTGCATCATCTTGATAATTAATTCTAGGAAGTCATCTGTTGTATGAAAGACTTTTAAATTAAGCCGAGCAATTTTACTCTTTATGAGTGTGTCATTCTGAGTGGATCCCTAGCTTTGTGCGTGATCACAGATGTCAGTGATGTTGTGATGGCTAGGGAGTCTGGTCTCTTCTGCAAGCTCCGCAGGTCTTGATTCCAGCTAACTCTCGATCTGCAACCATTTCTTTCTCTAGATAGTTACTCTCACTCGTCACGCATATTTGCCAAGCAGATACGATCACACCCACTATGCAAAACATCCTGTTAAACCAAAACAGAGTGCCTCTATTATTAGTCCCATGAGCTGAGAAGTAGTGGTGAAGTAGAGCTTCTTTTGCCATAGTTGTTTCCATAGTTACACGCTCCCGCTGCTAGCTCACACCTAACATGAAGAGTTTGCAATTACATCCTGATAAGTAGCGTAATGTTGCAGTAGAGTGTCCATGCTCACGGTCCTGAAGAGCCTGCATCATTAAGTACAGTGCTGGCCTTTCAGAGGTGAGGCTTGGTTTATATTCAGGCCTAATTACATACTCATGATGTAGACGGTGCTTGGGAAGTCTTCACTTTTACGGAGTTTAATTTTTGAAGTGTGAATTCTTAATGTTTGCTAAGTTATTTGTATATTTGGACATATTCTTAAAGTGTGGTTGTACTGACCTCGTAATTGAGAAGGCGAAGTAGGTGGTTTTGCTCATTTCTTAATTGGAGGCGGGGTCCTTGGGTGGTAACACAGCCAGAGTAGTTTCCGTCGTCCTTGCAAGCGGTGCCCCGTCTCCTGCAGAGGCCACCCTGTAAACACGTTCCCTCCATTTTCCTCTCCTCTCATCTTAAGGTGAAGAATGCCGGCAGGAAGTTGGGCCGCCGCTGTGACATGTGCTCCAATTACGAGAAGCAGCTGCAGGTCATTCAAGGCCAGGAGGCGGACACACGGGATCAGGTCAGTCCAGGCCGCTGGCCCGGGTCTGGATCAGCTTGGGTCCTGTCTGGTTCAGCTCTCTCCTTTATGTTGTAGCTTTATGACTAATTTAAGTTAACATAGTGTAGATAGAACATCAGGGTTCTACATTTATTTATTTTTTATTCAGCAGGCACTTTTGTCCAAAGCGTCATTAAAGTGAGGCAAATTGCATATTTCAACATACATGCTGTAGTGAAGTTGACTAAAGTGCAGCTAGGCTGAGCTTCTGTTCAGTGCCCCAGTACAAATGTAAGCAGCATAGGAGCAAGAGCTACACGTCATCTTCCAAACAAAACAAGAACTTAATAAGACAATTTTGGTGTGTTTATAGTCTCCTGAGCCCATGTAGTATATAACAAATAAGTCACTGGTTTTTCACATGCAGTATTATGCAGAAGTCTTAAGCAGCCAAAGGAAATTGTTTAAAGTTATTTGTCTATGCTGTAAGTATATATTTGCTTATAATAAAATCTAATCAACATAAAATTATTATTATTTTTTTTTTATCAGTGTGATTTTGCCAAAATGCAAATATGACCCCTTGCCACTCCCCAGATCCGTGTATGAACTCAGGAGGCCTTGATTAGCCTTCCAAGGTGTGCTAGGGGTCGAGTCAATGAATACACTTCTGGGCAAAAAATGGGCCAAACCCAGTCTGCATAACATTAGCAGCCCAGGAGTGTATGTACTGTATTGGATGGTAACTGCAAATACTGGGGTGCCTTAAAGAAAGGTTTAAAAATGGAGAAGTGCATGCATTTTTTACATAAAATCATAGTTATAAACCATCATAAATTTTAAATAACTGCCTTTAACTCCCTAAGACTTTTATATAGCACTATACCGGAAAGGTTAAGGAGCTGCATCGTAACTTAAAGTCTGTTGGGTTAAGGTGCAAAAGAGGATGTTCTCTATATCTGTCTTTGTATCTCTATATCGCTGTCTGTAGAGAAACTGAGCTATCAGCTTCCAAGATTGAACTGGTAAGAGCATGGTTGTAGGGTTGCGTTTGAGGTGGTTAGGGTTTGAACTGGTAAGAGCAGGGTCGTAGGGTTGGGTTTGAACTGGTAAGAGCAGGGTCGTAGGGTTGCGTTTGAGGTGGTTAGGGTTTGAACTGGTAAGAACAGGGTTGTAGGGTTGCGTTTGAGGTGGTTAGGGTTTGAACTGGTAAGAGCACGGTCGTAGGGTTGCATTTGAGGTGGTTAGGGCTTGAACTGGTAAGAGCAGGGCCGTAGGGTTGCGGTTTAATTTGAACCATAGATGGTAGACGGTATATATTGCGGTATATGATTTGATCTGTAAATTTCAATATAACTATTTTTGAAAGGGTAACATATGTCCATAGCAAAGGCATTGCAGCAGGAAGTTGTATAATAAACTGTTAAAACATTTCAAAGTAGTCATGAACGTAGAATATTTATTGTGCAAATCTGCAATTATAGAAAAAATATGAAAACATTTCA
>JAODLC010000113.1:31052885-31068303 GCA_026781145.1 Hippopotamyrus pictus
GCGTGGCACACGGAAGGAGCGGACGATTGGGGCAGGACAGGGGTAATGTTGGGATAAGATCTTTATCGTTTTGGAAGAATATTTAGGTGTAATTTTGAGGAGCTGGGAACCAATTAATTGGTTTTCCATTATTTCTTATGGAAAAAATTCTATCAGAACTAGAACTTTTTAGGATTCAAACCTGAGTTCTGAACAGATTAAGTTGAGTTTTGACGTACCTAGATTGAGTTTTGACGTTCCACTGTATTTCATCTAGGTCTCCTTTGGGACACACACTCACAAACATAAAGATGGAAGTGAGCACAGGGTCAGCCATTCTCTGGGGGTCCTGGAGCATTTTTGAGCCTCACTCAAGCGCCCAATGGAGATGTGGCTACTCTGCTGACCCTGGGATTCAAACCAGCAACCTTCCGATCACAGGCACACACGCATAGTGAGGTTGACAGCGCTTTCCCTGTGTCCAGTTCCAGGAGATGCATTTGGCGCGAGACACCCTGCTCACCACCAACCGCAGCCTGGCTGAGGAGAGCCTGTCACTGCGGCCGCGTCTGCAGAATGGCAAGCTGCATCTGGCCCAGAAGTACCAGGAGCTGGAGAAGCTGAGCAGCGGCTGCCGGGAGAAGCAGCGGCAGCTGGGTAAGCTGGAGGAGCCCTGGGGGAGGGAGGCGCATCCTCGGTCCCACACAGGAGGGCGGCCGCATCATGGCATTAATTTCACATTTTTCCTGCCTTTCATGCATGCGCTTCTGTAGTGTCACCAGGCTCCAGCTGAGACGCATTTGGCCCAGTACCCCACGACCAAGCCTGTAGCGGCTGCCCGTCTCTTTGTATCCAGGATGCCTGTTTGGGTCGGCCTACAGCCAGTTTAAATCAGCACTAGATTCCTGCACCGGTTTAATAATAGCCTGCAACCACTGTGGGGTGTTTGTCACTGATACAGTGCCCCCAGCTCACTGAGCTGTAATATCCCATCTTTGCACCCGCACTGTGCTCCTCTGAGCTCGCACCTCCAGATCCATCTGGGTCAGACCCTGTGAAGTTGGGTGCAGCACAGCTATGGGGGTGAAGTCAGGTCAAGGCCCCCCAGCTGGCAGCACTGTTCCCCTTAAACTCCAGTCAGTAGCTAGCAGGAGGTGCCATGGAGATGGAAGCCTGTGGGATGCTGATCAGGTTTCAGCTCCCCAGATGGGAATATGGCACCAGAATGTCATAAATCTGAGTGTTCCCCTGTGTGTTCCTCTGAGTGTTCCCTTGTGTGTTCCTCTAAGTGTCCCTCTATGTAGTCCTCTGAGTGTTCCTCTGTGTGTTCCCTGCCCATTCCCTATGCATTCCCCATGCATTCCTGTGTCTATTCCCCTGCCCATGTGTTCTTTAAGCATTCCCCTTGCATTCCCCTGTCCGTTCCCCTGCCCATTCCCATGCCTATTCCCCATGCATTCCTCTGTCTGTTCCCCATGCATTCCCCTGTCCATTCCTGGTGCATTTCCCTACCCATTCCCCATGCATTTCTATCTGCTTTCTTCTGATTTGTTTGATGGTGCACTCCAATTCATCCAAACTTCAGCTATTCTTAAAATTCTGAGCCGCCTTTCAAGTAAATTAGCAAAAACACAACCTATTAAACCACGTCTAAGACAGAGAAGATGAAAAAGTTATGAGAAGCAAAACATGTTGAAAACCACAGAGTTCCGTCCAGCGGAGGAGTGGGCCTCGTAGGGCTTCTCATCGTCTGCGGCCTCTCCCCTCTTTGTCTGGCCTTGGTTTACTGGGAAACAAAAGCTCTTTATTGGGCCGTGGTGAGTCTGCTGTCAGGCGGGAACCTGAAAGGGGGGGTGCCCGAATTTAGAATTCCTTCCATCTTTTAGACGACAAGTCCCATTTGGAGTGCACACGGGCTTATTTCACACCCCTAGCCTCTAGCATGAATTATTTAACGAGTGGAGGGGCAGCTCAGATTAGCGTTGTGTACACTAGGTGCGTTAGCTTACAGGAGGCTTCTCTGCGTGGTGGGATGGATATATGACCTCCCTCTCCCTGAACCGGAACGGCGAGCTATTACCAATTTGTCAGCTTCACCCTTGCTGGGCATGACTGGCTGTGAAAATCCAGTTGGTTATGAAAGTTCAACCTAGTTTTTTTCTGTTTTCCCTATAAACTGGATTCTCTGAAAGGGTGGTCATTCAAAGCTCTCTAAATGCCTCCTGAAGCTTCTTAAAATGGACCAACCCTTAGAACAATGAACTTCATTGACTACAAAAACACAATGGGAGCAAACTTATTCTTAGAGGCGAGTGCTTTAGCTTAACTCACTGTTAGCAGCGAATGCCTTAGCTTAGCTCATTTTTAGTGGTGAGTGCCTTAGCTTAGGTCACCTTTAGTGGTGAGTGCTTTAGTTTAACTCTTAGCAGTGAGCATTTTAACTTAGCTCTTAGGAATGAGTACTTTAGCTTCACTCACCCTCAATGGTGAGTGCTTTAGCTTACCTTTCTCACTGCAGTGAGTGCTTTAGCTTAGCTCATTCTTAGCAACAAGTGCTTTAACTTACCTATTAGCAGGGAGGGCTTTAGCTTAGCTCACTCTTAGCGGTAAGTACTTTAGCTTAGCTATTAGCAGCGGGTACTTTAACTTAGCTCGTCCCCAACAGTGAATGCTTTAGCTTACCTTCCTTTCTGAGGTGAGTACTTTAACTTAGCTCTGTTTTTTGTAGTGACTGCTTTAGCTTAGCAGACCCTTATTAATGAGTGCTTTAGCTTAGGGTTTTTTTTTTTTATTAGTAAGTGATGTACGTAGTTTGGCTCACTCTTAGCAGTGAGTGCTTTAGCTTAGCTCTTTTCTAGAAGCAAATACTTTGGCTAAGCTTACCCTCAGCGGTATGTGCTTTAGCTGAACTCACTCTCAGCAGTGAGTGCTTTAGCTTAGTTCACTGTTAGCTGAGGACAGCCTATTGCTGGTGAGTGATAGCTCTGAAATCTAGCAGTAATAATAATGTGCTCCACTCCCTCAATGCCCCTATCCCTTGTATGATGCCGGTATGGGGGTAACCCCTCCCTCCAGGCCCATCTATGGCCAGCACAGCTGTCCAGTGATGGAAAGAGGGAAGAATGTTAAACTTCCTGTTGCCGCACAGCAGCGCGCCCCCCCCGCCCAGCTGTGCCGTCGGGCAGGATGGGTGGGAGTTCCTTCCTCTGTGAACATCTGATTCTCATTTTGGAACAAGAAGGTGAAAAAAGGTCAAATTCCTCAGGCGGCAAGGCCAGCGTGCTGGGAAAGGCTGGACAAGATTCCGGGCTCTGTATGGGGGCATTGCATAAGCAATGGGGTGGGGGAGGGCAAGGTGGTTATTAAGAGACTGTGATCCCATGGTGGAAGCTTGAACTATATTTTGGGAAGCCCCCCCTGCCCCCACCCCGCCTGTCTGATAGACTTCCCCTCGGCTATGAAGGGAGAAGTGCGGAAGTTTCTGCTGCAGATGGGAACTGAGATGTCCAGGGCAATCACTAACTGGCCAGTACCATTGGGAGAAGATCATCTTCTACAGGAACCTCAGATGTGGCTTATGGAAACATGATCTACGCTGCAGCTGTAGTGTACTTATCGTAACTGCGCACATTAAGTAACGACCTCAGCAGGATTATTTTAACCAAGCGCCACCAGTGTGGGCACCTGTGGGTGTCTGTGCTGCCTGTCGCACCGTGTTAAGAAAATAAGAACATAAGAAATTTACAAACAAGAGGAAGCCATTCGGCCCATCAAGCTCGTTTGGGGAGAACTTAGCCAATAGACTATTCCATACTCTACACGCTGTGTAAAGAAGTGTTTTCTCAAATTCAGTTTAAAATGTTCTACTAATTTCCACCTATGGCCACGAGTTCTACTATTTAAACTAATATTAAAGTAGCCATTTGGCTGAACAGCATCGAGATCTGTTAGAATCTTATACCTGGATCATGTCCCCCCCTTAATCTCCTTTGCGCAAGGCTGAAGAGATTCAGCTCAGACTTAGCTTGCTTTATGATGATTCACATGGGGCTGACCTGGAGGTCCTTACACCCTGTGGATTGTGTTTGTGTGAGCACTGCGTTCTTGGTTGTGACTTTGGGGGGATGCAGTGTCACCATGGAGATGCACAATGGGGGGCAGTGACAATGGAAACATGAGACCTCGGGAGCCCTGCTCACCAAGCATGCCCTGGAGTGTGTCCCCGAGTGTGTCACTGAGCATGTCACTTGGACACATGAGACTCCAAGAGCCTGGTTCACTAAGTGTATCCCTGAAAGTATCCCCAAGTATCTCACTGTGTGTGTCCCTTGGAAACCTGAGACCCTGAGAGCTTCGTTTACAGGGTGTGTTACCAAGTGTGTCACTGAACGGTATCTATGGTCACCCCCATGTTGGGGTATGCTGGTGTCAGACTTGGTCTGAGTGTGTGATGGAGCATGTCGCTGGGCATTCCCTGCTTCACAGATTTCATGAAAGATCCCCTATGTTACACCTACTTGCCTGGAGATTTGAGTGCTGAAACCCATTAAGCCCATCAAAGGACAAAAGGACAGAGGTTCAACAGTGGTCACCTAAATGCCCTATGGAGGTCACCTAAATTACCTAGAGACGTCCTAAGTGCCCTACTGAGGTCACCTAAATGTCCTATGAAGGGCACTTAAATGCTCTACAGAGGTCACCTAACCTGAATGTTTAACCTTTGTAGGAGATGGGTCCATTTCCCGTGTTCGCCTCCCTGCTGTCTGGGGAGAGCAGCATTCTGAAGGAACCCATGCACATTATGAGACCTTTTTTCAGATCTCTTCATCCTGATCTTCCACCTTGGAGGCTTTGCTGACCCCTCTGTCTGCCTGGCATTGTATGCAGAGGGGGTGAAAAGCAGCCACATTCAGAGAGACACTGGAAATACAGAAATTATTATGCAGAATGCTTACACTCCCTTATCTTCTGGGCCTCGTGGTGAGATTGTCACTGAGGAGACCTGCTGTCTCACAGCAATGCTGAGTGATGGTGGCAGTGGCTGTGGCTTCGGTTCTTTGAGGTGGAGCGGCTCCCATTGCTCGGGCAGGATGTGATACGCTGTGGTGGGGCGATTGTGGGGGTGCAAGGGTGGGGTTTTTTGCAGAGGGTCTAAAGCAGGCAGCCTTTCATGCAGTGGGGGGCCTGTGTCTGCTCCGGTCTCATTTGGCCCGACTCTGTCTGAAGCGCCCAGCATTATGATCTGTGAAGGTTAGCCTGTGGCCCTCCCTGCTGGTGCTGTCCCATACCTGAGCAGTAGCCTGAAACGTTCCCTGTGGATGAGATAAGACATGTAATTGATGTTTGCCTCCAAAATGGCAGCTAGTTTAGCTAGCCGGGTGTGGCATTTCCCAAATATCAAGCAAGTTAAGTGTTCTCCCAACTGTGAGACTCTGAGGGGGGTAATTCCTCAAGTTCCCCCCCACCCCCCACCCGATCCAGCTTTAGGTCAGGGGAGGACGTCTAGATTGTTCACGGCTTTGTGATTGGTTTTAACGGGTCACCCCAGCAGCTACATTCTCTAACTGATATATATCTGTGAAGTTGATCAAAGTACAGTTCTGCAAAAGCCATCATTGACATTGGAGTACTTCAGGGTTCCTCTGCTCACTCCATAAATCTGTCGCGGCTCAGCTAGCCTGCTGCGGAATGACCCAGGGCAGGTTAATACACATAAAACGGACTCAAGTTTACAGGCTGACCTATTCCTGAGCTCTTGCAGTCTGTGTTGTGGTTCACCTTCTTCCCAGGTTGAGCCGTCATTCATCTTAATGGCCAACCCATGATGCTATCATCTATAGGATCAGGGATTCCGACCGTGGTAAGCGTCAAGGCAAATGGTTTCCAGGGCAACTTGGCAGCCCATCCCTCATCTCCATCCCCCTTAGCTTCTGAAAGCAGGCTCCCAGGACTGCTTGATTGTTTTCTGCTTACAGCTGATGCCACAGAGTTAGATCAGTTTCCTGTTCCCCCAATATGTCCCTTCCATCTTGGCAGGGATGTTCTCATACACATCCCCTTTCCTCTCAGACTTCTGTCCGGGGTGTGAAGGTACATGTATGGCAGACTCAGCGATGGTGAACAGAATTGGTCATGTTGAATGAATTATCCCTTGGAATGACTGCTGGTGTACATTCATCAAAGACGTAACAGACTCATGAACGTGGAGGCAGCACAGGCTGCATCTGCTGGCTGATGGTGCTCAATGGGCCCTCAGCACTCCAGCTCGTTACAGCTTCATGAGATCTGTTTCGGAGCAAGTAATGGAGATTCGGCAGTGTCACTGTCTTGACAGTCTCTTGCTCTAAATGAAGAAAAGCTTTAGCTAGAGTTTTGTCCTGCGGCTACACACACACAGACACGCACACATGCACATTATCATAATGACGCGTTTCCATAGCTACCGCAGACTAGCCTTCCAGGCACAGAGCCCTTTGTTTGTAGCTGGGGTGAGCTAATATGAAGTGACTGCCTTCTCCACCAGCTCTGGGTGTAACAGTGACTCTGCAGATGGCATGGATCTCTCTTTGGGTAACAGGAACTTTCGCAATGTGAAATGAAAAGGCCTCATGGGCTGTAGCTGCGAGTCTGCAGGAATCTCCATTGTTAGCCTGTGTTTTCAGTGACTCAGCTCGATGCATTGGTTCCCCCCAAACCCTGGGCTTCGCTTTGTCTTTGGCTTGACTTCTCTATGGCCCCGGCTCTGCTGTAGGTTTGGCGTTCCCTACAGGACTGCTCTTTGACTCCCGTTTGAAATGTCGATATATCTGTGTGCTTCCAGAGGGCTACGCAGAGAAGCACAGCCTACAGACAGCGCAGAACCTACTTCAGGAAGATATGATCCGCACTGAGGAGGAATCCGAGGTAAAATACACCATGTGACACTTTGGCAAAGAAGCCCCTTTTATGTCCTGGATCCTTCCGTGCAGTCATGTGCTGGGAGCTCATTGTGTCCACAGTTTGCTAATTCTGACATTTTCAAATTACTCTCTGGTTCTCCAGTTACTGAACTTAACCAGAAGGAGTTGACCCCCATGCTGACTGTGTTTGCTCCATCACTACTGTAATATTTGCCATGTATGCGCTTACAGCCCCTGCATTATCCAGTGTCGTATTGATGTTTTTGCAAATATCTCTTACATAATTAGTCTACAAACACTTGAGTGAGTCGTTTCATGTCCAGAAGAGGCTGTGATCCATCACGACATGATGCCTGTGTGCTTGGGCTGTTCCAGATGTAACTATTCATGGCCACCCAGCTCCAGGGAGTCCGTGATCAATGCAGTAGGGGCTATATATCTCTGCACGACGTGGCTTGATTGATTGAGCGTCGTTCACTCGTAGCCGCGCTCCTCCGAGTGCAAGCCAGCTCAAACCGGTTTGTTTGAAAGAAGCAGGGCGCTCCATTTGGGCCTCTTGCTCATCATGGCTGGCCCTCATCCTTTCATCACTTCATCTCTAAATCCTCACTGCGTCCCAGTTCCTACTTACAGGCACGCATTGCAAGCAATATTGCATTTTGACTGATATGGTTTATTAGCAGCTTTATTAGGGTGCAGGGGAGGCGGGCGGTTGTAGGATCGCAGAGACACCATGTCCGTTTCGGAGGTGCAGCTGTTATCCTCGCTGGAGGCGCATAAGAGGCTGGTCGATAAGCAGCACTCAGACAACTCCCTCTCAGGGGGCCTGCTGGGGTTTCCAGGGGGGTGCGGTTTGCCCACCCTTAAGCGTCATTAATTATTTACCCCCACACAGGGGGACAGACAGGGTCAGCCACCTGCTCCCTCCCCCACACACACACGCCCCTCCCAAACTGGGACTCCTTCAGACAGATCAGGTTCATGCAACTTTGCTGGGAAATATCAAAGCGGAGCGTGTTTGCAGGCATCAGGGAGCCTCCCACAGGCGTCCAGGCCTCAGATCTCCGGCAAAGCTACAGTGGCGAACAGCAGGATGCAGTGGTATGGCGTAAGCAGGCAGGATTGCTGTTAGCATGTGCGTTAGGCTAAAGACGCAGTGGTATGGTGTTACATATGCTGTTACATAATTGGTTTTATTTTACTTATAGTATTTTTATTGCAATGAAAGTCAGGTTCACTCATCATTCACTTACTGATAGCCTTCACTTATTTATCATTCACGGTAATTACTCCTTCAGAGACTGCCATGTTGTCTGATGTCACAGCATCTGATTCTCGGTGAAGTCGGGTTTCCCATTCGAAGCTCTGACTTTGACAGCTGTTCCATAGTACCTTTCAATTTGGAGGCTGAATATTTTTGAGTTCTGAGTTGTCCAGAACAGACTTGAAGAGCCTGGTCTGTCGTTTACGTGTGCTAGGCTAACGACGCGATGGTACAAGGCTACTACATTATCCAACTAACATAATAGCACTATTAAAATACTAACATACTAACATTATTAACGTATTCACCATAGTCCTTGAGTTTTGTGGGGTGGATATGTCCTCGCAGCCTTTTTACTCCTGTGCCTGTTTTTTTCGGGTCAGGATCTCCTGGAGAGGTTCATGGAGGGCACTGTTCCCCTGGAGGGCTTCCTGGAATCCTTCCAGAGATCCAGGAAGACGTACCATGTTCGGCGGGCTCAAACCGAGAAGATCCAGGAATTCACCAAGGCCGAGAGAAATGCCCGGAAACACTGTGTGGCCCCTGAGGAGAAGGCGGAGCCTCTGGAGTTGCGGGCCAATGGCTTTCTGGCACAGGCCCCGCCCCGCGTATTCCAGCTCCGCTACGGGCTTACGCCTGCCATCATCCTGCCCCGTTGCCCCCCTGGATCCTCCCACGGCCCCATCCATGCAGTCAGCCTCCCTCCCCTGGACACCCGGCTGGTCCAGAGCCACTCCCAGGGGCCAGGGGCCCCGCACGCCTGTCCTGGCCAGCCTGTGGGCCTCCGTGTGATTGGACAGATTCCCGGCTGGCCCATCAGGCCTGTGCGGCTGCAACAGCTCTATCGTCCCAGCCAGCATCAGCCGGAACCACCCTGCCGATAGGGCTGTCGCCACCATGGCTTTTGTGGACCCATCACCAGGCCGGCATGTGTGGCCCAATGGTGACTCGGGGGATAAAAGCGCCGGGTTGCCCATACAGCATCTGAAAATTCCCCAAGGGATCCATCAGCAGCCAGGCAGAACCATTTCAGTGCTGCCACCAAAGATCCAGTTGCCATGGCAACCAGGACACAACAACGGCTGCTGTTTGAATGTCACTCCCGTCAGAAGCAGCTAGGGGACATCAGGCCCTCTGTCACCTGGGGAGCAAAGCAAGAGACTTGCAGGGATCTGCACTTTCGCAGAGAGGATTAGCCGTGTGGAGGAAGCCACCTTCTGTCTCAGTGGCGATTAATAAAGTCCATGTCATGGTGTTTGTTACAGACCCACAGTCACCCTGCGTTTCTCTTTCTCTTTCTCTCTCTCCTTCTCTGATGGCTGTTTCTGAAGCGTGATCATTAATCCCCAAGAACTAACTCCAAGTCAGCTTGTCAATTACAGAGATAGGATGCATGGGACGCATACTGTCATTCTCATCAGTCAAAGTACAAACAAGAAAGTAATAATATAAGTATATAAACCTGATATAAACATGACATTTTAAGACATAGACAAAAAATGACTCCTGTAAATGATTTACTTGTTCACGGCAGTTTGTATGCATGGCCGGTCTGCCTTAATATGATATGGTAATAAGTTTTGCAATCCGGCATTCTCTATGTGTCCTGTGCTGCAGAATTTGATACTGTTTACAGAAACTCCTTTCCATGCAAGTGCATACACACACAGGCACACACCCACAATCACACATACAATCACACCCACAAACAAACACAGTCACATACACAGGCACACACCCACAATCACACAATCACACCCACAATCAAACCAGTCACATACACAGGCACACACCCACAATCACACATACAATCAAACCCACAATCAAACACAGTCGCATACACAGGCACACACCCACAATCACACATACAATTACACCCACAATCAAACACAGTCGCATACACAGGCACACACCCACAATCACACACACAGACACACATACACAGCAAAAGTGAACTTTCTGAAGTGGATTGTTCTACTAGCAATAATTCTCCCCTTGTTATTTAAGGTGCATTTCCCCCTCTTTTTCTTGAAATCCATCACCGCCCCCCAGAGTCTGGCCATGGTGCTACCCCCTGTCATGCCCCCTTGCAGCCACTGTCACATGACATGACACATGAGGCTGAAGCTAGCTTCCTGTGGAGACCCCCACCCTCACATGTTACTGCAAACTAGCTCTTTTCTAATACTGGATCTACTTTTGTTCCTCCCTTGCTGCCTGCCATGTCCCAGCAGGACTGAGATAGCAGTTTTGATAGCGGATATGTAGGTGGCCAGCGGTGCGGGTACAGGTAGGGGAGAACACGGGGGGGCCCATCTTCCTGTGGGCAGAGCCTGGCAGACACGGGCGTACCGGCTGCCAGTCCTGCTCCACAGTCAGTTTTACAGAGGTTGTCAGAGAGGAGAGTCAGCCAGCGTCCCTGGAAGAGTCAGGGGTCAGAGGTGATCCAGTCACACAGCCTGCTATTGAATTTAACTCCATGACCTTCCTTGACAGAAACAACTGCTTAAAATCTAAAATATATGTGGGGCAGTTAAAGAGCTGCGGGTGTAACATGTTTTTGATTATTTTGTTGCCAAACAAGAGGTCAGAGAGTGGAGACTGTGGGTGTTGAACGTGGCCAATCAAAGGAGTGGAGACATCAGCCGCTGTATCAGCCTCCAAAGTTTCATAATTCAACCTGACGAGTGAGCAAGTGTTGAGCAGTCACAAGTCCTGGCCACAGTCCCTTGCTTGTGAGACCGCATTTGTGTGCGCTGAGCAGAAATACGCCCTTGCAAGGATGGTTTCTCGCTTGCAGATGCTGTTTTGCATGCTTGTATTACATACGTGCATGTGGTTTTTATGTGCACGTGTTTAGAAACTAAACACCATAACCACGGACCTTTCTACAAGCATAGCCCATGTGACTGGGGCCTGAAAATGTGACAGGGGGCATGTCCAGGAGGGCCAAGGTCACATGATCAGTGTCATTCTGAGAGCACAGGGTCATGTGCCTCATCAAGGCTGGCGCAGTACAGGGTGAGGCGTCAGGAGGCCCGGCAGGACAGTCTTAGTTACACCGTTTACCCTGCAGGTCAGATACGGTGTCGGACTTAAACATCCCATTTTCTGGGGGTTGTTCAAGCCTCACTTTTTCCTTTATATGTCACCAACACTGACTACTTATTTTTTTAAGTGGGGGAGGGCTGTTTCCTTTTCCCAAGCCCAGAATCATTCCTGAGAGCGTTTTTCCACGAAACCTGCAATTAGATTCCATCGTTTATCCATTAGCTTTGTCGCTAAGGCACTGAAGCGTGCTCTGTTCCCCCGGAGGGCTGCCCAAAACGCACTCTTCATACCTTTTCGTCTGTAAATGATTCTTTTAATGCCCAGGAGGTATTTTACTGTAAAATTTAACCTGGGTAAAGAATGGCTTAAATGGTCATGATGGCAGGAGAGTAGCACACCAGGTTGCTAGTGTTTGTTTATGTATTAGCTGAGGCCAAATCCCTGGGCTTTTTAATGTAAAGTAAATGTCAGACCCAGTGTCCCAAAGCTGACACAGCAACACGCTTCCCGATAAACACGCAGCAGCATCGACTCGCTACACGCTAGCACCAGGCCAGCACCACTGCCACCATAAAGCCTCTCAACGCTCTGGGGGCCTGAGCAGAGAACAGCCAACAGGAAAATCACTCAGGAAGCGTTTATGCTCTGCTTAGCCTCGGCCACATGGTACTGCCCTCCGCTGTTCCTGGGCCACCGAGCCGCATGCCCGACGGACGTGGCGGGAGCAGGAATGCCGTGTGGCAGAGCCAGGATGAGGAGAGTCTCTTCGAGGAATGTCAGGCAGTACGGCAGCAGCGAGTGACCCGATTATTATGAGTAATGATACCCTGACCTCTTGGGAACGGCATAATAAAACACAGCACACACATCTGTTCTGTGTTACGTTCATTAATTAATTAGCATAATGAAGTACATATTAGGGCTATTCAAATACAATAAACTCATTGGGCCCCTCAGCACCGCAGCCTGGTGGGGCAGCTGGAGGGGAGTGAATAAAGAAAACGGGGCGGGGGGGGGGCTTTCTATTCCCTGCTCATTCAGACTTGTGTTACATCAGTGTCAGCAGCTATCGCCCTCAGCTCTGATTGGCCGATTTTCCTGTCATTCAGACACATTCCATGCTGCTGTTTCCATCACTTTATTGGCATGGCTGATTTTGCATGGGAAGTCCCACTGACACAGGATTCCTGCTAAGATCGGCAGCCAACTTTAACGGCGATGTTGTGAGCACAGCATGACTTTTTTATAACCTTTCAGGCCATGTTGGTGATGGCAAAGGCCCACATTAAATGCTGTTATACGTTGATGTCCCTCAGCCACGTTTAACACTTCATAGATCTGATTTGATGTCGTAAATTTGATTCTTTCTGGCTTTGCTGTCCGGAGCTAAGAGAAGACAGGAAATAGATTTAAATTTCTGTAAGCTGCCCAAAAAGGGCCGTCCCACTGAACGTGACGCAGGGAGAAGCTCCATCAGATTTTCCATGGAACGTGGAGGATTTTAAGGAATGAAAATAAACTGTTTAAAAAAAAAGTCACGTCAGCTGGAAGTCACAGTAGAGAAGGAGGTGTGTCCTGTCTGTGCACTCTCAGCATCGATTGTGCTCTGACAGCCAACCAGGTGAAAGTAAAACTGAGTCTCCCCCCCCATAAGTGGAGGAGGGAAGATACTGGAGTGGGGTGGGAGGGACCAAACCTACAGGGAGCTCTTACATGACATAAGGCTGTGAGCACTGGAGTGTCCCACATAACACAATCAGAAACAGTTTGTTCTCCAAATACGAATAGTGCACGGAATTTGTTCTGGCGCTGATAGTGTCATTTGTGCACAATTACACATACAAGCAAGATAAATAGTACAAAAAAAACAATAAACAGAATAAGAATACAAAATAGAGATTCAAAAAGAAATAAAGACGTGTAAATAGTAAATAAGCATGTAGACAGATAAATAAATGTGAAACATGATAACACAACTTCTTCTAGGGTGGGTATTTTTGAGACAATTTTTTAAATTTTACTTTTTTTCTCCCACTTTTACAACAGAGGCATAAAGATAGAGTATCTGTCCCAGTTTACCCTTTGTACCACTTAACCAATATTCACCTTAACTGTGTTGAGTGAGACATTCAGTCATATACACTTATTCATATTTAATTTCCCATGATGTTTATTTACCCTGTTCCAGGGAGACCCCTGCCAAGTGCTTGCTGGGATGGCCGTGAGCTGGATAAACCATCACTGAAGACTTAATACTCATTCAGGGAAGCCTCTTTGATACCAAGCCTCCTTTTATCCTCTGGCTAAACAGCAGTCGCCTGACACGTGATGTATCAGCACAGTCTCGACGTGCAGAGAATACAGCAGCATGTCATTAAAAATCATGTGGCGTGCAGTGATGTGTGTGCGCATGCAGGGGTGAGTAATTCATCAAACACATACAGACAGCTCAGCTGGATAGGAGCGACCCTGGGGGGTGAGACACGGGGAGTCAGGAGCTACCAGGGAGCTCAGGGGAGGCCGGCGTTCCCAGGAAGGCGAGCCACAGGTCACAGGTCATGGGGGGGGTCATCGCCATGCTGACACCGGTCCTGAAAGCCCAGAAACACACATGGCCTGATTTGCAATGGTCGCCAGCTGCCTACACAAGATGGCCGATTCTGCCGAGGGGGCAAACACAAGCAGAGGTGCTTGCATGCATGCATACATACTTGCACCTACAGCCATACATGAGCCTCATGCATCAGAGGGCAAGTGAGAAAATTTGTGTTCTCACAGCACCAGCTCTTAGATAACAAAGGATATCCTGGTGCACAGATGTCAAGATGCAAGAAAATACAAGGCTTCACAGAAGACAGAGATTAGATTTGTTTAATGTAGTGCACCAACATCTAAATGGTGAAATATATACACTGATCAGCCACAATATTAAAACCTGGTTTATATTGTGTAGGTCCCACTTCTACCACCAAAAACAGGTTTGATCAGTCAAGGCATAGACTCCACAAGACCTCTGATGGTGTGCTATGGTATCTGGCACCAAGGTGTTAGCCGCAGATCCTGTAAGTCCTGTAAGCTGCGAGGTGAGGCCTCCACTTGTTTATTCAGCACGTCCCACAGATGCTCGATCAGATTGAGATCAGGGGAATTTGGAGGGCGAGTCACCTTGAAATCTTTTTCATGGTCCTCAAACCACTCCTGAACAATTTTTGCAGTGGGGAACAGCACATTATCTTCTTGAAAGAGGGCACTGCTATTGGAGAATACTATTACAATGAAGGAGTGCACTTGGTCTGCAATGATGTTTTGCTAGGTAGCACTTGTCAAAGTAATCTAAATAAATGCCAGGACCCAAGGCTTCCCAGCAGAACATTGCCCAGAGCATCACACTGTCTCCACTGGCTTGCCTTATTCCCATGGTGCATCCTAGCGCCATCTTTTCCACAGGTGAATGACCACATGCACCAATCCATCCACATGATGTAACAGAAAAACACAGCAGGTCTTCAGTTTTCATTTATTGTCTTTTGATTTAATAAATTGAAAGGAGAGTTTATCCCAACTGTGGGAATGGCATCTCTCTTCACATGACTTACATAACACTTCTTATAGTTATTTGATTAATTAGGAAATGGCATTTCATTGGTTAGCCTAAGACTAATTTAATACACCCCTAACACACCTCCAGCCAAAACACATTTTTGATTGGTCCTCCTTCCTTAGGCATCAGCTAAACATCCGCCTAATGCCAACCCATGAGTCCTAGATAACCACATAGCAATATTTCTTTTTTATTTCCAGTTAATCAACTAGTTCCCTTTCATATGGTGCCAACGCTGGTCCAGCCATCTAAAACATCCTGCCTCTGATGTCCTCCAGCTTTCATCAGAGGAGAGTCGCTCTAGTAACTATCACCATACCCCATGCCTAAGCCACTATCACCGCCCGCTCTGGGTCACGGTGCCCCAGTAACACGATAACAAAACCACTTCCCTATCTTCACTTAAATCACATTTCCTGCAAAAAATGGAGCAAATGTCAAACTAAAGGATTACATCAGATAAATGGAATAAATGTGAAAATTCAATCCAACCTAACATACTAACAAATTACCCACTCCTTAAAACACGAAACTACTGATACTTCTTTGGAAGTAAATCTGTGTCATCAGAATTTGAATTTTATATGCCACTGAAATTCTAACATTGAATATTTATGCATTGGA
>JAODLC010000113.1:31073584-31084840 GCA_026781145.1 Hippopotamyrus pictus
GTTTGGGTCTCCCTCCTGAGACTGCTGCCCCCGCGACCCGACCTCGGATAAGCGGGAGAAAATGGATGGATGGATGGCAATGAAATTTCGGCAAAATGGACTAGCCTGCTGCATCATTTTTTCACTTTGATTTTTGGGGTGTCTTTGAATTCAGTCCCCTGTATGGTTGATAATTTTCATTTCCATCAAACCATGTGGCATCCTTTCATTCCTAACACATTAAACTGTCCATATCAGTATAGATATCTAGCATGCCTTTTTTTCCCATTGAGATCTGATGTGTTTCGAAAGTGTTCCTTTAATTTTTTTTGAGCAGTGTGTGTGTGTGTGTGTGTGTGTGTGTGTATATAAATAATATATATATATATATATATATAAATAATACATATATATGTGTATATGTATGTGTATATATATATTTATATATATATACACACATACATATACATGTGTGATTTATATATATGTGTATGTATATATATATATATATATATATGTGTGTGTGTGTGTATATATGTTCTCAGAAAAAAGGGTAAAAATGTGTACCTTTGCTTACCACTGAGGCTATGCCCTCAAGGGTTTGCCAAGTGTGTGTGTGATTTGCGCATGTCAAGAACAAAGCATCATAGCCAGAGGGAAACAATACAAAAGAACTCAGATAAACAAGGTAAAAAACAAAACAAAGCACATCAGTAGCCAAGTAATGAATAGGTAGGTAAATAGAAATGAAATACATTATTTCTGACCAAGGCCTGTATTGCACAAATAACTTTATTTTAAAACCTTTTTTACTTTAATGCATATGCTAAAGAGAACTCTCAAAGACTGGTTTCCTTTTTAAGAATTTCATTTTGTGGGCTTTAGTATTTTCCCAAAAGAACAACCAAATTAACAACATAGTATTCCCCTTTATTTGAACTGGAGTAATAGAAAAAACATGAAAGTCTCATAGTCATTTTGGCACCCAGGAAGAAATCCAACTAAAGTATAAAAAGGTAAGAGGAAGGTGTTCAGCAGACGTACACTAACTGCAGCTGGAGTCTAAACTATCAGCAAATGTAGCTGCCAAGCTGTTACAAGGGTCACATCTATGTAGTATTTTACAAGGAACTCCTTTAATGTTATTTCTCACAGTTAGGTAAGGATTTGCCCACACGTGCTGCCATAGCGGTTGTAGCGCCTGCTTGCCCTCCCCTGCGGTGGGCTTGTCATTATCACTGTACTGCATGGTCCCGTCGGGGTGTCATTTTCAGCCCAGGTCGATTGTGTAACCCTGCTGCACCCTGTAAAGTGTAAACTTCCTGTTTTAGGGAAAAGCTGAAGCAGAAGAAGCTGATGGCCAAGAAAGCCAAGCAGGAGGAGAGGAAGGCTGATGGTAACACGTGACGTTCTGCTTTGCCGTTTGACGGCGTAAATGCATGTGATCAGGAATGCATAACTGCAGGCCGTGCAGAGTGCAGACAGGAGTCCCACAGTCCACGGCTTATCCACCTGCTCTTTAAACGCTCAGCCTGTCTGCCACATGGCAGCATTATCCAGTATGACGATACTCATGCCCCCCCACCCCTCCCCACCCCACAGATTCTACTAGCGAATCCAGCAGCGAGCCAGAGGGGGAGGAGCAGGAGCGGGAAGCTGAGGATGATGCCGAGGTCCCCAGCTTTGTGATGGGCCACAGGTGACCATCCCCTGCAGGCTGGAGGGGGCCAGCGGTCCCTGGTCACGCCCTGGGGGTCACATTCGGAGGGCGGCCAGGAAAACTGGCCCTGATTCGTTTCTCGGATCCCGGACAGCCAGATTGGTTAAGATGTTTCCTGCCAGTGGTTATGGCTACAGGACAGTGGTGGAGTTCAAGCTTTTTTGGTTTGCCAGGATCGACAACCGGATGTTTGGTCGTTTATTTTGAGGCTCTTCCTGACATTTTCTTTGTGTCACATGACTGTTCAGAATTCATCGGGGATTTGACATGACCCCACAGATTACTATCATTTGTATGTGTGTATATCCATTTAATAAAGACGTTAAGTACCTTTTGCAATTGAGTTCTGAGTTAAAAAAATCTAAATCGAAGTTCTCGTAACTCTTATCCATGCCCTTGGCCGTCCTGTCGGATTTTAGAATAAGAACGGAAAGAAATCACGTTCCTGCCAAACGCTGCCTGTGATTTAGCTCCTTTATAAATCATTTTTTTCTTTTCTTTGCCAGTGTTAACCCTCCTTGCTTCACTTTGGCGTTCATTAATTAAAGACGTCCCGTAGGGCTGGAGGATACAGACGTTGCCCTCAGAATGCTGTCGCTCTCCAGCCTCTTGTGGTGCTGGAATGTGCTCCAAAGGAGTGTCTGGGGGCGGGGGGGGGGAATCGGGAATCCAGGGCTCCACGCATTCCACCAGCTTCTGCTCTCAGGCATTCCTGGGAATGTGTGTGGCGTTCCATACCAATCCTGCAGCACTCCTCTGTGTGTTACGGGCATGTGGAAGTCGTTTGAAAGCTTCATGGTGGTGAGACATAAGTCCCCTTGAGAGCTTCCAGATGCACCAGTTTTAAAAGCTTTTCAAATTAGCTACAGGTCAGACTGGATCTTTGTGGTCGGCTGTCTTAAGGATTGATTTTAACTCGATTCCTCTAGCTAAACGATGTATTAATTACTGTACATTACTGCATTATCATTAGATGTCAATTGTGATGTAATTTTTATAAGGATTGCCGGAAACCAAGATTTTTTTTTTCCATCAATGAATTTTTACTATACAACAGGCATTTTGAAATAGTTTATGACAGCAGTGAAGTTCCTCAGGTCAGTTTGTGTCGGAATGATCTGGCAGCTGCCTCTGTCAATGAAAGACTGAAGAAAACTGAAAGGTGTGACAGTGACATAAGGAATTCTTGTCGTTCTCTGAAGTTTTTAATTTAAAAAACAGCAGTGTATGAAGGGTGAGTAATGAGGCACATTGGGCTGGATGCCTGTCCATTACAGGTGTAAAAGGGGCTGTTCACCCCAAAACTGAAAAAGATTTTTTTTTTGGGGGGGAGGGGGTGGCGGCAGTTAGTGCCATCTATCCATGTAAGTCATTCTGCTGGGAGATTCCTAGTTCTGGAGATAACAGCTATAGAAATGTTTGGCTTCTCTTGAATATAATGGCTTTGAAAGGCATGTTTTCTATGGTGTTTAAAGTCCCCACAGTGGGTGGGATTCCTGTCCATTACCAGGGTTGTCAACTTTGGTGATATAAGTGATATAAGTCTTTACACACATGCACACACATTTACATGTATGTAACAGTTTTATTACCTTTTAAATATTTTGTAGGGTTTGCAAACTACCCCAACGCTTTTGGTGTAGATAATTTTAGGTTTATAATGGAGTAATACAGATTTTCTGTGAGATTTCTTGCGTGAGCGTGAGAGTCATGCCAGATGCTTGAGTTGGCAGCCCTGCATTACATGGTGCTCATACGTGCTACAGGCAGCTTAGAGACTCCAGTGAAGCTGACTGCATGCTTTTGGCTTGTGGGAACAAACCCACAAACACTGCACATTCATTAATATGTTCATTCTTTGTAAGGAGAGCATTTTTCCCAAAATATTTATGTAAGATATTACATTGTCTGTGTCCATCCATCCATTCTCATTAGTGAAAGCTGGGGTTGGGGTTAGGCCATCAGAAATGCGTTCTGAATGTAGAGGGACAGCAGAAACCCTCACCTTTATTGTTTATAGGTTTATAGGTAAATGAGAAACGTTCATGTTGTGCTGGCAGAAAGGATTCTCACTACTGGAACTACTGATTTTTGAAATATATATTTATGATATATAGAGATATAGAGATTTCCACCGGAAATAACCAGACTTCCCTGAACACACTTATGTTAACACAAGCATTCAAGTTCTGCTTGTACAGGGCGCAGGTTCCGTCAGACTGGGCCTCTTGGGAACGGCCCTCTGCCCCCCCCCCCACCCTCCTCCAGGTCCCCTCAGGGACTTGCCTCTGCTGCCCCCTGGCTGTCATCCTCATTCTCTAAACTTTCCTATTATTTCATGCATTCTCTCATTCATTCATGTATGTTCTCATTGTACTTCAATTTCACAATACCGGTGGTCCCTTTATACAACATTTTTCTAATTTATTCTCTTAATTTTTCTTTCCAGTTATATTGTTATACACCTTGGCTTGCACCATTCTTCTGTTTTCCGATGTCACTCACTTTATGTTCAATAAGTCCTGAGAGTGGAGCATTTTTTCTAATATTTCCGAAGAGATCATACACAAATGAAAGTTAATCAAAGAATTTACCATCTGAAAAGAGAATCTATACCGTATGTCGAAAAAATCCCTTAAGAGTTTACATGATTTGATGTCTTTGCAGAGTAGTGTTAGAACATTGAGCCTTATCGTATCACACATACAGATATTTCATTTTAATATTTCCTCTGTCTAATTATCCTGTAGACATCAAAGTTTTCTATTTACAATTTGTTCCAAAAGGAAGTTGATTTGGCTGCTGGATAGAATGAAAATGAACAGTTTGTGAGGGATTAGTGAAGATAACAGGACACTGATTGCCTTAATTTATTGTACCTAAACTTGAAGAACATGCTTATTTCTCTTGTGTTTGGTTATCCTCTCCCTCGTCTGCCTAGGAGAACTTCTGTCCGTCGTTTTACGTCAGTCGCCTTGTTCGTCACGTTCGCGGCTGTTTGTAAGTTGGCTTCTTGTTCATCTGGTGCCTGTTTTGATCCTGAATGGCCCGAAATGCGTCGAGCAGCCGTTCCCACATTCACGCCCTCCACACCCTGACGGGATGCATTCTCCACGCTCTGCTGTGGGAGGGCAGCTCATAGCTCCACACAAAAGCTGCTTTAAACCTCAACCTCTCTGTTTTAGCTCAGTCAGCCCTGCCCAGGTGTTCTGTACGGACACAGAACGTTCTCACAAGGGGTGTCTGTCACCAGCACAGTGATCTGAGATGGCTTTGCTCGCAGAGGCCTGTGTCATTTTATTCCTGTTCTGTTCTGTCGTGGAAGGGGCCAGTAAGTACATTTTTCATCTACTTCTTCTTTCATGAATCCAGAACTTAATGAAAAACATGAAAGCTTAAAATGGCATGTGAGAAGCGTTACAAATGTGGATATTCCACCGGATGTGTTTAGACATGTACAGTACTATGCAAAAGGTAGTTAATGATGTTTAAATGATCTTCATGTTGGTGTAAAACTAATATATATGTCAAAGTGTCATATAATTTTTTTAGTTATTTAATTAAGTTAATTAATTAATTGAGCTGGTTGTGAAATGTATCAAATGCAGTGAATAGCTTGAGTGCACCTGAGGAGAAGTTTGGAAACTGAAACAGTGTTCTAACCATCTAAGAAGATATCAGTAACTTTTTGGCAAATTTCTTCTTCTGAGAAAATCTTTTCTATTCATTTGCATTACTTCTAATGTTAAATTTTATATACATTTTTATTTTATTTTAATAGTATTATGCACTGTACTGTAGATTCCTTTTTTTTCTTATGGATGCTATTATGTGTCATTTCTTTGGCTTTCATCACTGGCAGTTAAATACTGACTCTGTCACTGTGTCCATTTAGATTCTTGTTGAATGTGTCAGGCTTACCGAATCTTCGGACACCGGTTTGCTACATGTCTAAATGGCTTAGAAGACTTTTTCATGCTTCTTTTTGACTTCATCATATTTATTGTAATGTGCCTATTTTGAGTGTCAGGCACCTCTGAAAACTTCCAAGAAAACAGTTGATTTGCATTTAGAAATTGTAGCGAAATTATGGGGAGAGTGGCATTGATTTACAGGAACATTTAAGTCAGATGTTCTCAGTGGGACACTGAGATCTGAAGGTACCCACCTCAATTGCCCAAACTTGTTCATCTGAAAAGTGAAATTTCTGCTCAGCCAGCTGCTATGGCTGCCGTCCTGCCTGTATGCGTCATTACAGCAGGTCTCCTGTCACGTCCAGCCTGCTTCGTATCCATGTCAGACTCCAGACTTACCTCAAACCCTGGGTGAGGACACTTCATGATAGTGTCACATGCGTCAGTCCCTCATTCCTGCCTGACGTGACTGAACTTGCCTGGACTCTTACTGTCCCAATGAAGAAACACTCCCATACAAAAAGCCACCAAACTCAACCGGCTCTTCTCTATAAAAGTAAATCTTGCGCAACAGAGTCTTTAGACACACAGGTGCCTGTAACAGTTAAAAATAAGCCAGTGATGGATGGAAGGGTAATGTACCCTAAACCTAACCCAAAAACCCACCCAAGGATGGGTGGAAGGATCTTCTATCCTAAACCTAACCCCAAAAAACATCCAGCGATGGGCAAAATATTTTGACTGTATATGCTCTGGAATTACCTAAAAGATCCAGCCTGTATGTTTTCTCTGTTTCTCTCAACAGTTACACAAGTGAATACACCACCTGAGGTCTCTAGCTACAACTTGGCAGCAAAGATCACCAGCACAACCGCTGTGCTTAACCAGCCCTACTGCTACTTTAACACAGCCCCTCAACCCTGCCAGTGTGACATCTACATAGTTCCTGCTGTGGCTTCAGGTACATACGCATCATCTCCTCTTTAAGGCACAGTACGGAGGAATATTAGGGCCACCTAAAATGGAAAAATAAAATTGGGAATTGCTGTGCTAGAAGAAGCCATCTGTAGAGTTCAAGTTTTACCTCAAAACTTCTGACTTAAATCTCAGAACTTTATTTCAATTTTAGTCTCAAAACTTTAAACTTTAATCTCAAAATATATGTATTTTTCCTTTTAGGTTGTCCTAATGCTCTTCTGTGGAATAGGGACATGTAACTGTCTGTACTGCTTTTGTGCTATTTTAAATGCTATATCTTTTGTATTAAGTTACACCTCAAATGTTAGTGACAGAGCTGATTCGGTGCTTAAATTTACAGAGCATGAATATATTCCGTATGGAAAATTCTAGATTTAGCTATGTGATGAAGTTAAAGCAGACATTTCTCCATTTGAACAGGAGTGAACAATTTCAACAATGATGAGGCAAATGCAAACATACTGCAACTATCTCCTTATCCAGTCGCTTTTGCGACAAGCTCTTCAAAGAACTACTTCCTGACAAAAGTAGGGCAGCTGAGCAGCTTCCCGTGTGTGGCGTCCAATACGATCACGTATGTGAGAGTGGGATCGGAGGGGAACTGCAGTAGCACAAACTGCAATGGGGCGTTACCAGCCGGCTCCAAAGTGAGGTACGCTGCTGCCCAGTTACCTTCCCGAAATCCCAGGCTGCTCTTCTCATCTGTCAGCTGACTAATAAACTGCAGTGTTAGCTGTTGAGATCATTTATGCGTTGATGTGCTAATGAAAGGTAATGCATCAATAGCTGTGTTCATGAACTGAGCTGTTTGAACGTACTTTCTATCGCAGTAGTATTTATTAGTATTAGCATAGTAAAATAGTATTTTAGGTACTTTTTGAACTTTTAATGAACAGCATTTAGTATTTTGAATAGTGCTGAAAAGTAGATTTATCCAAATATTGTTTTTATACATAGCTTTTTATTTATCTTCTATTTAACCTTTACTTTTAGCTAACACCCCAACATATTTTAATTTAACCTTTGTCTAGTTATTTACTCTTTTTTTGCACAGTAAAAAAGTAGCAAGCCAAATTTTCATTTCACTACAAGTTGTATCAGGATAACTGCAAGTGACAACATTAAATCTTGAATTTCAGTTTTAAGTACGTCCTAATTAACACAACAGAACACCGGATCATTATGGATACACCTTGGTCCAGCGAAGTGGCTCTTAATTCTGGTATGGCTCTGCTGCTGTCATTTTTTTCTTGCTCCACAAACACACAGAGGGATGTGTTAGATAACACTGCACAATGTTTCTCATCACAGTAATAAACCCCGCAAACATCGATAATGGCTTAAGGAGACGGTCTGCTGGAATGATCATCATCACCGCCATCCTATGTGTCCTCTTCTTTGTGCTGCTGCTGCTCCTCATCCTTGCCTTGATTTGTGGCCGGTAATTATGAAAGCATCACCTTCACACTCATTCCATTATATTTATTAGGAGGGGGCAATACCACATTTCCTTTTCGATCTCATTCGATCCCTATACCAATATTCGTGCCGGCCCCACCCTGACAGAAAGTATGCCGAGTGCGGTGGTGGGGGGGGGGACTGTTGAAGACAAAATTCAGAGATGGTTCCTTTTCTCTAGTCACTAGTATCTGGACTCCAGTAAGTCTGACTGTGATATCCATAATACCGCCATTCCCTGTATATTAATTATATCGTGTTGTTGGCATATAACGAATTATCAGATACGTCTTTTGAAAGTGTTGTGTTTTCTAAATGATATGATTACACATTTTTCTCCTTCCTCTTAATCTTGTAGCCGCTTCTCAACATTCACTGAACGAGAACCTCTACCAGCCCTCGGCTCTTTGCGCGTCAAGAAGTACGACACTCACAACCTACAAGAACCACAGTCATATACAAACACCACCTATGTAGACGACGTCAAGAAGTTCAGCACCGATGACGTACTAACCAACAATCAGAAGCCCACTGCCCCTGACCTCCAGGACTCTGTGAAGCTGCAGAGATATCAGAAATTCATGAATTAGGTGCAAAAAGCTTAGCGTAAAGGACAGAGGAGAGCGGCGCAGAGCAGTGCGTGAATGGACTGCGGGCTGCAGCAGCGCATCGCCACACTGCGAGCCTCACGCATGCGCTTTAAAAGCTGCAGCCTTCTCACTGCTAAACCTTCCTATTTATTTTGAACAATGACAATTTATTTTCATGATTTGTCTGCTCGACCTGTACTAATCTTAAATCTACGGAGAACCATTAATGAATCATAACAGTTAATTACAGTTCAGAAATTCAAATAGTTTAAAATCATAGTAATATTTTCAAAAACAGGCAGGAATAAGTTTTACTCTGATAATTGTACCATAATAATAAACATGGGTCTGTTAATTGCTACAGTACTTTTTAAAACATTATGTATCTTTTTTGTATTATTTTAAATCAGATTTATTTTATTGCCAAAGAATGACAAAGACCTATATTTTCCAATCAACTGACTTTAAGTAAAAATAGGCTATTATAAAACAAACTGAATAAATACTTATGTGGGGCTGCAAGTGTATGTGTATAAAGTAATATAGGTATACAGGTGATTATAAATGCGTACAGGGGCGTAGAAATCACGGGGGCAGGGGGCGTGTATCCCTCCAATAATTAATTTGGCATCATTGTCCCCATCCCCACCCCCCAAAAATTTTACATTTAAATTACATTTCAATAGAACCATGTTTCCTGGCCTTCCGTCTGCCACGGACACCTTCCATAAGGCAGCATTTTTCAGCCGCTGCGTGCCACGGCGGTGTATGCTGTCCTTGATTCGTGCATGAAATTGTAAACATTGAATTGCGCGGCGTATTTTTAAAATGTGAATGAATGGCTCAGTTGAAGCCTGGCCGTTTAAAACGTACAGTAAATGTAGTTGCCGCTAATGATGGACAAAGGAAAGCGATCAGCCACCGTCTGCCACCAAGAGGTGCCACAGAGGTCTCCTCCCCTGCAAATACAAGTTTATAGATACGCAGAAAGACGCCGGATGTTACGGCGTTCCGCGCCCGGAGCGCAGAAAAACAAGCCGGAAGACAGGATACGAGGAACACGGGGTTTAATTGCACGAAAGGCAGGCAAAAAACAAACTAACAATACAATGACCGGACTGAGGAAACAAACGGAAACGCGGACTAAATACAATGGACTAATAGACAACAATCGGGAACAGCTGGTAAACATGGGGAATCCACACGGGGTTGATGAGGGGGCGTGGCACACGAGAGGAGCGGACGATCGGGGCATGACACCTGAGTTGGATCACAGCAAAGTCACAGATATAGGCTTACTGCAGGCTGCTGTACATTACCCAAGAGAAACGTTTATATAAGATACCTAAGTAATGGCTTTTTGCTCCCTACTTCACATATTTATGTTGCTAGTCTGGGTCCAGTGGAGTGCTTTTCCTGAATGAATAATTGACGTAACTTTGCTGTCACTAAATGCTTAACATTGTTTTTTTTTATATAAGGATGGGAATGTTTAACGTCTCTGATGTACTTAGGGTGTGTGTTTCTTACATTATACGTTCAAATTACGTTGTCCTGGGTTTTCAATATAGAAGAATATTTAAGGGTTTTGACATAGCTTTTTGGCTGAAATGTGATTTATTAAACGGTCTTTTTAAGAACGTGTTACTTAACTGAACACGTATTTATAAAATGCATTTCACTGGTGTCCAAGCAGGTATTGGGATCCAGCTGGCAGGCAGTTGTTTTACAAAATGCAGAATAATCTCGTTTCTCATTTAATACCTTAAAAGTGACAAGTTGGATTTACTAGGTGTTGTTATTTTAAACACCGTCAAGTTCACATGGGAGCAAATATACCGGTATTGGGATGTTTTTATTATTATTTCATGTAAATGGTGTTAATGACGTGACCATAAACAAAAAGCTTAAAAATTCAGACAAAAGTTCTGTATTTTATAATGCTTATTGAAACTGATAAGATTTATTTCATGGTGTTTTATATCTGCCACAAATGCTTATGTTAAGTCTCTGTAATAAATATTCTCATTAAATAATATTGTCATCACGCATGTTTTTTATGGAATAACACTTGGTATATAGAAAATCCTTTGGGTATTAAACAAAGTAAATTTCGGGGTTACAGTATTTTGTTTTTTAATTGCTTTTTGTTGACTTTTAGCTTCTTAATTAGATTTACAAAGAAATGAATAATAGAAACAATTTGACATAAAAGAACAACACAATACATGCTGTACTTGTAGTGGATCAGGAATCAATCAAATATATATAATCAAAATATTTGGCTTGTGTCCTATATAAAAGTGGCCTATATGAAAGTCCAAGAAGTGCAGCCAGTGTTATTTGAAGGTCTTCTCAAAATTGACAGAAAACGTTCTTACCTTAACCTTAATGGAACTTTATTTCCGTGTTTTACATTGTAACAAAGGTTCTGTCAATGTTACCACAATAACAGTATTATTTGACATGCTTTAAACACAATTAATGTTTAGTCTTCCTGCTAGTGTAGTAGAAGCTAAAACCCTGTGTTCCCCTTGGGGTTAAATCAGGGCTAGATAAGATTTTAACAACTCTGAGCTATTAGTTAAGTTCTCCCCAAACGAGCTTGATGGGCCGA
>JAODLC010000113.1:31093418-31109256 GCA_026781145.1 Hippopotamyrus pictus
TTAAGTTCTCCCCAAACGAGCTTGATGGGCCGAATGGCCTCCTCTCGTTTGTAAATTTCTTATGTTCTTATGTTCTTTACCCTGCCCGAAGTAAAGTTCCTTACATTTCACACCAGGTTATAATCTGACTGTATACCTTGCATGTTCAATTCAATTAAAATTTATTTATATAGAACACTTTAAAAATATCACATGATCTCAAAGCACTTTACATTGCCCCTACCCAATGCCCCCAGAGAGAGCAGCAGAGGAAGTCCATGTGACAAAACAAACCTTGAATACTTAAAGAAAAGATCTTACACTTTCACACTTTCTGATATTAGTGTCTGCCTTCTGAAATTACTTTTAGGAGTATAACGTTTAAAAGAAATGAAGCACAAATCGATGTTCAAGTGCATGTCATCTATAAAGACTATCTATCTATCTATCTATCTTAATTGTATTGTGCAGTATACCACTCCAATAAACCATCAAAAGGCACTAAATACGATATCATAAACATGAGGAGTGGATGAAGTCGCAGTCTTTCGCGCTGTTTTCTTAGGGTAAATATTTACGTTGTGCCGGTCCCAGCTATATTTACTACATTTCCCGAGATAGTCAAGTGGCATTTCTTCTCGTCGAAATACATCCAATGGCGTGACGGAAGGCGGGGAGCGGGCAGCTGTGATTGGGTCAGCGGGGTACGAGGCGGGGCTCGGTCGCTGAGTCAGTGTGGCTCTGACTGGGCGGCACGCTGGGAGAGCCGGCTAAGGGGACGCGCGGCACGCGCTAGGAATGCCAGTGTGCTGGGTACCACTTTGACACGCAGCCAGCGGTCTGCGCGCTGTAAGACCATACAGTGAGCTATATAGTCACCATCTCCCAAAGTCCATTGGATCTGTGCAAATGGCAAAGAGGAGTACTTTGTTTATCCGGATTGTCGAGGGGAAAAATTTGCCCGTTAAGGATATGTAAGTAATCAAACACATTTTTGCAAATATATTACCGGCCATTGTAATTTTATAATACCATTTGCCATATTGTTAATTCGTCTGCCGTTTTCCTAAAGACCGACCTCTGTCAAGAAATCACTTTTTGAATCACAATTAATTTTCTTTAAAAGTTGTGATATAATTTTAGTATACATTTTTTTATTTGATAATATGTCCTAGGCTCCCTGCAGTTGCTTAATGCTGTATTTGTAAATGCAACCGATTTTCATCAAAGTAGAAGGGTTTCCATTTAGTTAAGAGGGTATTTATTGGCATTTGGAAACGTTACGCTTCCAAAGCACACCACGGACGCACACACAAAATGAACGCTGTCTAAATCTCATCGAGATTAAATGTTATGGCATTTACTGGTACATATAGTAATGCTATTGGAAAATAATATGTAAATTCGATATTGTTTATAATGAATATTTAGGTCATTGATTGCGATTGTATATGCCTAAATTCATACAGAGTCCGCAACATCTGGAGATTTGTGATTGGGGAGTCAAATAAATTAAATTGTTTAATGGTACCTAAATGGTAGAATGAGTATTATAGAATGAATATATTTCGTTTGTGAGAGCCTCATTATTATTGGCGTGGTGGATTATAACTGTCAACATACATTTTATTCCACTATGACGAGGCTGGATGGTGATACTGAAAGCCACCAAGTTTTGCAAATAAAATCTCATTGCAAAGGATGCAGATGTCAATGGTGACATCAGGTGCGTAGAGGGAGCGCAGAAAAAGTGTAGTACTGTGGAAGGTGTGAAAGTGCCTGCACAATGTATTGGGCAGGCAAAAGCCGAGCTTTCGGAGGCATCAAGTGCAGCAACTGCGAAGCGGGATAGAAACGGTGCAAGAGCATAAGAAAGTAACGCCAGACTCGTTTTCATAGTGATTCGAAGCCGATGCGGATTTTTGGAGGCAGGGGAGGATAAGAATAACAGATGAAGGCACTGAAAGTGAAGAGCGAAATATCCGCAAGACTCAACACAATCACGGGAGTTACTCAGATGTAACATTTATGGACTATTGAAGGGCTCAAATTAAGTCCAGGGCTGTTTTTAAAGTGCAATTTGTGCACTCTGCTGCCAAATAAAAAATAAAAAATAAACCAATCATGAAAATATCACTGTATACTTAAGCTAACCATTCTAGTCGAAAAATACACATACGTCTACTGTACAAAACACAAAACGGAGCACAGATAAAAAAAATTAAGTAGTAATTAACCATCACATGACCCTCACATCTGCTTACGGTATGTCGTGCTAAAGGCTACAAGCGTTTTTGTGAATTTACAGATTAGACTTATGTCTCATGGAGAATCGGGTCATTTTCTTACTCTCCCGTCCCCCCTCCCAATAACCGATCCCTGCTGGAGTCGACCCAATACCAATAATGGGTATCAGATTGGTGCCATTTATAAAAATAACTTTTTGATGTCATTTGTTTAATTTCTATTTTGTATTTTGCTTAAAAGTGGTAACACAACAAATTCACAAACTGCATCTTTAATATTGTGATCATAAATACATATGATAACTAATAATGTACAGAGTGACTTATCTAGGACACCACGCCACCCCCAACACCACCACACGCTGTACCTGCAGGACCAAGGCTCTGCATCCTGTCTGATTCTGATTTAACCCTGGAAGCACGGGGCATGAGGCAAGGGGCACCCTGGATGGGATGCCAGTCCATCACAGGGCAGGGGCACCCTGGACGGGATGCCAGTCCATCACAGGGCAGGGGGCACCCTGGACGGGATGCCAGTTCATCACTGGGCAAGGGGCAGGGAACACACTGGATGGGATGCCAGTCCATGAGAGGGCAGGCGACACCCTGGATGGGATGCCAGTCCATCTCAGGGCACAGGGCAGGGGGCACCTTGGACGAGATGTCAGTCCATCAAGGGGCAGGGGACACCCTGGATGGGATGCCAGTCCATCACAGGGTGCAGGGCAGGGGACACCCTGGATGGGATGCCAGTCCATCACAGGGCACGGGGCAGGGGACACTGCCCAGGGTCTGGTGATGTGTGGCTCTGTGGGTTAGAACGCTCTGCTTGTGATTGGATGGTCACCGGTTCCAATACTAGGGTCAGCAGAGTGATTTCATCATTGGGTCTCTTAACCCCCCAACTATATGCAACTGCTTTCTCAGGAACTTCACATCACTTTGGCTAAAAGTGTCTGCACGCTGGCTGTGGTGAAATTACATGTTGTTGTACTGTGGGTGTGGAGCTGCGTAAACGCCAACATGGCAGCAGCATGCAGGGACAGTGATTCACCCTCTCTGCATTTCTTTTTGGTGTGGGGGTGCGAGGCTCACACTGCGTCTGTCTGCTGATGACCTCCGGTGTCATGTTCAGATTCTACTCCTGGGTCAGTTCCAGGCTCCTTCAGTCATGTGCCTGGGTGTTTACAGAGGCAGTGTGATGCGCTTGAATTGGATGTGACTCTCCTTCAGTCATGTGCCTGGGTGTTTACAGAGGCAGTGTGATGCGCTTGAATTGGATGTGGCTCTCCTTCAGCATGTTGTTTGTTTACTGAATGCTCCCTCTTTAGCACAGCACTGGGGGGATGTCTGTGTGGCTCAGCAGGTTAGCATACTGTGACTATGATCAGGTCACTGTTTCAAATCCCAGGGTTGGCAGAATGATGTCATCACTGGCCCTTGAGCAAAGCCCTTAAGCTCCGATTTCTCCAGCAACTGACTGACCCTGAGTTCTCAAAAAAAAGAATTTCTGCTCCCCCCCAATTTCTGAGTTTTTAGTTGTAAAAAAACAATGAAACCAAAAATGTCAGCCATGCTGATTCAGCCCCGTAGTGCGTCTGTGTATGTCACAGAGAGAGAGAGCCAGTACCACTTGATATGAGCACCTGCCCTGTTCCTCTGCTACACTCTGCCTTTCAAACAGTGGATTGTAGCTTACAAACTGTAACATCACGAATATGACTTAAAAACAGTGATATTGTGGATGTGGCTTACAAATTGTGACATTGCGTGTGTCTGTCAGCTCACACAAACCTGCTTAGAGAACTAGCTCACTGATTATTGAGGTTTTTTTGTCATTACTCTGGAGGTTTTAATTCCTTTTTTCTGCTTGATTCTGACATTCTTTCTTTCCCTCTTCCCATCTTTCTTGTTTCATGCACCATTTTCTATAACTGGTGGCTCACCATACACTCATGTCACGCAGTTTGGGGGCGACTGTTGAGAACGGTGCAGTATAAGATAAATTGAAATTGAACATCAGATTGTACTGGAATTCTGTTTGGGGGGGGCATGCAGTGGTTGAGGATGATGACTTGAACCAAACGGCTGCGAATTTAGATCCAAATGGAGGCCCTGCTCTTGTACCCTTGAGAAAAGCTACGTCCTGGAAGGGCTGTGGAAAACACACAAGTTTTGTTATGAGAGCCAAGGTCCTGTAAGATCCAGCCGATTCTCATCTCATTTGATTGTGTGGAACTGAAACACTGAATCGGTTTCAAATGTCATAAATAGTCAGCTTGACATTTCAAAAAACCAGCTACCTTCTATGAGACAACATTCTGATAACCTTAAAATGACGGTGCTCGGCCTGCTACAGATGTCCCCAGGGCTGTCTGGCCTGCCACAGATATCCCCAGGCTATCTGGCCTGCCACAGATGTCCCCAGGCTGTCTGGCCTGCCACAGATGTCCCCAGAGCTGTCTGGCAGCTGCAGGTGACCGGGAGCCAACCACCTGCTGGAGGTGGTTGAACTCAAAGTTTATTTTTAGCTCCATGTCACAAACCACCTGGACAGGCACCAACCTCAGCCATACAGCCGGCCCAGTGTCTTCCTCCAGGCCAAATTTCCACTTCCCATTGAAATAAACCCTGTAATATAAAAACAGGGCCCTTTCTGCCTCTGCAAAAGAGTAGATATTGGAATTATGAGCCATGGGATACTGCAGGAATGAGTGTGTTTGAAGAAGAAGGATGATTCACTCAGGGGGGTGGCTCCTGATTGGCCAGCCAGCCTCGGGCGTGAAGGCCACCTGTGAGCAGGCAAATCTTTTGAACTGTGAGACTGCAAAGGCTTCTTGTTCACACACTGTGTGCCCTTTGGCTCTGACTTTGACTGGGCTCTCCACGGCGCCCCCTACACAAAACTGCCCAAAGCACAGCCGATGACCAGATGAAAAGCAACAAAAAGACAGCAAAATGATACCATGTTGGTGTTGTTGTTTTAGCCACCCTGCATGTCTATATGATTACTTTAGCATTTTTATTTAGCAGGCATCCGAAGGGTCAGTCCCTGGAGCATTTGGGGATTGAAAGCCTTGACCAGGGCCCACATTTTGCAATAGATTAATTATTCTTCAGCTTCTGCATCTTGGCTTGTCTTGCTGGTACATTTTCACAGCTCTATAAGACCTTCCTTACTTGATATGAGGTTTCAGTTACATCAAGTTGTTGAACTTTAATATCTATAATATGTACAGTATGGGGTCTACATGACCTATAACATGTTGTATAAGACCTATATAAACCCCATGTTATACATGTTGTATAAGTCACACACTACCAGAAATCACTGAGGATATGTCATGTCTCAGAAATCACAGGCAATGAAAGACATGGTGGAAAGATAAGGGACAATACAGCAGAAATTGAGAGGCTTTGTGGTTCTGAGGGGACATCCAACTCCACGTGAGTGAGTTGCCTTTTAGTAGCTGGAGATCAGCACCAGATGGATGTGAAACTGAAGCAGGACCTATGTCCGTTACTGCCCCATGTAACTCAGGAAAGGCACGTGTTACTGCCCCGTGTAATTCGGTAAAGCGCACG
The DNA here is from genome assembly GCA_026781145.1 of Hippopotamyrus pictus. Classification (NCBI taxonomy): domain Eukaryota; kingdom Metazoa; phylum Chordata; class Actinopteri; order Osteoglossiformes; family Mormyridae; genus Hippopotamyrus; species Hippopotamyrus pictus. Next base: position 31,099,229 of record JAODLC010000113.1, read on the forward strand.
TTACTGCCCCTACAGTAAAGCGCGCGTTACTGCCCCGTGTGATCCGGTAAAGTGCGTGTTACTGCCCCGTGTGATACAGTAAAACACGCGTCACTGCTCCGTGTGATTCGGTAAAACACGCGTTACTGCCCCTTCGGTAAAGCGCGCGTTACTGCCCCGTGTGATTCGGTAAAGCACGCGTCACTGCTCCGTGTGATTCGGTAAAACACGCGTTACTGCCCCTTCGGTAAAGCGCGCGTTACTGCCCCGTGTGATTCTGTAAAGCGCGCGTTACTGCCCCTTCGGCAAAGTGCGCGTTACTGCCCCATGTGATTCGGTAAAATACACATTACTACGCCGTTTGAGGAAAGCGTACGTTTCTCAACCAATTTACATGCTTTCACCTTGTAAATGGCAGGTCTTTGCTGTCTTTTGCAGTAGCGGGAGCAGCGATCCGTACTGTATTGTCAGGATTGACAGTGAAGCCATCATCAGGTATGTCTGTGAATCCTGTTTATTTTTTGCTGACGTTATTATAATGAGTTTTACTAGTGATTAATTAAGTACTTTCTTCAGTTAATTTAAGATTTATGCACTCCGACTTACCTTTAAATTTTTTTAATCTTCACTGTTTCACAGGCATGCAGTAGCTGTTCCTGATGTTAGGAATTCCCTGACAGGTCGATTCTGAAAGTCATTAATGAATTACTGTCATTTCAACCAGTGACTTTGGAGGCTAAACTGTAGTTTTATTATCTATAGTAATGATAAAAACTGTTAATAAATATAAAACCTTGCTTCGTTTTAAACCTTAATTTTTACAGAAAACATGCCAATAGGCAGTGTTGCCAGTGAATGCTGGATGCTTTTGTTCTCGATTATCAGCATACACCAAACCCATTTTCGATGTTAGAAAGACAGCACGCTGAGTGGAATGTCAAAACACTGTAAAGTGTTCCCCTTGCATTAGTTTCAGTTTTCATCATCTGTTGTAGAAACGAAATAAAAATACATGAGCGCCTAGTTTTGGCCAGGCCATGCTCCTGTGTCACTCGACCTGCTGGAAAATGTGGACACTTGTTGCTATCGGTAACCGCGTCTCGAGCAAACACAGCCGATGGGAAAGAGTCAGCTGGTTAAACAGTCGCAGTGTTTAACCTTTTTGCGAGAGAGTTTCCAGACATTGGTTTAAAGGCCTCTGCTGGCTGACTCAACATTGCCGTCGTAAATCTTTAACAGCGAATCCCACCCCCACATTTCTGTATCACCGCAGATTCAGTGGTGGAAATGAACTAAATTTCTGTGGATTCTCTAAATGTAGCTGTATCCGGTTCCAGAGAAAGACTGTAGGGGAAATTACAATGGTTGCGTCCAATGTTATAATTAGAAAATTAGAGAAATTGTATGAAGGGAGGATTAACACTTTAAGAAGACAATTGAAGACTTCTTCTTGCCTGCTGGCGAAGAGCATGAATGTTTGTTGTGTGTTGTGTGAATGTGGAATGTTTGCCGTTACAGTCTTCTGTGTTCCGTGTTGATGTTACACAGATACCCATTGAGGTATCAGGCTTACCTCTGTCTCTGTCACATTAAATGGAGTTTGCCCTCCCACCCACCCTGTTTAGGACTGCGACAATCTGGAAGACGCTATCGCCTTTTTGGGGTGAGGAGTACAACGTGCATTTGCCCCCCTCCTTCCACACTGTGTCCTTTCACGTGCTGGACGAAGACTCGCTCAGGTACTCCGGCTGTGTTGGCTAAGCTCTGATGATGTGTTTGAGGTATCTGTAGATATAATTCTCAGGGGATTGTGTGTAAAGGTATAGATAGATAGATAGATAGATAGATAGATAGATAGATAGATAGATAGATAGATAGATAGATAGACAGGTTAGGTACTTTACTCCATCTTCTATAGGTTGATGTAGCTTCATAACTTGGTCAGAGTAACCTGAATGTGGACAGTGACCTCCGATCTCCAGCATGCTCCATCAGCTTATCAATCTTCTGCCCCCCCACCAGCCGAGATGATGTCATCGGGAAGGTGTCCTTCAGTAAGGAGGATCTCGCCGCCAAGCCCCAAGGTGAGGACAGCCCCCCACAGTGACGGTGTGAAATGAGGCCATTGATCTTTGGCGTGCAGGAGGCCTCATGCATAAACACCAGGCACATGTAGTCATCGCGGAGGCTTCCTGGGACCCCTCAGAGCCTTTGGGGGGGGGGGGGGCAGACGGGAGCATACAGCGTCTCGAGCCACTCTCTGGCCGATTCATCTGAACCTACACTTGTTCCATTCCCTCAGGGGTTAAAGGCACCTAGGCTTTTCCAGCAGATTGATCTCAACTGATCAAGCGGCCGCCATCGACCGGGGTGGGGGGGGTGAGTCACTGTGGGGGGGAGGTGCGCGTGTCAGGACATTAAAGGGGACTGAGTCACGGAGCACAGTGGGGGGTGTTACTGTGACCTGGGGGAGGGGGGTCTTAGTCACTATGGCCCCCCCTTCTGAGGCAGCTTGAGAGGAAGACATCCTTCCCGCTGTTTGCAACTCGAGCGAAGGTGACACCTCTCTTCCTGATTCTGCTTCATTTAATAATAATAATAATAATAATAAATATAATAATTATTATTATTATTATTCCCGCTGTTTGCCACTTGAGCGAAGGTGATACCTCTCTTCCTGATTCTGCTTCATTTGTTAGCTGACAATCAGAATCTGACCTTAAGCCAGCAAAGGAGCTCCTTCTCCTTCACGCTCATGAGGCCGGACCCTCTACACTATCTCAGCAGAATTGTAAAAGCCCCAGCTTTGGATCGTATTTTCCTGAAGACCCCATGTTCTTCTAACCCCCTGCCACAAAAGCGATCGGAGATCTTGCCGGAATCTTCCCAGATCCGCACGCGCGGATGGACTCGTTTACGCCATCTGCCACCTCTTTGGGCTCTGCTTGAGGTTGAGCTGTGGATGGGCCAATAACTTGTGTGTCCTTAACACCCACGCAGGCAGGAAGGGGTCAGGGGGCGAGGCCGGCCGCCCTTTTGAAGTGGCGGGTCTGAGCCACTAAAGGTTATGCAGTGTCGCGTCTCACTGGCTCCGTGTTTGAACATATTTATGGAGGAGACCTTTGACTGATACACAGTGCTGGTGTACAGACAACAAAGCACCTTGCTACGCATGAAAAACTTCCCACACATGCGGCACATTGCCATAACGTAACACTTTAAACTGAGCTCATGCGCTTAGCCTGTGTTTTGATGCCTAGGTAGACTAGTATTGTTTTTCTGTAGAAAGTTAATAGTTGTGAAAACCATCTTAAACTCAAACACGTCATGTTGACATAACGTAACAGTTTAAACCGAGCTCATGTTCCTAGTCTGTATTTTTGATACCTAGACTACAGGTAAGGAAACTGATAAGCTTGGTATTATTCACACTGACAAAATGCATCATTCTAGGAGATCTCACAGGACCTCAGAAAGGAAGTAGACAGTACTCATCATTCTGGAAAAGACACAAGTCAGTGTGGACTCTGTCAGGCAAATAACACAGAAACACCTCATTTACACTAATGTGCAGCCTGTACTGAGGTGAAATGCTTAGCTTTCATCTGTGTTTTTTACTTTCAATAATACAATGGAGTATTAACTAATAACTGATAACTGTGTATATATACTGGACCATGGGTTCTGTTGCATTTTAGCATTTTTAAAATTAGGTGGTTTTTATTTACAAAATTATGAAAAACACAAATCTATAATCAGAGTCAATTTTTTGAGCAGAAAATTCTAGATGAGATGCTTTTATAAAATGGAGTAAGATACTTCTGGCAAGATTTGGGGGTGATTTCCATGCTGCTCTGGGGTAAATTGGAGTGAGCGGTAAGAAGAGGGGGATTGTGCATTGAGATGGTTTGCAGGCCTGCTTTTCTCGCTGGAAAGCTGGACTTCGCTCAGGCTCCAGGAGCATTAACATAATGCATTTGCCGCAAACTGCCTGCCTCATAAAAGGCATTGCCGGCATTTTCCACCTGACTTTGTGGGAAAACCTACTCAGATCAGCTGTGCAGGATTTATTTTTGTCCCTCTCCATGGGGCAACAAACTGTAACAGGCCTCAGGAAGACTGGTATATTAATCAGAAGAAGCTGAGGCTCTTCCATCTGGACATGCAGGTTCAGCTCACGCAGCTGGATTGCAGAGGGACTCTTCTCTTCTTCCCAGATTTTGGTCGACGTCAGGTGGCACTGTTGTTTGCAGGGTTATGGTAATGCGTATGTTTCTGTAGGTGTGGACGGTTGGGTGAACCTCACAGAGATCGACCCAGATGAGGAGGTCCAGGGTGAGATTCACCTCCAGATATCAGTGCTGGGCAAAGGGGATGCCAAAATCCTGCGATGCCATGTCTTGGAAGCCAGGTGAGCAACACTTTCGTTAATGATGACTATTTTTATGCTATACTGTTGCTGCTAATGGCATTTCCCTCCCTGAGCAGAGTTTGGCCCTGAGCAAGGCCCACAACCCCTAATCACTGTAGCAATTGGCTGACCCTGCTTTTGTGTGTCTGCTAAGCATCTAGACCCCATGACCTGGCATAGGACAAGCAGGTCAGCTGATATGTCTGCCTTCTCTTCCAGAGACCTTGCCAGGAAGGATCGCAATGGAGCGTCAGACCCTTTCGTCAGAGTGCGTTGCAATGGGAAAACCCATGAGACGGCGGTAAGCCCGCCAGTGGCTCCTAGCATGACAGGGTGGCCCCCTGCTGGTCACTGTGGCCTCTAGCATGACGGGGAGGACCCTTGCTGGTCATTATGGCCCCCAGTTTGATCGGGGACCCCCCTGCTGGTCCCTGCGGCCCCCAGCATAATGGGGAAACCCCGTACTGGTCACTGTGGACCCCAGTGTGATGGGGGCGGGGCTTGATGGTCACTGTGGACCCCAGTGTGATGGGGGGGGCCTTGCTGGTCACTATGGCCCCCAGTGTGATGGGGGACCCCCTGATGGTCCCTGTGGGCCCCCAGTATGACGGGGTGGCCCCTGGATTCATTTGCAGGTCACAAGACGCCCTGCTTCTCTGCTTTTCCTGCCCTGAACAGGTCGTTAAAAAGTCCTGCTACCCTCGCTGGAATGAGAGCTTTGAGTTTGAGATAGACGAGGCCGCTGGAGAGATGCCCCTGAGCGTGGAGGTGTGGGACTGGGACCTGGTCAGCAAGAATGACTTCCTGGGCAGGGTGAGAAGACAGACGCCTCTGTGTCACTGCTGGAGTGCAGTGTAGCCAGACTGTGTGTCATGCTATATCATGTGTATTATGACCCATGGTGTAACAGTATAGTCCAGGGGTCATCAGTAGGCCAACTGCAATCCGGACTGAAGCACCATTTAATCAGGACTAACCCCCCCGCCCCCCCTATGAATTTGGACTTCATAGAAAAATCATTGAGTACCCCTGATATAGTCAATAGTGTACTACTACTACTGCTATTACTACTACTGCTACTGCTACTACTACTACTGCTACTACTACTACTACTACTAATAATAATAATAGATGCTTTATTAATCCCCTTGGAGTCAAGATTAGTATAATACTCCGGTATTATAATCCATTACCTATTTTGCCTACATGTTAAAGGTTGGGAAAGACAGCATGCTGAATTGCTTAGGGTACAGTCTCCTGCTTACTCATTCGGGGTGTTCCTCTCCCCCAGGTTCTATTCAGCATTAACAAGCTGCAGTTTGCTATACAGCAGGAAGACGCCTGGTTCCGGCTGGGTCCCGATAAGTCCAAACACAGCCAGCCTCAGCCCGAGTGAGTCCTCAGGTGTTGTAACGTCGGCATTTTCAGCACAAACAGTTTTCGGTAGGTCACGAGCTGAATGGCTGCTGAGTCGAGGAGTTGGTGATGAAGTTACGTTTGTGCCACATGCGGCGTCACTACCTCAATATTTTCATCTGGAGCTGCATCACCATTGTTGCTGCCTCAATCTCCGTATGTGGCTCTGTGCCATCCCATGTCAGCAGACAGCCATATTCCCATCTGTAGCTTTATCCTGTTAAAGATTCAGTTCAATTCAATTCAATTCAATTCATCCATCCATCCATTTTCTGAAACCGTTTGTCCTATCCAGGGTCGAGGGGAGCCCGTAGGGTACAGGCGCAAGGTGGACAATTCAATTCAATTCAATTCAATTCAATTCAATTCAATTCAACTTTATTTGTATAGTGCATTTTTACAACATTATATTGTCTCAAAGCGCCCAAAGCCCCCAGTGAGCAAGCCAAAGGTGACAGTAGCAAAAAAAAAATCCCTAGAAGAAAGAAACCTTAGGAGCATCCAAACTTAAAGAGGCAGCCCATCCTCTAGGGATGGCAGAGGAAGTAAAATGAACAGGATGGCAAAATCCTAATTTGCACAGTTCAAATTTTAGATTTGAGTCTCAATGCGGGGGGCAAGCAGGTGATGGCAGGAAGTTGATGGCAGGCAGGTACTGGTGCTGCTTCTGACGGCAGGATGACCAGTGATTTCTTCTGCCTGTGACATCTCTCCTGCATGCCTAAATCATCCGGGACACCAAGATCATGCGGCAGTGTGGTTTTCCGGTATGGAGCGTGTTTCGGGGGTGGGGCATGGCGGACATTACCCTTCAGTCCAATTGTAAGCTGGAAGAAGTAAAACAGAAGTAATAAGGGGATGGAAATTTAGAAGAAAGTGCAGAAGATGCTGAGCGATATTCTGTATAATAGAAAAGCGCTAGAAACAGAAAAAAAAAAAACACATTATCACACAAACGGCCACCTGCCACTCAAACCTGAAATGAAAAGGAAAGAAACCGGAATCCCAGTATTTTCTGGGTTGGTTTCATACACAAATCCTTTTCTCTTTCTCAGACATCTCTGCCAGCTGTCTGCTCTAAATAACGCAGATATTAAATGCTATTTTCTTCAAGAGCCAGTCCAGCAGCAGCTGATTGAAATGCAGTTATTTCATAGAGTGGGCTCAGCTCCAGCTCTGAATTGTTGGGTGGGAAAAATTATTATCTGCCAAGACTGTGCGTGGGGGGTGTTGGCATTAAGACTTACCGAGCAGGGCTTTGGGGGGGGCTGTCATACAGCCATCACCGGTAAAGAAATAAAATAATAGTTCAATCAATAACCAACAGCGTATCATTAATTAATGTTCTTAGTGGGACATGTGCGTATGTTCATTTGCAAAGACATTTTCCTGTGACTCTCAGCTTTAATGTCGGTCATTGTGTGGTGTCGGTCACCCCAGCATTGCATCATTTTATATTGACATCATTAAGCTGTCAGACTGAGTCGGACGAAGAAGTCAGTCAGCTTCTTTTAGGGGTTGAGGGGATTTGTTGTTTCCGGGGCCTTACTCAAAAATTGACTTCATGTAGTGACTATTTGTGGCCAACAGGGGGCCCCATGCACATGAGTTGTATGAGTGGTGGCCAGTGGATGGTGTCAGTGGACTCGGAGAACATTCCCCGACTAAGCTGGCTTAATCGCTCGCTGCATGACTGTATCCGCTTCCTCCTCGGAGTCAATCGAGCTGTTGTTTTGCTCTCTTTTTCTCAGTTTATCTTCACCCGGCCATTCTATCAGCCTCCATCTTTCCCCTGCTGGTTACTGACTAGCTGTGTGTGACTCTCGCCAGGAACCCTCCTCTGAATCACCGTCCTCACAGATGCATGCTAATTCCTCCGTGAGGCAGGCCCGCTAGCCGGAGAGTTCACTGCGATATGTGCGACCAGGAGGATTAGATTAACAGGCTTTTCTCCAGGGAATAATAATCTCTCATGTTGTGAGTTTTCCCCATTTTCTGACACTGTTGATTAGATCTGCTCTTGCTTACTCATTTACAGCACCAGAAATGTGGTCCACAATCCAAAACAGCATTTACTTTTGTACCTTCCTGCACCTGAATGTTTTCCTGAAGTATTTCAGGGTTTGTTTCTCAACCCTAGTTGAGAGCCTTGTCACAGTGTCATCATAGTTGGACCTGGATCAGTCGCTTTTAGGGTAACTTCATTTCATGTTCCACCACGCTTCTGCAAAAAGAATGACCATGGTGTGTTTCTTTAGTCTACCAGTATGATATTGGTTCACCTCAGATAGCAGCTAATGAGTAGAGCCAGATCGTAGCTAGCTAGCTGGTTAGCAGAACATGCTTGCTTGAGCATCTCCTAAATATGGAAAACATTTATTTAATATCTAGTGTAGTGACTGTTTGTGGCCAACAGGGGACCCAGATCTTGGGGAGCCCACAAAAATCCATGGTTTGACTGATGGTGAACAACACTGTTGAATTCTTGTATCCTGCATCTTTTGAAGGGGGTGAGTCGGACCTCCTGGGGGCAGCTAATGGTGTCAGTCTTTACTGCAGGCAAACTCTGGGCTCTCTGAGGCTGCAGCTCCGGCTCAGGGACGAGACAGTGCTGCCGTCTAGCCGCTACCGCCCTCTGGTGGAACTTCTGTGTCAGTCTGTGGGCACCAACCTCAACGTAAGCTGTGAGGGAGGGTGGAGCACACATCTTGAAGACACATCTTACCTATCTTTGCAACTCTTCAGTATAATTCACTTAAGAAAAATAAAAGTAAACAAAACTGTAGCTATCTGACCAGTTCAGACATAGTTTATTGTAGCTTTTATTAATGGATTAATAATAAAAATTCTGTTTGTTTGTTGCTGAATTTTGGAGTATCTTAATGATTCTGCATGACCACATAGTACTTTCACTGTGATCTTTACATGGTAGTTTGTAAGTTAGATCATATAGTTCTTATCGTGATTGTCCTAGGGCAACTTGCCAGACTTGATGATGCTCATCGACGAGACCACGACTGCTGATAATCGACAGGAAGTAGCTACTAACCTTGTCAAGCTCTTCCTGGGTCAGGGGTTAGTGGAAGACTTCTTGGATGTTCTATTCAAACTAGAGCTAGAGAAGACTGGTAAGTCCAGAGGTCTCAGCATTAGTGAAAGTAAAATAACTTCACAATTAAATCAGCTGGATGTGTTAAATGACCTTTTCCTTTCCACACTTTTAATGTGATTTACTTTCATTTATCTTTCAGGTGAGCACAACACCTTGTTTCGGAGCAACTCTTTAGCTTCCAAGTCCATGGAATCGTTTTTGAAGGTTCCTCACTCCTCTTGACTTAATTTGCTGTCTGCAAGATGCTGCCCCCCAGCTCATGCTTGTCATATCACCCATCTGCCTGTAGGTGGCAGGCATGCAGTACCTTCACCGGCTTCTGGCTCCCACCATCAACAGGATCTTCGATGAGAAGAAGTATGTTGAGCTGGACCCCAACAAGGTGGAACTGAAAGAAGCTGGGTGAGATTATAGCACCTGTTCTAGAAGTTTCATTTTGAATTGGTCAATTTGATTTAAATTAAATGAAAAACCCAACATTGTGTACATAATGAAAACCCACAGTTGTGACAAAGGCTAGATTTGAATGGCATTGTTTGGCTAACCATTCGCTTAACAAGGTCTTTTATGTAGTTAGTAACCCTTCCATCCACGCATGCATGCATCCATCCATCCATCCACATGTCATCTTCATTATTACTGTTGTTGTTACGGTACAACAGCAGCTTCCCTTTAGAATTTTCGGACCAGCTACAATCTACTCATGCAGGGTTCGAAATAGCCGGTATCGCATCGCAGTTTGCGAAACAATTGCCTAATTCCCGTTAAAATGATTCGCTGCCATTGCTAATCAATATCCAGTTTTACATTTTATTAGAATTTTAATCATAAAAGTGAAAAAATCCAGCCCCGATGCCCCAATACTCGCTGGCAGCGCTATTGACGATCTTGTCCATATAACCACACTGCCAAATTAGTTTTTTAGGCTTACGCTAGGGCCATGTATTCAATTCGTTTACAGTCGGGGTACTTCGTTGCATGATCGTTCGTAGCTCTTCAGCACTAAACAAAAAAAAAATAAATAAAGAAAGATAAAGAAATGTTTAATTTGAAATTTTTATTCTTTATTCATAAAAGTGACTATCCAGAGCATTACATTTTAAAAATTCT
>JAODLC010000113.1:31109356-31120534 GCA_026781145.1 Hippopotamyrus pictus
ACGACGCTCATGTAGTAGTTAGTGCTTCCAATGGTCATTTTTAAAACTTGCTAATCAAATTTCAAAACTGCTAATCAAATTGCAACTTTTTGCAAATTTTGATTAGCAAAACTGCTAATCAAGTTGAAAATCTTATTTGGAACCCTGTCATGGCCCAAACCCTATACCAAATAGCTCCCCCCCCCCTACATGTTCAGTGGTTTAACTCCTTGCTGACTATACCAGGAACTACTGCCGGTCATTTTCACGCCTGCCCTCTTGTGTACAGGTGCACTGGACTGCATCGCATACATACAGAGGCTGACATCATCCAGCAGAGCACCACCCATCTGCAGTCCTACCTTGCCGAACTGCTGCACACCATTGTCCAATCGGCAGCCCACTGCCCCCCCTCGCTTCGTCACGCCTTCCGGAGACTCTATCAGCGAGTGCAGGAACATTTCCCTGAGAAGGAGTACAGGGTGAGCAGGCTGGAGAGGAGTACAGGGAAGAGTACAGAGAGACCTGGCTGGAGCGGAATACAGGGTAGGAGTACATGGTGAGCAGGCTGGAGAGGATTAGAGGGAAGGAGTATAGGGTGAGTTGGCTAGAGAGGAGTACAGGAAAGGAGTACAGGGTGAGCGGGCTGGGGAGGAGTACAGGGAAGAGTACTGAGAAAGTGACCTGGAGAGGAGTACAGGGTGAATGAGCTGGGGAGGAGTACAGGGTAAATGGGCTGGAGAGGAGTACAGGGAAGGAGTACAGGGTGAGCGAGCTGGGGAGGAGTACAGGGAAGAATACAGGGTGAGTAGGCTGGAGAGGAGGACAGGTTGAGTGGACTGGGAAGGAGTACAGGATGAGCAGGCTGGGGAGGAGTACAGGGAAGGAGTACAGGATGAGTGGGCCATGGAGGAGTACAGGTGGAGTGGACTGGGAAAGCCATGTTTACATTTATTTTACGAAGTATGTTTGACAAAGCAGGATCAGACAGTTCGTTTCAGCAACTAGGGGTTAGGGGCCTTGGTCAGGGGCCGAACAGCAAAATCTCTCTGCCGTCCAAAGCATTTGAACGCGACTCCAGATCATAGGCACAACGTCCTAAACCACAAACCACCTCCATGTTTGGGGTACTGGTGTTTTCCTGGAGCATTTCCCTCCGGGGACTTATCTCTTCTCTCGTTTTCTGATTCTTCTCTAACTTGTCCCAGAGTCCTCCATTGACTCTCCAGAGCTTTCCCTGCCATTATCTAACACTGTCTGTGACCTGACTTAAAAGGAGAGCAGTATTTATGAACGTGAGTGAAACTCGGTCCCCCTGCATTCTGTATCCCCTGCAGAAGGTGAAGTTCATCGCTGTCACCAGCTTCCTGTGTCTGCGCTTCATCTCTCCGGCCATTATGTCACCCAAGCTCTTCCACCTGCGGGAGAAGCACGCGGACGCCCGCACCAGCCGCACGCTTCTTCTGCTTGCCAAGGTGAGGGAGCACGTGTCCCACTGAGGGCCTGGGCCCCTCAGATTGTAAGAGCTTTCCAGAAATGGCGGGCTTCCCATTTCCACAGTTGCAGTCCTGTGTTCTCAGGCCATACAGACCATCGGCAATCTGGACACCTTGGCCTGCTGCTCCAAAGAACCATGGATGGTTCCCTTGCAGCCCACAATCCAACAGGGCATTGATCACTTGAAGGACTTCATTGCCCAGCTGGTCAGCTTTGAAGATAGGGAAGGTGAGGACCCCATTAATCTTCTCCTGTGAATTTCCATAACGCCAAAATCATCACAAGATCTATTACATATTGTTCATGTCCAAAATTGTCGCAAGATCCTTATGCCCAAGAGCAACGCAGCAGGTGAGCAGCTCTGTACCACAAGCCAGCCCCAAAATCAGGGCTTCAGAAAAGACTATGTGGCTTGTAAATGCTGTCCTTCATGCATCATTGTGAACACTGTCTTCCATGCATGATTGTGAATGCTGTCTTCATTGCATCATTGTATACACTGTCCTCCACACATTGTGAATACTGTTGCCCTTGCATGATTGTGAACACTGTCCTCCTTGCATCGTTGTGAATGTTGTCCTCCTTGCATCACTGTGAACACCGTCCCCCTTGCATTGATGTGAATGTTGTCCCCCTTGCATCATTGTGAAAGCTGTCCTCCTTGCATCACTGTGAATGCTGTCTTCATTGCATCATTGGGAACGCTGCCCTTTTGCAGAATTTTGAACACTGTCCTCCTTGCATCATTGTAAACACAGTCTTCCTTGCATCACTGTGAATGCTGTCCCCCTTGCATCATTGTGAACAGTGTTCTCCTTGCATCATTGTGAATGCTGTCCTCCTTGCATCACTGTGAATGCTGTCCTCCTTGCATCATTGTGAACAGCGTTGTCCTTGCATCATTGTGAACACTGTCTTCCTTGCATCACTATGAATGCTGTCCCCCTTACATCATTGTGAACAGTGTTCTCCTTGCATTATTGTGAAGTGTTCTCCTTGCATCATTGTGAAAGCTGCCCTCCTTGCATCACTGAATGCTGTCCCTCTTGCATCACTTTAAAAGCTGTCCTCCTTGCATCACTGTGAATGCTGTCCTCCTTGCATCACTGTGAAAGCTGTCCTCCTTGCATCACCGGGAATGCTGTCCTCCTTGCGTCATTGTGAACACTGTCCTCCTTTCAACATTATGAAAGCTGTCCTCCTTGCATCTCTGTAAATGCTGTGCTCTTTATTCAATGTCACTGTACTTTAGATCCAGGTAGACAGGCTCAGGTGGGTCTTCAGTGTGGTTCCATGGAGAAGGAGGGGTTCCTGCTCCTGCACAGGACCAAGGACAAGTGCATGCTGATGGCTTCGCCCTTCAGGAAATACTACGTCACCCTGGGCAAGGACACCCTGTCCTATGCAAAGACACAGCACTCCAAGGTGGGGCTGGGGGAGGGGGACAGGAATAAGGTCATTCTGCTAATGCAGTTAGCCTGCTTTATGACTCTTCACATTATTAATTTGACCACAAATCAGCTCAGTGATCCTAAAACTATCGATTAGAAGGTGGATGCTTGTCCATGTCCACGTCTGGTCCGATTTTTAAAGGATGGGTGTCTCAGTGTGTTTGGACACGTCTGTAACCGGAAGGTCACCAGTTTAAATCCATGGGTTGGCAAAATTATTTCACCATTGGGTCCCTGACCCTGATCTTTCAAAAATGCCTCTTTCTACCCAATTAATTAAATCTTTGAGTTAATGTGAGTCTCTAATTCGACAGTTTGTCTTGTACTGACACGAGAAAGTGCTTGGCCGTTTTGTCTATTAATGAACAATGCGACTGTTTGTGGTGTTCCTGCTCTACAAGGTCATGACCGATCCATGCCTGACCGCAGTTGTTAATGAAAACATTTGTCCTCCTTTCCTTTCAGCTGAGAGAAAAACTCAAAGGAGGACAAAGTGTGCTGCATAGAGCCCGTGGCTAATTTGTAACAGAAATGTCAGGTCTCAGGCGACATTCCAGCTTTAGAGAGGATGGCAGGACTCAGCTTCCCAGAGACTGTAATGAACATCAGCTTAGACAATGTGAGACCACAGTGACACCTCAGTGTGTGTAGGTGACTTACCAGTCCTTCATTAACACATTTACAGAAATACTCATTTTTGTGTTTTTACCAGTAAATCCAGTAAAATATGGCTGTAGGGGCATTAATGTGGGAATCAATACATGCCTGACCACATGCCAGATCAGTGTAAAAAAATGCCGGCCATGTTTCTTGACGTTGATGAGATGAAAAAGATCTGAGCTGGTTGGTGGAGGTGGTCTGGATCTGACCATCAGTGTATCAGAGATGCAGTTCTGCATTTCACCGCATCAGCAGCTTAAGGAGAACCTCCCATGAACACATGAGCCCTGAAAGTTCCAGAGGCTGTAGAAGAAGGCCGTCGGTTTTACATTGTCTCTCCTGTAGCTGCTACTTTTTTTTGCAGAAAAGCTCTTTCATTGCCTTGCCGAAGATCAAAGCTGTGGAGAAAGTAGAAGAGAAGAGCTTTGGAAGTGCCAATGTCATGCAGATTATCTCCTCTGAGGAGAACGGCCAGATGGAGACCCTCTACCTGGATTGCAAGGTAACCTGATTAGAGACACCTACAATAGTGGTGATGCCTCCTCATCTCTGTGGCTGGTCCCTAAACACTTTACTGTGACGTTGCTTCTCTAGAGCGTCAATGAGCTGAACCAGTGGCTCTCAGCTTTAAGGAAAGCTTGCATTCACAACACAGATACCATGAGCTCCTATCACCCTGGAATTTATAAGGGAGACAAGTGGAGCTGCTGCCACCAAAAGGACAAAGCCGGTACTGCAGCCACCTGTGGCCCTTTTATTCAAACGGTGGACTGAATTTTTGGTCTGTGTTTGACATTGGTGTTGGCTGTTCTCTAACCAGATGCAGGATGTGATAAAACTCGACACGGGGTCACCCTCCAGGAATGGTATGACCCGCTGGATCCTGATTTGGAAAGTCAACTAATTTTCCGACATCTGATTGGGGTCAAGCAAGTAATGAGGTAGCTCTGCGTTTTCATTGCATGTATCAGTTATGAAATGAGTGACAGCTGATACTGTTTATACGGTTCCTACGCCATGACTTGACTGATGGTGACTGAATGTTCTGCCGTTCTTTTTAAGGGAGAAATACCTAGAGAAGGTCCAGGTCATGGAAGATAATGGTAAAGATGTTGAATTCAAACACACTGACTAACACCTCATCCATTTCAAATTTCCATTCATCTTCCATACTGCTTATCTACCACAGGGTCAGAGTATAATCTATCTGTCTATCTATCCTGCCTGTGATAGGAAGGTTACTGGTTCAAATCTCAGGGTTGGCATGCTGCCTATTAGAGTTGATGCTCTTGAGTAAGACACTTAATACAATTATTCCAGGGACTGCCTGACCCTGCCCACTGAATTGTATGTCACATTGCATAAAGCATCTACTAAGTAAATGAATGTGAATGCTTACCCCAAACAGAGTGGTGTTATAATTCACACGTGGTAACATTTACCACTGATGTTTTTAGCATATACAGAAGCATACAGGTCACAGCTTGGGTCATCCCTTCCAGGTCCAGCAAAGTCAGATGGGATTGGTAGATTCTTCGACATCCTGCAGGAGCTGCAGGAGGCCCATGCATCCGTAGATGAGGTGGAACGTTCACAGGAAAAAAGCCTCCTCCTGGAGCTACAGACATAGCTGGCCTAGCCTCCACCCATGAGCTCCACCCACATGCTACTGCTTTAACCCAGCGACATGTTCCTCAGCTGTGCTGACCTGGGTCCAGACCAGCGCCGTTGTTTAGGATTATACACTCTGGGGGGGCTTTATATCCCAATGACTTGCACTACAGGCAGCTCTCGACTGACGTAAATAATCAGTTGGACAAACACATAAGTCAAATTTCATATAAGTGGGATTTACCTTCCCATATCATTCAAGGCACCTCATGGAAAATATATGACAAAAAGGCAGAATTGTCCTAGTACAGTGGTCGCTGTGTCATCCAAGAACAGCCAGAAGCCCACGTTTCACTTATTAGAAGTCGGAGACTCCTTGACTTTTATTATTATTTATAGTTGGTACATTTTTGAGGAGGTGGGTGGAATGATGATTACTGGGGTCATGATTGGCCCACTCCGTTTCCTCTTGCTGGATTTTAATCATTTTTGGGACCTCCGTAGCAGTGTTAACATCCCCTACATAGTTACACATGGTCTTTACTAAACAACATGGCAAGAGAATCTTGGATATATGATCAGTGAAGCAGGAAACTCAGATTGTAAACTACATTACTGTTACATTACTGTTACATTATGTTTGTGTGGCCAGTTTGCCCTGTTCGAATACGGTATTATTTTAATTTTTCTCAGTACTTCTGACGAAGTACCTTTAATATTGCTTAAAAGGCCTTAAATTACAGCCCATTTAACAGTAGAATTTGTATGTTAAAAACCCCAATTATTGCGTTCTTAAAATGAGTGTAAAGCATTAATGTAAATCAACAGGACTGTCATTTCATCAGGAAATAACACGTTATGTGGTTTTTAAAAATACTGGCATAAACCGTTGGCACCGTGTCGTCCGCTGTTCATGTTTTGTACTGTACACAGGCTGCGGTTATTTGTGCATTTTTAAAGCCGCGCACACGTCAAACATTTTGTCTTTGTGCCGCCAAATGAATGTAAAGACTATAATATACATTAAAACAAAAAAGAAAACAGTATGTTTATGTTCTTCATTTAAGAATTACTGTGCTCATTTAAAGGAATGCAGTTGCGGAACTACAGCAGAAGCACAAAAACATATGTTCATTATACAGCAGTATTGGGCAGATCGGTTCCTCAGTATTGATGCTGTGATGTTTCATAGAAGAGCGAGATAAGACGTGAAAACTTCTACATACCCGTACAATTTGCAAATAAAGTAACGTTTAATTTTTAAGTTAAAATGTTCAGAAATTTAAGACAATTCACCGCCAGATGGCGCTACTAACACGCTTTACTAAAGAGCACGCAAAAAGCCCCGATCCAATGCACATCTGGGTCATAGTGCAAAGACCCTTCACAACCACCGCTTTAAAACGCAGATGATTTAGCAAAGCCCACATTAGGTAAGAAATGCAGGTGAGTGTTGCTACAGCTTTACAAGATTAAATGACTTTCCTGCTTAATCCAAATAACTCATCAGTGAGTCGAGTTTGTTTCTCCTATTTCACAGTCATTTATAAAAGTCAGTGATTGCCCCTTACTTTTCTGTTACGGTCTGTTGAATGGTGATAAGGGTTTATACTGAACCTTTAAAAATTCCCTTGAAGTCACTGAACAGACTGCATGCATTAAGAATGTGACTTTTATAGTAAATATATATATCTACTTTCATACAATCATAAGCAGGCACAGACGCCTTACAAACATCCAAAAAGATTTTTGTCATGTTTTAACAACTAGCACCAATTCACCTGCATATCATATTGATCAGAAACAAGTCAATATTTAAGTTCTTGTATATTCTATTAGAAATCCATCCATCTTTCATAGCCACAAACACAGTGCACAGGGCAGAGGATATCTTGGACAAGATGTTACAGGGCATGAGGTATAGGGGACACCTTGGATGGGGTGCCAGTCCATCACAGAGCAATATGGTTACTATCAGTGGTAGCAGTTGCACCTAAGTAAGGAGCATGCACTAATTACAGTATGTTGCCACAACCACCACCTCAGGGATGAGAATGAATGCAGCCATGTAGCAGACGATATCTCAGCACCACACTTGTCCAAATGGACCAGTGTGAGTTTTTTTCTGGTGGCTGAGGGCCAGTCCTACCACCAACCCCCATGTTATTCCCTGTAAGTTGGAGACCTCCTTATAGGGCTGGATGTAGATTAACGTTATACCCAGAACGAGGCAATTGCAGGTTAAGGGCCTTGCTCAAGGGCCCAACGGAGTAGAATCACTCCGGGCATTCACAGGATTCAAACCAACAACCTTCCAATTACTGACACAGATCCCTAACCTCACTAGTGTTAAATGAAGCATTTCTCTTAAAGTGCAGCAAGAGAGAGCTATACCTTCATAAAATGTATACAGAGCAATTATGAGTGACATGATGACATGCTGGGGGGGGGGGGTGTCAGTGTGCAGCTGTAATTATTCAGACTGCAGCTCAGTCAGATGCCTGTCTTGTGTTTTGTCCACTGCTGTCTCAGGTGTCCATCGCTTGCTGTAAAACCGCAGGGCATGCAGCCACTGGGGCGAAGCGGCGTTACACCCTGACTTCCGGACGCAGCTAATGTGTAAAACAGATCGGCGGGTTCCGGTTAAAGTCAGGAAGGGGCTTCACTGGGAGAAACTTGGGGAGATACACTCAGGGAGGGGAGAGAGGACAGCCACTCCAAACATCCGCGTTATAGACCGGCTGTGCAGAAGGTCTAAAGTCACTTCTCCTCACTGCCAGCGCCTGGTTATTGGAAACTTCCTGCCTACAGATATTAAGCTTCATATCAAAGCTTACAAAATCACAATACATCCATGAGGTCTGGCCTTTTTCTAGAATCAATCTACTTATATGAGGTTTTCGATGTGGATATAATGGTATAAACAGTACAGACAGACAGTGCTTCTCAAAGAAGTCCTCGGAGACCCCCAGAAGGTCCACGTTTTTACTCCATCCCAACTGTCAGGGAATTGGAAGGGAGCAAAAACATGGACCATCTGAGGGTCCCCAAGGACTGCTTTTAGAGACACTGATCTAGTGAATAAATTCTCTTAAACTCAGGGGTATGTGTTGAAATTAAGACACTAAACTGACAAGATGACAGGTTGTGCTTGATAAGATTAAATCTCATGTCACTCCTTAGCCATTATAAAATTATTTACTAAATAATGGTGTCCACTTTTACTCTGAATATCTTACTTGGTGTTCGAATGCCTCTCTAACCCTGCTTTGGATATACAATATACTTGCAGTTTTTTATGTGTTTTGTATTTGTATAGAAAAACTTTTCTGACCTTTAATTATATTCCTATCCGCTTTCTGTGTATTTTTGGAGTTCCATAGAGTTCTAGTAAGTTCCCCTTATTGTGACGGTCACTGGTCCCAAGCAGTTTTCGCGTTAGTGAAATACAGTGCCTCTATTATCCTCCAGGCAAGAATGTATTTATCATACAGATCTGGTCCGTTATATACAATTTACCTTGTTATGTGTTTAAGATGAAACCGGTCACCCATTTATAATGTTCGTCTTTTCGTTGTGGAATTAATTTGTCTTGTCGGTCTGCGTATCTCGTGTTATTTAGGCTGTTTTATACTTTCACCGAGGTGGCTGATGCAGTGTGTATGTTTGGAGAGATTTTCTCCGTATTGACCGCAGTACTGCGTCGGACGAGTTCTCTGCAGCCATGTGAGAGGGAAGACACAGGCTGCCCACATGCCCAAGCCGGGAGAAAGAATTCATTTCCTGTTTTCGTTCCTCTCCTCCGGAGGCTGCGACGGCCCCTTGGTCCTCGCAGTGTGTACATGAGTGTGTGTGCGCGCGCGGCATCCAACCAGCATCGCCCCTTTATGCGAACAAGCAAAAAGATCTGAGATAAAGTTTAACGGTAAAGCGACGTCTTGCTGATCGAGGACATCGGAAAATTACCGCTGAATTTTAATAGGCAGCTGACAGTGCAAGTAGTCAGGCATATTAATATTAATATCTACATTAATGTTTTATGACAGTGTTATCGTATAATATTAACATATTTAATATAAGTAGTGGTCAGTGAGCATCTGCTTAAATGAGGGGGTATATATATTTCCTTCCAATTGCGTTTGAGGCTGCTGGCGATCCACAGTCAGACTAACACCATGCATTTAACACAACCCCTACCTGGGTTTATATCAACTTAATTCATGCACCCGAGGAATTGCTGCACCCTGTCTGATCCGTAAGCTCAGTAAAATTACACACTAGTAACTCAGTATATCTTATTGGGAGCCCAGTAAACAAGTTACAGCCACTGTCAGCGAAGGGGATGCTGTGCTCAGGTATTGCTGCAGGCCTGACACACCCTGGACATAAATGTGCACCCCCCGTCTTTGCCCATGACTGTAAAAACATTATTTTACAAAATGTTATTTGACAGGTACATTATTTTAAAGTAGATAAATGTGTCGATCACGAATGGTGTTATATTTCCGCTACCAAGACCAATTAAAGTGGCAATGTGAGCCACTGTGCAGCTGCGTAGGTCTATCAGCAGGAATATGCTTCGTTGATACCTATTTTACGATAATAAAATGCCTTCCTGTGATGGAGTTATTGTTGTTTTAGGAGATACTGTTCCACATGGTCGCGGATCGCTGCCGGTAAGCTTTTCCCGGCTCGCCCCCGCCCCCCTCCCCAGCCGCTCTTTGTCTGCCTCAGCCTGCGCAGGAGGGAGACTCTCGGCAGGGAAAATGCAAAACGAGGCCGCCAGGGCGAGCTGACTGGGTGGAGGTAAAAAGCCAAGCCACCCCCCTGGCTCCCATACTGCCGATCAACGGCACAAGCCGAGCCTCCGCCGCCTGTACGAAGAGCAGGGAGCCGGTGCTGCGGATGCCGGTGCATTAAAACGCATTTACGCCGCTTGCGCACCGCTGAGGTCTCTTTTTCTCCAGCCCAGCATCCATATTTATCGCATCTCCGGCTCGGCTGCAAGGGAGTGGCCACCGCGGACTGAGCGCAGGGCGCCGTGGAACTGCTCCTCGATCCAGGCGCATACAGCACCGGGGGAAATACACACTTACACGGGTGAGCTTTTATCCTTATGGATAATTATACATCGGTCGTTTGTGGATAAAAAGCAATAGTGAGCAAGATGCGGGTGACTGAAAACAATGGGAGCGGGCAAGTGATACAATGTCCAGCGCCCCTGTGCACCGCCTTTATGATAGCCTGGCTTTACATACAGTACAGCATTTATTCTCCTCATGTATATTCCACATTTATATCCAGAACTTATACTCCTTTATATAATATTAACAACAAGCACAAATTAATTTTAATTAATGATGCAGAGTGTCTAGCTCCCCGGTTCACCACCCTTTTGATAATCTGGTTTTAAATACACCATCTTTACTCCTTTATATAGTATTAACAACAAACACAGATGCATTTTCCTATGCAATGATCATGCATTTTAATTAATGACACAGAGTATCCAGCGTCCCTGTGCACCGCCTTTGGGAATGGCTTTAAATATATCCGGTTATATGTAGTAGTCTTCACAAAGACAACTGCATTTTCCGCTTCTCTGGTCATGCATTTTAATTGTAAAATAGGGATACATGACAGCAAATACAGTTCCGGCCTCTTCGGCGCTGTAAGGTAGGATTTGACAGATTTTATATTGGGTAAAATATAACGCAGCCTAAGGGAAATACGGAAAATCAAACTGTGTCCTCTAAAGCCGGTAAGATGCTAAACCCCACGTTATTAGTGATGTGCGTAAGGCGCAGGCTCGCTGTGTTAAAATATAATGCCGATCACTGCATTGTCCTGAAATGATCAGTTTGGTTTTATTTGATCAAAATGTGTAAGGCGTCACAGCGCGATGATTTTGGTTTCCAGGCGGTGTAGGGCTGACATAGGATTCTCTCTCTCTCTCTCTCTCTCTCTCTCTATATATATA
>JAODLC010000113.1:31133341-31143832 GCA_026781145.1 Hippopotamyrus pictus
GGTTTATTTATTGTTAGTTACTGTAATGTTGCGCTGCTTTATTTGGTTAATCGTCCAGTCTGTGAAGAAGGCATTCATGTAAGAATTGCATTGTAGTCTGTACATGACAATAAAAACTTTGAATCCGGTCCATTGTTTATTTTTATTATTACTATTACGTTAATTTGTTCGTGAATAGCAAACTTTTAGGTTGTAACATTTGTACAACTATTACGTAACTTTTTGGAGAGCAATGGCTAACAAAATTATATAGAGTACAGTGTATTACCTGATACAGTATTTTCAATAAAATAGCATTATCACTAAGAAGCGCTGCTACTACAGTAAATGCGAGGCTGACACTGAAGCGTTACCTTTTGTTTCCACTCAGAGACTCATTTCCTGGCGCGTACAATTTATATTAGGTCAGCGTTCACGGTTTGACTTCTGATATTCAGATCGAGTTCTAGGTCAAACTGGTTTGTTTGACTTTAAAGAAATTCGAGTTCTAGTGAGTTTGAGAACCGAGGTACCACTGTATTCAAAATTATAAAATGACCTATATGTGTGTGCACATATCTTAAGTGATATGTCTGTATCTTAAGTGAAAGGTCACTGCCTCCCATGAAACACCATTCACTTATTCAGGGTGGTGTCTGTGCTCACATTCTGATATGTAGAGCACAGCCTTGACTGATGACTCCCAAGGACACAGATGGCAGTGGGCTATCAATTCAAAAGACGTAAAGGATGGGGAACTCTGTTCACCAACATGTGCGCTAAAAGCTCTCCAAGCCATCGATACAGTCGATCTGAACGGATTGCCGTCTCAAGCAATCCCCACTCCATCCTGATTCACTACAGACAAGCGTGAGCATTGACAAACCTTCACCAGCGCAGGCTAGCTGAGTAAATCACTGAGATTTTCCTTCAGAGGCAAGAGGCAAGGCAGTCTATGTGATGCCGTAGATTTCTCCACTAATTCCCTCAATGTTTCATTAACCAGGATCGTTGACAGCTACATATGTTTCTTAATGAGGGTTTATAACCTTTAGCATTTCACATAGCATTTAGTATTTCCACCTTTGCTGCTATATTTACATATATTCATATTTATTTATATTTATACTTATGTTACCTGCACTTTAAATATAAAGCTCTGTCATCACATGCACATGTAGTTTTTTCACCATAAATTATTTCCTATATTAGTACTTCTGGTGGACTTCTGTATTCCTCTACATTTTTAGTTATTATAACTTTCAGTTTATTGTAAGATTTTTTTTTAACTTTTGCCTTATTCTTAATTCTATTTTTGATTTGATTTGCACAGTCAAGGGTCGTTCAGGGTACATTTCACTACATGTTGTACTTGTATAACCATGTATGTGACAAATGAAGTATAAGTATAGGTAAGTCTAACGTCACCTGACGAGGGGATAATAAATGATTCTTTGCTTGGATGGTTTTGTCATAAGAGACCCAAACAACACAATCATTTGACATCATTTATAAGGCTACCTATGCTGAGAGTCTATTTATGGCGAGGATATAAGAGAGCAGTCCACCAGCAGATTTCCTTCTGCGAATTCTCTCACATGTAAGATTCAAGCATCACGCCTCTTATTAACTTAAACGATGGAGTGAATGACCCTGCCAAATATGGAAAGAATCAAGTCAGTGACACTGGGAGTCCTTGTCTTAAATCACAGTCTGCTCGTCCAGTATTTGACCTTTGTGTCTACCGATGGACCATAGTGGATAACCATTTTCCAAACCCTTTATCACTTGGCTTGTGTGGCATCCCATGGAGATAATTCTCCTCGTTTCACCGGATCTTGTTACCCATCGCTTGGTCAGGCTGCAGAGCTGTGATCCTGAAATAGGAGAAGACCCTGTTTTATGTCCTTGAAGAGGCTCTGTTTACGGGCTGTGATTGGACAGTCAAGGTTTCAGAGGAAAACGAGGTTCCCTGCTAGAGCAGAAACAAAGCTGGCAGTAAGTGGCTGTTCTCTGTGGCTGTAGCTGACTTTACAGGCACTCAGTCATTTGATCAATTGGCAGTTGTCTTAGGTCAGCAAAGGGCGGGAATCAGTGATTTTACCTCCCCATTCTGATGCAGCTACTGCCCTGCACTTTGCAGTATTGTAATCTATACTACCCCCATTTTCAGCTAAATCAAGCCTTGCTCACTTTTCTTGGCAATATAGTCGGGTTAACTAAATCTAAATGGCAAACTGCAGAAATGTATCTTGACTCTTGCAAGTGTGTATATGACAAGAGATGACCTTTCGCCATCCTATTTTGACATATAACTAGCCGACAGTAAAAACGAAGGAGGTACCAGAATACTATTGCTGGCAGTATTCCTACTCTGGGTTTCTGTATCCTTTTACCATGACCATGCAGCGAGTCTCTGAAGGAGAGCCCAATGTCAGTTTTGGCTCTTTGGGACGATGGTGCTTGAGGTGCTGGACGTGTAAATGGTGTGTTGAAATTTCAGGAGGCTCACCAATTTAGCCCCGAAACTGATACTTTACCTGAATGCAGATAGATGGGGTGGGGGTACGGGTGAGGGGTGCGCAGGGAGGGGCAGCGTGCAAAACCATAATCTATGAATATCCCCTATAATAAGGTCATTAGCATAAAAAATGAATAATTTAGGTGAAACTTCAACTGTGGGTCTTACTTTGTCAAAGAAGGTCACAGCAAACCTCCCTAGGTCACTCAGCACCTCATGTGTGCCGGCTGTTTGTTTGAATTCCTCCCTGGGTAACTCCACCAGCACCTCCTACTGTATATACAGTACTAGAAATTCATTTTAGAACCTCCCCAGGTAACTCTGCCAACACCTCCTCTACGGTGGCCATTCGTTTGCAAACAACCCCAGGTAACTCTGCCAGCACCTCCTCTATACCAGTCATTCACTTGCAAACCTCCCTGGGTAACTATGCGAATACCTCCTCTACGGTAGCCGCTTCTTTGCAAACCTCCCTGGGTAACTATGCGAGTACCTCCTCTACGGTAGCCCTTTCTTTGCAAACCTCCCTCGGTAACTCTGCGAGTACCTCCTCTACGGTAGCTGCTTGTTTGCAAACCTCCCTGGGTAACTCATCTAGCACCTCCTCTCTACTTGCTGTTCATGTGAAGACCACTCTTGGTAATACATCTTCTAAGCTTTGTTTGCAAGCTTTTCGCAGACTGTAATATGCAAGCAAGCTACATGTGGCCCTTAATCTGAAAATATGTGCTAGCAGAGGAAGCTGTCCTGAGAAAGCAGCTGTGAGGGTTGTTAAGGGATTAGAACTTGGGCAGAGTTTTCCTACACCAGACCTTAAACTGTACTTAACTTTGTTAATGGGAAAAATTGTGAGAAGTGTTCCTTCATAGAATTACCTGATAATTAACGAGAGAAATGGTGCCTGGCATTTTCTTTACTGACCTGGTCATGTTCCTTCGCCTGATAAATGGCACTTGTGACTAGTAGAAACGGGCCCCGTGTTGATGAAGATAATGTCCTTACATAAACCCAGATGGAAAACCTGACACACACCAAATTCCCCTTAAGTATGCTGGGGTCAATGTCAGCCATTATTACTGTCGTTATTAAAGTTATAAATACTGTTGTTGTTAGCGTAATTCACCAAGACTCTACTCTGAATATGCCCTTAGAAGATGGAGGGATTGACTTGATCAAACAACTTACCATTTTGCCGATTGGTGCAGCTGAAATAAATGGTACCCCACTATAGCAAGAACTCAACTGGCATTAAACCAGCACACTTTTAGTCTGCTTCTGTTACCAGATCCACTGATGACTAGCCAGCTAACCTCCTTGGGATTATCTGATAGTTATTTACGTGTAGGTTTGATGAGGCATGCAGATGGCCTCTACTCTGCTGCTTTGGTGGTCACGGCTTCAGAGCTGGCATGGCACAGCACATGTCTGCCACGTCAAGCATCTGCTCTGGACAGGAAGTGCCTCTGTGTTTACGGCACCCTGCCACGCAAGTATTTGCCCCCTGGTGGATGGAATGAGAACTGCTGCAAATGGCATGGCTGGATGAGGAAGAAGATTGCCAGATGGATGTGAACAGGAAGAGGACGTCAGACAGAATCACACGAAGGCTCAAAGTCATATGATCAATGGCGAACAGATTAGCTGGCATGTGCAAAAAAAAAAAAAAAAAGTTAGCACAAGCAGATTTTGTAACAGACTGGTCTTCTTTAGTCAATATGACAATGATTTCAAAACATTAAAAAATCTAAAAAGTGAACCAGGACTCGCAACATGAATCAAACTAAAACAAAATAAACACAAATGAATCCCAGTGCTATGGTGGAACTGCATTAATGCTCAGATCAATAAGCCAGGCTGTTCAGGTAAGGAACAGCCCCTTGGGAATGTTGATGCTTCAAAAGGAATATAAATATTGCAGGGTTATTCTTTGGAAGGTGCATTTTTGTAATTATTACATTGTGGGGACCAGATTACAAACATTTTTTTCGGTCCCCATAAGGATAACCTCAATTCTATTAAAATCTGTGAATCCAATCAAAAAACTAACAAGGCCAAAATCTTGTATTTTGTTTGGTAACTTATGGTTAAGGTTAGGGTTGGGTGGGGGTTAAGGTTATTATAGTTAGGATTAGGGTTATGCCTATAGAAATGAATGAAGAGTCCCCACAATGATAAGAATATGTGAACTGTATGTGTGTGTGTGTTTCTAAGCCTTCTTCTTTCATGTGTCCTGTAGTTAAACTTGCAATGTACTCTTCTTAATTTAGCCCAACATTTGCAGAGACAACCAGGTTGTACGGGGCGGTGTCCATGATGACATCTGCCTCTGCTGAAGTTCCTATTGGTTATCCTGTTCCTGTGGTGACAGCAGCGTCTAATAAGCTGTGTGGGACACTAGAAGAGAAAAGGATTTCTGAAAAATGATCCCAGTCCGACAACTGTGATTCTCTGTTTTTTAAATTCTCTCACCAGCAAATGAAAGTGGATATAGTCTGTTGAGCTCCAAAACAATTACCCAACAGGCGGCAGATTGCAGTCAACCAATCAGGCTTCTCTTGTGATGTGTTTGCATGTACGTTAGTACATTTGGCTTCTGGTATTTTTCAGCTCAACATACAGAATCTATCCAGAAGCTCCAAATCAGCTCTTCTACATATCTGTCTTCCTTCTAAGAAATAAACGTTTTGTTAGGCTTAAATTACTTGCCGGTCATTCCACAACTAGCATATCAGATAAGGATTATTTCTTATGGTTTATTTTTAGATTCAAATAAATGAATTATTAAATACTGATTCAGACAGGAATAGGGCACATTTTGCCAATTTTTATTAAGGGGAAGCTTCTAGAAAGGCCTTGACTGACAGCTAGTGCCAGGTGTCACTTTCTGTTTTTATTTCTTCCTCCAAATCTCCATATTTCAGTCTGCCACTGGTGCAAGTAGCCGTGACAGTAAATCCCAGGAATGTTGGCTGCCCCGCTTTCCCGGTTTTTTCCAGAATTAAACCACTCCACATTTTTGCTCCCTCTGAGCTCCCTGCCAGACAGTCCACATTTTTGCTCCCTCAAAACAATAACCTGGACTGTCTGTGGGTCCCCAGAGTCCACATTGGGAAACACTGTGCTAGGAGTTCATATACTTTCCTCATCAATGACCTTGGTCGTTCAGTAAAGATATGGTCAAATAAAATGTAATGTTTGTTGCTTGGTAAATGAAACTGTGTTTATTATGACAAACATCAGATGGCATTTCAGGAGGCATTTCTGCTGAGATCCAAATCATCCCAGAAGGCTTTCCTCAAAGGTCTATATGGCACTGGCCGGTCTGTGGGTGAACCCTTTGCAAATCCAGAAGCTGCTGTGAGCCTTGCCTGTCCACCTGGCAGGTCGGAGGGACCAAGACGGGCGTGGTGCGGTACGTGGGGGAGACGGACTTCGCCAAGGGCGAGTGGTGTGGCGTGGAGCTGGACGAGCCACTGGGGAAGAACGATGGAGCCGTGGCTGGAACCAGGTGCCTGATTTATGTTTTAAACACATCATGCATGGCAGGGAGGCAATGTGGCCCAGTCTGGTCCAGCCTGGGATTGTTTGTTCACTGTCCGTTTACCTTGTGGACTTGACTGAGGATTAATATTAACTTAGCTGTTAGCTATTAGCAGAGAGGCTAAGGAATTAATCTGATAGAGAACCTTGTGGAAGCTTGCAGCTCATAAAGCACCAGAAAGAGAGTAGAAGCAGAGCTCTACATGCCTGTGTGGTTTAATTGTGCTTCCATGATGGTGTTAGTCATGTACTGAATGGTGCCACAGTACTAACGGCCACACAGTATAGGGTGCTGCAGTACTGACGGTCATGCAATATGTGGTGCAGCAGTACTGATGGCTGTGCAGGGAAGGGTGCCACAGCACTGATGGCCACGCAGTATAGGGTGCAGCAGTACTGACAGCCATGCAGTGTAGGGTGCAGCAGCACTGAGGGCTGTGCAGTATACGGTACAGCAGTACTGATGGCTGTGCAGTGAAGGGTGCCACAGCACTGATGGCCATGCAGTATAGGGTGCTACAGTACTGACGGCCATGCAGTGTAGGGTGCAGTAGCACTGAGGGCTGTGCAGTATACGGTGCAACAGTACTGATTGCTGTGCAGTGAAGGGTGCCACAGCACTGACGGCCATGCAGTGTATGGTGCTAACTGCTAGTTCTGCTAACTGATGGCCGTGCAATGAAAGGTGCCACAGTACTGATGGTCATACAGTGTAGGGTGCTGCAGCACTGACAGCAATGCAGTTTATGGTGCTGCAGCACTGATGGCCGTGCAGTGTAGGATGCCACAGCTTTGACGGCCATGCAGTGTAGGGTGCTATAACATTGATGGCCATGCAGTGTAGGGTGCCGCAGTACAGATGGCTGCACAGTGAAGGGTGCTGCAGTACTGACAGCCATGCAGTGTAGGGTGCCTCAGCACTGATGGCCATGCAGTGCATGGTGCTTCAGTACTCACGGCCGTGCAGTTCATATGTTAAAATGTAGGGTGTCGTAGCACTGACGGCCTGGTCATCCTCCCCGCAGGTACTTCCAGTGCCCCCCCAAGTTCGGCCTCTTTGCCCCCATACACAAGGTGATACGCATTGGCTTCCCATCCACCAGTCCGGCCAAGGCCAAGAAGAGCAAGCGCATGGCCATGGGTGTCTCCTCCCTGGCCCATAGCCCCAGCAGCTCCTCCATCAGCTCTGTCAGCTCTGTCGCCTCCTCGGTGGGCGGGCGGCCCAGCCGCACAGGCTTGGTGAGAGGGGGCCGTGCCACTCTGTGGGGCAGGGGGTGATGCCACACTTTTCCCTGTCCTCTCTGATCTCTGTATACCTCATTGCTCACTGGGCATCCTTACTCACTGTAACTCCAATCTCACTGTACTCTATACTCATTGTTCCTGTATTCTCAATGTACTTCATACTCCCTAAACTCCTTACTGTACCTCCTTACTCACTGTAATTATACTCATTGCACCTCCATTCTCACTGTACTCTGTATTCATACCTCCATAATCATTGTAGTCCTTACTTATTGTTCTTCTTACTCATTGTCCCTCCATGGTCACTCTACTGATTTCCATGGATTAAGGTAGCATAGTAGAAGGACATGAATGCACTAACGGGGCCTCACTGTGTCACCTCGGCTGTGGCTAGCTGACGGAGACATCCTCGCGCTACGCCCGCAAGATCTCAGGCACCACGGCCCTGCAGGAGGCACTGAAGGAGAAGCAACAGCACATCGAGCAGCTGCTGGCAGAGCGTGACCTGGAGCGGGCTGAGGTGGCCAAGGCCACCAGCCACATCTGCGAGGTGGAGAAGGAGCTGAGCACACTAAAGGCCCAGCATGCACAGGTGCTGTCTGCAGTGGTGTCGTTTTCCACCACTCAAACCACACATCTGCATGGGGACCCCCTGTTGGCCACAAACAGTCACTACACTGAATATTAAATAAATGCATTGCTTATTTAGGAGATGCTGAAGCAGCATGTTCTGCTAACCAGTTCTACTAACCAGGTAGATAGCAATGACCTTCTGACTATACACACTAGCTGTTTATTTCGTTCTTGAAATACCAGAGTAGGGTGCTGCAGCACTGACGACCGTTAAGTGTAGAATGCCACAGTACTGACGGCTGTGCAATGAAGGGTGCCACAGTACTGATGGTCATACAGAGTAGGGTGCTGCAGCATTGACGGCCATGCAGTATATGGTGCCACAGCACTGACGGCCATGCAGTGAAGGGTGCCACAGTATTGATGGCCGTACAATGAAGGGTGCCACAGTACTGATGGTCATACATAGTAGAGTGCTGCAGCATTAACGGCCATGCAGTGTATGGTGCCACAGCAATGACAGCCATGCAGTGTAGGGTGGCACAGCACTGACGGCCATGCAGTGTATGGTGGCACAGCATTGACGGCCATGCAGTGTAGGATGCCACAGCATTGACGGCCATGCAGTGTATGATGCTACAGCATTGACGGCCATGCAGTGTATAATGCCACAGCATTGACGGCCATGCAGTGTATGATGCCACAGCATTGACGGCTATGCCATTTTCCACTACTCAAACTACACATCTGTTGGCCACAAACAGTCACTACACTAAATATTAAATAAATGCATTCCTTATTTAGATGATGCTGAAGCAGCATGTTCTGCTAACCAGTTCTGCTAATCAACTAGATAGCTATGACCTTCTGACTCTACTGACTAGCTGTTTATTTAGTCTTTGAAATACCAGAGGAGTGGTAGGGTGGGTGGAGGGGCGCTGAAGTCATTTTTTGAGTGGGGCCGCAGAAAAAACAGACACGATTGGCTGTCTGCCACACTGTCCACGTGTCCATAGAGAGAAGGCTCAGACATACAAGCTACCTACACCGCCCATTATGCCATAAAAACTATTATCACAGTGTGGAGACTGTGCTATGTACCTGTAACCCCAAATTTATACATCTTAAAGTGTGCAAGAGCTGTCTGGGTGCTAAGCATAGCAACAGTGCTAACTCCCCGTCTTTCATTTCTGAGTACAGTATGCAGCAGAGGCTGAGAGCAATTTGCAGCAGGTTCGAGCCCAACTGGCCAGCACCCAGAAGGACAAAGTAGAACTGGCCAATCAGCTGGAGGAGGAGAAGAGGTGCATGCTGGGATTGGACCTCAGGATTACTTTTTACAGCTGATAATGTGGAGCTTTTACATTTTAACTGATTTTAGAAACAAAAAAATTCTTTTGATTTGAAGTGCTGTCAGACATCTGTGCGCAAAGATTTGCTATACATGTGCTAAGAAGGCGTTTTACTGATCTCTACTGGCTACTCTGTGTTACTGCAGGAAAGTGGAAGATCTTCAGTTCCGCGTTGAGGAAGAATCGATCACCAAAGGAGATCTAGAGGTATGTAGATGCAATTTCACACAACAGCACCCTCCCTTGAGCTCAGTGTAATCTGAACAGAAACATACTCTTTCAGTAGCTGATTTGTATGAATTATTTTGATATATAATCTCTTTTGTATGTTTTGGATACACCATGTGACATAAACAAGTGAGTCTTTATTTCACTATATGAAAGAGAAATGGACTCTTTCTGGCATAACATGCACTAAAACATTTTGGAGCTTTTTCCATTGTCTACATTTTGATTGGCCACCCAAGTTCACGTAGAACAGGTTTGGCAGTGAGAAAAAGGCTGTTGATGGTTCTGAGCACAAGGATTTTCCCCAAACATTGTAAGCCTCTTGGAAGAAGAAGAAGAAGAAGAAGAAGAAGAAGAAGGGAGCAGAGAATGGAGAAGCTCAACCCACATTAGACACCTTTTCATTAGAGACCTTCCTCGGAGTAGTGTTACAGTATATCTCTTTATTATGGTTATAATAGTGCAGCTCCTTATGATAATAAAGTCCCTTATAAAAGTACCATAGTACAGCTCCTTAAAATAATACCATAGTACAACTGCTTGAATTATTGTAGTAATACAGCACATTATAATAGTGTTATAATCAGTGTTGGGGAAAGTTACTTTTAAATGTAATATATTACAATACTGAGTTACTCCCCCAAAAAGTAACTAATTGCATTACTTAGTTACTTTTTATGGAAAGTAATGCGTTATATTACTTTTGAGTTACTTTTGCGTTACTTATTTCTTACATGGCTAAAGATTTATCTTGTTCAGGCCTTAGGGGCCGTTCACATATCGCGTCTTTTGCGCGCTCAAGTCGATTATTTCAAATGTAGACGCGGCAGCCGCGCTCATAACGGAAGAGACGCGCACGCGGTGCGACGCACCCGGTTTTTTCAGGCGCGTCCGCGCTACGTCGAGTTGAAAACATCTCAACTTTTCAGAATGCCGCAAGCGCACCGCGGGTCATGTGACAAGATTCAACCAATTGGCTTCCTCGCCTTTTCCGTTACACTGACGCCTCAGCAGAAACATGGAGGAGCAGGAGTTATGTATCTTGTGCGCACA
>JAODLC010000113.1:31143932-31158171 GCA_026781145.1 Hippopotamyrus pictus
AAGTAGCGGCTTATAGTCCGGAAATTACGGTAATTAAATATTTTTTAAGCAAATTAATTAAAATAAAAAAGTAACTCGCGCTACTTATTACGTAACGCACGTTACTTGTAACGCGTTACCCCCAACACTGGTTATAATACAGGCCCTTATAATAGTTCAATCTCTTCTGATAGAAGAGTACAGCTACTTAGTGTAATAGCACAAGTTATATTACATTCTGATATCACAGCTCCTTACAACTGTACAACTCTGTAGTAGTACAGCTCCTTATAATAGTGTTAAATTCCTTATGATAGTTTAATACTACAGCTCCCTATAATAGTATTGTAGTATATTGACTCCTGTAATAGTGTAATAGCATAATGATTGCTATAATATAATTATAGTATGATGCTTCTATAGTAGTATAGTGCCTTGTTCAGCATGTTGGTTTTTGTCATTTTTTGTAGCTTTCCCGGAAGAATATCGGTTTCTTCTCGGTATCTGCGTGACCCTGCCTGTCTGTCCTCCTGTACAGCTGTCTCTCTCGCTCTCTCTTTCTCTCTCTCTCTCTCTGTCTCTCTATCTGTCTCTCTCTCTCTCTCTCTCTCTCTCTCTCTCTCTCTCTCTCTTCCCCAGACTCAGACGCAGTTGGAGCATGCCCGTATTCGGCAGCTCGAACACAGTCTGCTGTTAGAAATTTCCAAAGTGGAATCGCTTCAGAAAGAGTTAGACGAGAAGAGGGTAACCAGAGAAATGTCCCCCTGCCCAACCCCCCCCACCCCCGCTGCTGCTCTGGGGGGCTTTTCACTGCTTGCTTGGGGCTGTCTCACGCTGGTTTGCAGGGGTCTCCAACCTTCACTGTTCACATCAGCTTCCGAAGCCTCCAGCTAAGCGACCTTCATAGACATAGCCCTCAAAATCCAGTGTCAACTGTTTAAATGTTATACACTGTAAGTATAAGCAACCTTAATAGACATAGGACCAAAAATCTAGTTTCCTGCTGTTTAATTAAACGTCGTACACTATAAGCAAACCGGTTAGTCCTATGGCACGGTGAACGTTGGAGTTTTGGATCCCGCAGCTACCCCCCCTCTACCCTGCCCTCCCCTCTGTGGCAGAGTGACACTGTTCAGTCAGCAGTGACGACATTATAACCCAAACTCCCAAAGTCAGTCTGTGTCTGTTTTCTCCTGCTATTCCTCTGTATTCCTCTGCTATTCCTCTGGGTCCAGCAGCAGATTCACATTTAGCACTTTTACATGCCCCATGAGTGCAAGGTGATGCCCTACAAGTGCCTTCTGGTTATTTGCATCAAGTGTTTTCTGCTGCCTGTTCCATAATTGTAAAGGGATCTAGCATTGCAGGATATAATACAAATGCATTTGAACAAGCTTTTGAAATTTAGGACTGATCTGGTACCTGAATATATGATGCATAGTACAGTATTCATGCACACATGCAGCATGGGAGGACAAGAGCTTAAGAACACTCAGTCTACATTTTTAATGACTGAACATTCTGAACTTTGTAAATAGTGAATGGTGTCTGAACCAGGACTGGACCACGGTGACAAAACATAAACCCACTTCTCTAAGCAGTGTTAAGTTGTAACCAGTGTAAGGGCCTTTGTTGATAAGTGACTGATGCCTGTAGCTGTACAGTGTTTGCAGTTGATGATTATGAGGCTGAGGAACTTCTCTTTTTGGTGTATCTGTAAGCTCTGCTGTCTGCCAACAGGGACCAGGCAGGCGTGCTGGGGTGCCCTTGAGGTTGGGTAAGAGGCTACAGGTGAAAGAGGATCACTAACTCCATCTGGACTGTGCTCGTTCACACTCTTACTGCTCTACCCTCTGAATGCAGTGTCACACGTGTCTGACGCAGGCAGATTACAGCCAGTACTGTTACATAACTGCTCATGAAGAGCATCCCTCATGTTGCTGTGAAACATGCAGAGGGTTATCCTGGGTAGTACAGTCCGCATGGTGAACAAACCTCCTTCCTCCCTACTCGGTGGGCTATATTTCCACTTATGTAACATAGTGTTTCACTCAATAACACTGGCCCTGAGCGTGCACTTTTGGGGGGGCGTCCCATTTCCTCCTGCCTGCTCCACGATGATGGGGCTCTTGGAATGTCCTGCCTGCCTGCTGCTTCCTCTGAGCTGACCTCACTTCCTGGGGGTTTGCTCAGCTTTCTGGGTTAGGACTCCTCTCTTCCTTTACTGTCCTGAAAATACAGGGTTCCTCCATTCCTCTCTAGGTCTGCAGGCCCAAAATCCAGCCCAATCATCCTTCACGCTCGTGCAGAAGGCATGAAGAGAAAATGGGCTGATGCTTTCGATCTTGCCCTGCATGTCCGGGGTAATTTTAAGGGAGGTGTGTCTGTGTGGCCCCCAGCCTGGGCTGGAGTAATGTCCTTTGGCCCCTGTGTCCACAGCAAACCACAGTGGAAGAGAAGAGCCGGATCATGCAGCTAGAGGAGGAGCTGACGCTGTGCCGGGCGGAGATCCAGGAGCTACAGGCGAGGCTGGGAAGCCCAAGTCTGGTGGATGGTGCAGACCTCAGCTCTGGACTCCACACAGAGGCTCTTCTGCTGCGGGAGCAGCTCATGACAGCTGGCCGTGAGCATCATAAGGAGAGCAGCCAGCTGCGGGAGAAGTATGAAGCAGCCCTAAGTGCTAGCAAGCGGGAGGTGGAGCGGCTGAGGGCCACCATGGACAAGCAAACTCAGGAGATCAGTGACCTGCGGCAGAAGCTGCAACAGGCCACACGGGAGAACATGGAGATGATGGACAGCTGGAAGTCCAAGCTGGACACCTTAGTGAATGAACACCAGCGCTCCCTGGAGGACCTCAAGCTGTCCCTGACCGCAGATGGGGCCAAGGCAGGCCTAGACAAAGACCTGCTGGAGCTGCGCACGGCCCTGGAAAGCCTCAGGATGGAACATCAGCTGGAGGTGGAGAACCTGAAGGCCAAGCATGACATTGAGGCGGCCGTGCTGGCCAAAGAGAAAGAGGACCAGCGGGCGCGGCTGCAAGAGCTGCAGAGAGAGTTGG
Source organism: Hippopotamyrus pictus (assembly GCA_026781145.1). Taxonomy (NCBI): domain Eukaryota; kingdom Metazoa; phylum Chordata; class Actinopteri; order Osteoglossiformes; family Mormyridae; genus Hippopotamyrus; species Hippopotamyrus pictus. The sequence continues at coordinate 31,146,970 of JAODLC010000113.1, forward strand.
AGGAGAGCAGCGAGAGCTACAGGAGCCATGCGGAGGCAAAGACACTGCAGCACGCCTTGGAGGCTAAGGAGGCCGCCGAGAAGCTGCAGATGGCAGAGCTCCGGCTGTGCGAGATGGAAAAGCTGTGTGAGGACTTCAAGGAGCAGGGCCGGGCCCACGACCTGCTGAAGGAGCAACTGACCCTGGCCGAGAAGAAGATGGTGGACTACGAGGCCCTGCAGAAAGCGGAGGCCCAGAGCCGAGCGGAAGTCCAGAACCTGGAGGAGAAGCTGAGGGTGATGGAGAACCGCCTGCAGGCCATGGAGGAGAAACCTCAGGATGCTAACGTGAGTGATGAGATGGGCAGCTTGCTCTGTGGCGAACCTGAGCTGGCAGTTTTTTTATAGACTTTTTCCGCCAGCTATTGTGAAAAAAGCCGCAGAAGTGTTTTCCCATTCAGCAGTATGTGTAAGATCTGTTTGACATCTGCTTGCCTCCTAGATGATAGAAGATAATGATGTCTCTGAAGAGAAGATCAAATTAAGGCAGGATATGGATGGTAAGGTGAAGCTGCTGCTTTCTGCTCACACTGTTTGTTTCGGTCACCTGCTGGGTCACTCCTCTGTGTTTCCTCAGACACCCTGGAGATGCTGGCAAAGAAGGACAAAGACGTGCTGACGCTGTCGGCACAGGTGGAGGCATTCCGATCACAGATAGCCGGTGTGTGCCCCCTATCAGTGTCCACGAGTGAACCCCTGCGTTTGACCCCATCTGTGCCAGTGTGTGTATGCCCCCTGTCTGTGCCTGTTAATGTGTGTACCCCCCTGTTTGTAGCTGTGTATGTGTGTGCCCCCCTATCTGTGCCAGTGTGTGTGCCCCCTATCTGTGCCAGTGTATGTCCCCGTTTGTGGCTGTGTATGTGTGTGCCCCCCTGTCTGTGCCAGTGTGTCTGCCCCCTATCTGTGCCAGTGTATGTCCCTCTGTCTGTGGCTGTGTATGTGTGTGCCCCCTATCTGTGCCAGTGTATGTCCCTCTGTCTGTGGCTGTGTATGTGTGTGCCCCCTCTCTGTGCCAGTGTGTGTCCCCCTGTCTATGTATGTGTGTTCCCCTTGTCTGTGCCAGTGTGTGTGCCCCTCTGTCTGTGGCTGTGTATGTGTGTGCCCCCTCTCTGTGCCAGTGTGTGTGTCCCTGTCTATGTATGTGTGTTCCCCTTGTCTGTGCCAGTGTGTGTGCCCCCTGTCTATGTATGTGTGTTCCCCTTGTCTGTGCCAGTGTGTGTGCCCCCCTGTCTGTGGCTGTGTATGTGTGTGCCCCCTTGTCTGTGCCAGTGTGTGTGCCCCCTGTCTGCCAGTGCATATGCCTCCCTGTCTGTGCCAGTGTGTGTACCCCCTATCTGTATCAGTGTGTTTGTCCCCCTGTCTGTGGCTGTGTATGTGTGTGCCCCCCTGTCTGTGCCAGTGTGTGTACTCCCTGTCTATGGCTATGTATGTGTGTGCCCCCTGTCTGTACCAGTGTGTGCCCCCTGTCTGTACCAGTGTGTGCCCCTCTTTTGTGCCAGTGTGTGTGCCCCCCATCTGCGCCGTGGCTTCGTTTCGCCTTGACTGACTCTGCAATCAATCTCTGTTTAGGGACATATGCTGGAACTTATTTATACGTTACTTTGGAGAAACAGATCCTAGGATTTTATATACATAAATGTACAGATTTATATAGCTGTAAAATAGATAGTAAATCTCACTTAACTCTGAGTAATTATAAGGGCAAGCAGCATAAGAAATATTTCAAACAACTTGTTTATTTGCATTATTTACATACCTGTATTTGATGAGGCAGTCTCACCCAAACCCTAAAGGCTGTGGGAAAAGGCCAGGATGCATCATGGCCATTGTTGTTCTCTCAGGCTTGGAGTCCAAGGTCCGCTCGGGGGAGAAGAAGGCCGACGCCCTCCTGCGGGACAAGCAGCGTCTGGAGGCCGACCTGGAGTCCCTGACCAAGAAATCCCATGATGCCTCTGGGCAGCTGGTCCTCATCAGCCAGGAGCTCCTGAAGAAGGAAAGGTTAGATATGGCTCACAAGTTAAATAAGTTGTTTGGATGAAGTCATGTGACCTCATTCACAATGGCTGCGTTTTGGTTAAATGTGTGATATGGTGCAGGCACATATGCTGCAGTCATGTGTATTTACTGCAGGGTGGCTTTTGGAGGTTTACACTGTAGCTTGTTGTGTCAATTCCAGACAAGTAAAAGTTAAATGACAGAAGAGCTGTGCTCATATTTGTATATATTATTGGTTTTCAGTCACGTAGTCAATCTTCGCTAAACTAGGCTGAGAAAATTTTAGCTGTAATTCAAATTCCTTGAGATATGCAAAAATGCAGCAACCGTCCGGTGCAGACGTACAGATCACAGTTACAGGGCTTAATGATCTTTTAATGAGCCGTTTTGTAGTCTAACAGTGTGACAAGCTGACACATATCAAGTGCTTTCTTTTTGCATCTGTAGGTTTTCACGCTGTAATACCTTTGTGAAGAATAATGAACTCTAGGAAGATGTCCACATATCAGATAACATTTTAGGTAGCTTGAGTACAAGTGCGGTGTGTTGGTGTCGCCAACAATTATCCCCACAAAGAGGCTGGAAGAAGGATAGATGAGTGCACTGATAGACCTAAGTCACAGCTGATAATAAGTACATATATATGTATTATATGTATGCAAGTGATTTTTTATGTTAGCTGAAAAATGTTTAGATACTGTTAATGTGAAGGGCTTATTTAACTAAGCCATGGCAGGTAGCCATTATAGAATGCTAATTAATTTCCTGGCAGAGGATTAATTTAGGAAACTCTCATGAATGTTTTTTCTTAACTAAGTGGCACCAGTTTGGACAGCAGTAATCAGGCGTCTTGCTATGGCTGTCTGCCTGACTTTAGTGCCCCCTAGTGGTGACTCAGTGTTCCAGTTCGGGGTCGGTATCGACTCGCTTCACTCAAGCCAGGTCAGTTAAACTGACAGCAGCTGGACTGATTAATATGCTTAGTGTGATTTCTGGCTGGACTGGAATGACAGTCCGACTCAGAAATCACTCCTTGTCTGCAGTATCTTATTGGAGATAATTGCAGTATTTAAAGTCAGCCAGTATCGTGAAACATCAGAGTAACTCTGGGTGCGCTCATGTGAATTCACTCCCGGCCGCTCTCCAGTGCAGACTGGGAAAACAAATAGAGCTATGTTTAGCTATGATTAGCTAGGGTTAAAGTAAAATTATAGGGGTTTTGAATTGCCACATACTAATCACCCCTTACTGTAACAATACTGCTAGCAATTTCTGAGAAAGTCTTTATATACTTTTTATATAGTTTTATATGCTCTGTATTTACTGTTTATACTTGCTGGTTTCTTAGGCTGCAGAGGAAACAGTCTGCTTCAAAATATTATCGAGACATCATATTCACTGTATCCCCGTGGTTATTTTATAGCCCCCCCTTCACATTCCTGATATAAGCTATTCCAAGTTACTACCGTATGCACTGGGAGCGCTCCGTTTTTGTCCCGTTACTAATAATGCAAAATTACAGACACGGAAAAGTTTAAAGGTTACTTTAAACTCGAGATTCCATGGTCACAAAGATGGCTAACATGAGAGTTAGGAAAATACACATAGGAATCGCAAGCCAAGACTTTTAATACTGAAAATATACTATCCGCTCACACTAACAAATATTATGTATCACCAATATTTTTATATTACATAATTTTATATGAACCGAATTTTTTTCAGTATCATTTTTGGCATACAATTTTCTCTGTTCTTTCATGGTCTGAAATGATTCTTCTTTAATTGTTTACACCCAACAGGCGAAGAACCAAAACTGTGAACGTCAAATTCTTGAATGTGAAGGATTTTCATTGTATTTTCAAGTTCTGCAGTTAGCATAGATGTAGAGCCGGTCAATCCTATAAGATTCTGAGGGGCGTTGACTAGCTAACCAATTTTTCTTGCACATGGCATAAGGCTGGGCGAAACAGATGATATATTGACTTATATAAAATTTAAACGATAAGAAACTTCGATAAATTGTCAGTCATTTGATAGCATACATCAGCCTTTGACATCACATCTTTTAAAAAAGGGAAATTGGCAATGAACAAGGTAAAAAAAGACTTTGCTTGTTCACAGTCATCAGGCGATACAAATTTCACAGTTTTATAAATACTCCGACTCCTTAAACCTTGTTCCAACAATCAGCTGCTGTGGGCTCCTCTAAGCAGCTGCCTAGCACTCTGAAAATTAAAATAATCGATGACCTCTAAGGAGGGGAAGGCTATAAGAAGATAGCAAAGTGTTTCCAGGTAGCTGTTTCCTCAGTCCCTAACATAATTAAGAAATGGCAGTTAACAGTAATGGTGAAGGTCAAGTTGAGATCTGGGAGACAAAGAAAACTTTGGAGAGAACTTCTTGTACGATTGCTTGAAGAGCAAATAAAAACCCCATTTAACTGAAAAAACCTTCAGGAAGATTTAGCAGACTTTGGAGTGGTGGGGCCTTGTTCCACTGTGTAGTGACACCTGCACAAGCTCAAGGATTCTGCGTGGCCCTCACAGTCCCCTGACCTAAACATCATTGAAAATCTGTGGAATGACCTCAAAAGAGCAGTGCATGCAAGACGGCCCAAGAATCTCACTGAAATAGAAGACTTTTGCAAGGAAAAATGCCCTGCATAACAATTGAAGTACTCTTAGCTGGCTGCAGAAAGCATTTATAAGCTATGATATTTCCCAAAGAGTGTCCAATGAGATGTTTTGTTTTATTTACCCATTTCCTTTTTTGTTATTTTGAAACTGTAAAATATGGAAAATATAAAACCAGTTTTCCTTAAAATATTACAAGAACATGTCATCTTTAACTTTATGCCTTTTGGAAATCAGGTCATGTTTTACTTGCTTAGCTATTCAAAGAAATTTTTACCACGTGTGCCCAGACTTTTGCATGCCACTGTAATTATTGATATTGACTGTGATTCAGACCTCCGAGACAAAGTGAAACTGGTTTGCTTGCACTCCTAGAAGCACTCACGCCCCCTGTAGCATCAGCACAGAACAGCTACATCATGTAGGGTGCCAACTTAGCCAGCTGATTTCACTTTGTCTTGGATGGTGAGCACAGTGGAACTGACCTAGGGTGCTGTATGGGTTTCGACGGGCCCTGCGTGGATGTCTAGGCTAATGGTCACCGGGGTGTCTTGTCTTTGTCCAATCAGGAGCCTGAATGAGCTGAGGGTCTTGCTGCTGGACTCCCCACGACACTCGCCAGGCCTGGATCGCGACCTGAACCGTGAGGTGCACAAGGCCGAGTGGAAGGTGAAAGAGCAGAAGCTGCAGGACGATATCAAGTCTCTGCGGGAGAAGCTTCTACTCCTGGTAAGACTCATGGGGGAGGTCAAAGGCTAACAATCATGAAGAATCATGCAGAGGTCATGGGCACCTCAGTGAGCCAAGCTCCTGTGTGCATGGAAATGCCTACAACAGAAACACTGACACTTAATTACACCTAGAGAGCACGATGTCCACGCTGGCGAAGTGTGAACCTGTTGGGCATCACCCTGGGATTTTTCTCCTCTTGATTTCCATGTGGTGTTTCTTCTCCAGTCCTGTTTGCATTGCTTTAAAGCAGATCTGCCCAACCCTGCTTTTGGAGATCTACAACCCTGCAGAGTTTAGGTGCAGTGATAATTTATAATTAACATAATACAGATAATCAAGCCCTTCAGTAATATCTCAATATTGGAGCCAGCTTAGCTGACAAAATAGCTGACTTTAACACTGAGATGGTAGTGAAGGACCTGACTGTCTATATCAGATGTGTTAAATTAGGGCTACACCTAAGCTCTGCAGGGTGGTAGACCTCCAGGAGTAGGATTGGGCAGCCCTGCTTTACAGCAACACACCTTATGAACTGAAAATGACCAAAGCACCAAAACGCAAATTGAAACAGCCCTTGAAAACGTCCCACTACTGCTATGTTGGGTTGGTCATTATAGCCCCAAGGTGGCGTTCCACTCCAATTCTTAGCATTTCTCCTTCTCCAGCACTGTCTGGATGTTTGAAAATCTCACATCTCTACTTGGATCGCTTTGGCTTTAGGGTCGAGAGAGATCCTCGCCAGACCACCGCCGGTACTCCATGATGGACCCTTCTGCAATGGACAGTGAAATGTTGCGGCTTCAGCAGAGGCTCCGGAGCACGGAGGACGTGCTGAGGAATGCCCTGGAGCACAACCAGCAAATGGACCAGCTAGTGGAGGCCATGCGCATCCGGCCTGAAAAGACCCAGGTACTGTAGCGTGGGGAGATGCTTGACCACACAGGGGTTTGTGTCAACGTCCTGTAATTATTGCCAATCATCTCCTTTTCAAATTTTGCAGACACTTGCAAGTGAAAATTCTGCCAATGGGATACATGAAGAAGAAAAACCTGTCACACAAGAGGTAAGCAAGAGTATGTGGACCGTTGTTCATTTTTATGTTCTTTAATGAATTCCTTTGGAGGCTGTTGGGGTTGTTGTCATGAGGAACCTCTTTAAGTGTCTGTCATGCAAATATTTATGAATGTCTCCCATTTCACTTTCTAGGAGACTCACTGATGAAGAGGATTGGCAGCCCCCTGATTAATTTCGAACGTCTGGAAGTTCAGTATCACAAAGTAACAAAAAAGAGGCAGCCTGGGTCGTTTTCACAGTGGGGGGGGGGGGACATGATGCCAAAACCATGATTTCTCAACAGGCTGCTCCTGAAGGATCATCCAGCAGATACCTTAATGACGTGGAGGTGACATCCATAGTGCCACTAACTGCTGATATAACTCTCAGACTACCTCCAGTACAAAAGCCGGCGTCAAAGAGTCGATTCTCTTGTATAGAATTGAATTGGAATCTACAGTACATTTCTGTTATGCGTTCTGTAGACTTTTTGGACTTTTTCGGCGATAGTTGAAGTTAATTAAACATCCTCTTGATGATTAATTGGCCGGTGATACATTTAGATGAAATGACCAGCGTTGTCTACTTTGGAGAACGTTATCTCCAGTCAAGCTCCACACTATATATGACAATTGGACAGAAAGGCTGCTGGATTCAGTTGATTCCTATTTCATGAGTATTTGCGTATTAATTCAACCAATTAAACCAAGATTTGGTTTCTACTAACCAGTTGAATGCTTACTGTCACAGAGTACTCAACTGGTTGGTTGAAACAAAATCTTGGTCTGGATTTTTACTCTTTGGACTTGAACTTTCCACCTCTGACTGATTGCCTTTAGCCCCTTGTCAACGTTCTTAACTGAACTTCTCCACAAACCAAACCATATAGTGTTTTTATCCATAGAAATGAAAGGAACTGGTTTGGCAGACAACTTTATTTAAGCGGCAGTATTAAGATATTTATAAAAAATATGAAAAATTGTCACCAACCTTCATTGCCAATGGGCCGGATGACATTCTAGCCTTCAGCTAGGCTAATTCTCTGCTGTTTGAGCTAAACCTGCAGCTCAGAGGACCACCTTCATTTCATCTGTACCTGCTAATCGTTGAGTACGTCACACATTCAGTCTTCCAAAATTGTTTATGTCCATTTTCACTCCAATGAATTGCCATTGTTTAGAACAGTGTTTACTGGCAGTGACTGAGTACTTTTGGTCTGTTGCAACAGTTTTGGGACATATTTTAAGGGCAAAAAATGTTAGGCTGACACTAATCAGCTCCAATGAATTTAGAATTTGTCAGTTATATTCAAACAAGCTTAATGCCACTTTTCTGCTGTAATCCTCTATAACTCTGTAACTAAACCGTTTTTGGGACTTTCAAGACATTAAATATTAACAATATGGGCAACCAAACTGTTTTGACACTTTTTTGCCACAACTGCAGGATATAATTAAACGATTTGTGATTTTGGTACTGTAAAACATGGATACACAGCAGAAAATGTTACAGAACTTTTTCCGTCAACAAAGTGACTGAGCAGACTTTTCTCCCTTTAAGGCACAGGTAGGTGACATGGTGACAACATACAGGAGTGATAAACTGAAATGGAACAGCTTCTTGTGGGAGGTGTTAATGAGAAAAGTGTGGTAAATTGTCATATGCACAAGGATGTTGAAAGCACCCTGAAGACTGACTAGTGCAAACCTGCACTCGTAACACTCACAGACACATACGTCACTGGTGTCAATGACCATAGTGTATTAATACCTGCCTTCATAAAAAAAATCCTGGTTTGAGCATAAAGTATTGTCATATATTCCTGCAAGTATAATCTTACACCAGTCAAATAATCCTACCGTTTCACAAACCTCACATTTTGTTTAATGCACTCTATGGAAGCTGTAAGTAGAGCTTTTGACTTCTTCAGTCAGTGTATTACAGGAAGATACTGCGCAGCACATGCATGAATCACCTCTTACCTTGGATTTGGGAGTTTAGATATCTTTCCATACCACCGCAAGATCTGTCATCAGGCTCGACACACTCCATAACAGTCCAAAGAACATGCATTCAGCTGGTTTTTAATTGCAGTGAGATACAGGGTTGTCAACGCTCACACATCTGAAGTGACACGCTTTCAGATTCTCACGCAAGAAATCTTATGGCACATCTATATTATTTCATTATAAACCTAAACTTAGCTGCATCAAAAGCATTGGGGTAGTTTGCAAACCCTACAAGTTATTTACAAGGCAATAAAACTGTTACATGTAAATTCGTGTGCATGTGAGCGTAGACTTGTCTCAAATTGAAAATCTCACTCCAGCCAGCTGACCAAAGTTGGCCACGTACCCTGGAAGATATATCATTACAAGGAATGAATTGAGTTTTTATTTAATTCCCATCTTCTCAGGGAGCGGTATTGCTTTTCGACCATGTGCTTCTGCTTTTTGAGAGGACCGCAGGCTCTTGTACAATATGAGCCTATCTGCACTCATGCTTTCAAACAGCTCTCTCGTGTGCAATACAGAAGTTCACGTGGCAGGTCTCGCTAAGCAATCAGCGACCCCCCCCAGCTATGGAGGTGCCATGTTTCACCGTTTGAGGTGGAAAATTATAAACCTACAAGCAGCAAGATTGAATCAAAACAAAATTCCACATTTGCAGTGTTAAAATAAAATAAATTCCATCAGTAACTATATTGAAAATTTTGGAAATATTACCAAGACGCAAAAACTTATTTAAAAGCTACAGGTCAACCTACAGGTTTCTTTTATCTACACTGTTGAATTTTACATTTTATTACAACCTGCAATGACGGTATCTTGGTGTTTTTTTTTTTTTAATCCAAATAGGCCTATTCCCTGGGGTCATCTCCAAAATAATACTAATAAAATTAAGTAGCAAAAGAACATCTAATTATAGGCTCGCTCTAATGTTAGTTTTCCAGTTTGGATTAATTCCACTATAAAGCTTATTTTGGCTCAGTGTGAACCAAAACAGAGTAGTAAAAACTTGACTTAAGCGTTAGAACTACACCGACAATACACTTAACGTGCTGTTTATGTTAATAAATCAAATTTCAACCTGCGGCTGCCTCAGTCTTAAATTTCAATATCATCAAACTGAATCTCTGTAGGAGGGACAGGCAGCCAGGACAGGGCAGCAAATTGTCACAGGATATGAGGCACACAGGGGACATCAGAGGACGGAGCATAATGTTCTGGGGAAAGGTGACTTAATTGTGGCTGAACAGGCTGTTAGTGGGAAGAGTAAAATTCACATTTCAGAGTCGATGGCAATGCATGGGATCAAGAAGGATGGCGCCAGGCTTCATGATCTGTCGGCGCGCAGGAACCCGGGGAAAGGTTGCGGTCGGCCGTAGATTAACCGCAAGCGATCGGGGCCTTGGGCGCAGGAACTCGGGAAACGGTTGCAGTCGGCCATAATTTAACTGTAAGCGATCGGAGCCTCGGGTTCAAGCGGGGATCACATGGCAGGCGGCGCTGTGCTAGGCTTTGTGCTGCGTCCGATGGTGCATTGTCCAAATGCAGATTATGTGTCTTTTATTTTATAAAATCGCATTTTCCTTTTCGGTGCTTAATTTATATGCGAAAAATTATGTATTGAATTCCATGTGATTTTATGTATTTCATGTGCATTTTTCTTCCCTAAAAACAGAATTATTATTTAAATTTTGACACAAAAAGGTGAATTTGCCTAAATGACCTGCGATCAGCGTGGGACGAGGCCAGGCTGTTAATGTGGGCTGTGTTTTTAATGCATTTTGGTGTCAGGGACAATAATCTGTGCAGTTAATCTGACGATGGAAAGAAAATATCTGCGTTACTTAACCAGCAAAAAGTCATGCACAAGTGAGCTGGGGCATCGCAATCTGCAATACAGGAGTATCCCTGCCCACTTCCCATTTTAAAGGCAGCTTTTCCCCCATGCTTTTGCAGAGGTTCCTTAATCCTATATGTAAATTACAGCCAATAGATGCTGTTGTTGAGTTGGGCTGGGATTAGCGGAGGCGAATGGGTTTCAATTTTACTGGATTACAGAACAAAGAAAGGGGAAAGGGGACACTGAGCTCCGCTAAAGAAAACAGAAAGAAACGGCCAAAAACTGCAATAATCTACCGTGCAACATTTTAAAGAAGCCATCAATATCACTATGATGTTGCGGATTATAAGGTTTCGGGATCTTATTAACGCCAGATCATAAATGGGAGAAAAATCCTGCTTGCACTTTTCAATCGGATTAAATAGAGAATAAAGCTGCGCGTATTCCGGGATTGAGATCGTAAGGAAATTAAAGCGATTGTTTTGGTAAGCATGATGCATGCTTTAGTGTTTTTTAGTTAACGTGAGATGTTTTGGGGGAACACGTGACATTACACAAATAGTGAAATTATGGATTATAATTCTGGGGGAGGGGATGGTAAACATGGTGTCCAGGGGAAAAACACATGAGGCTGGCTGAACCCTGCATGGCTTTGTCTCGGCGGTCTGGCAGTGCGATGCCCGGCGTTATGGGCATCATGTAAGGCGGTGGAGCTGCGAGTTGGCGGCCCGGAGCACCGCCACGGAGACCCTGCGTGCGGGCGTGTGATCCGCTCCCTCCGGCTTATTGTTCAGCGTTACAAAGTAACATCGCGGGCTGCTGCTGCTGCGGCCGGCCGTCGCTTTTTTGCGCTTTACGATCGACTTTACAGTGTCATCGGCTGAGAGCCAATATATTAC
>JAODLC010000113.1:31169525-31180128 GCA_026781145.1 Hippopotamyrus pictus
TCTAGGTCAAACTGGTTTGTTCGACTTTCAAGAAATTCGAGTTCTAGTGAGTTCGAGAACCGAGGTACCACTGTACACTCGATTACTGAAAGTATCAAGCCATCTCTCCAAATCATTGAATTCAGGTGTTCCAATCAATTCCATAGCCACAGGTATATAAAATGAAGTACCTAGGCATGCATACTTTCTACAAATATTTACAAAAGAATGGGTTGCTCTTAGGAGCTCAGTGAATTCAAGCGTGGTACCGTGATAGGATGCCACTTGTCCATTTGTGAAATTTCCTTGGTACTAAATATTCCATGGTCAATTGTTGGTGGTATTATAACATAGTGGAAGCAATTGAGAACAACAGCAACTCAGCCATGAAGTGGTAGGACACGTAAAATCACAGAGCAGGGACAACGCATGCTGAGGCGCACAGTATGCAGGAGTCGCCAGCTGTTTGCAGAGTCAATAGCTACAGACCTCCAGACTTGGTGCCCCATATATTTCTGTGACACAAACGCGATACTAAATGTCTTGTTGTGTCTTTTGTATTTGTGGTGCGGCTTTTGCATTCATGTTGTGGCTTTTGTATTTTTGTTGCGGCTTTTGCATTACGTTGACCTGTCTGGGTCACTGTATTTATTGGACAATAGATTGACACATATATTTAAAGACAGATTGACACACACAATTAAAGAAATGTCACAAAGAAATCTCCATACTCTTTCTTTGTTGACCTTTACTCTGTGAAAGTCAGTGCTGCCACCTACTGGAATACACCTAGTCAATTTCCTTGCACATGTGCAGTCGTAGCGCACTGATGCATGTATTGTCTGCCAGACATGAATATCTGGGCTACACTCAAACCATCCAGCGCAATCCCCTGATGACAAAATTTACGTCACTCATCATTGCGTGGACCGAAAGTGCCTGTGGAAAAGAAAAGTATGAATTGACCTTGAGTGATCATGTGTATGTTAGCGATCTCGTTTATGGTGACAGGATGGCTTGTACAGAAGGCATACTGTTTGATTCTGATCATTTTTGGTTTTTAACCACCTCATCCTGATGCAACATCCATCCATCCATCCATCCATCCATCCATCACTGTACCTGCTTAATCCCCACTGGGGTTGCGGGGGGGACCGGAGCCTATCCTGGGAACAAGGGCCACAGGCGGGAACCAACCCTGGGCAGTCGCCAACACACCACAGGGCGAACACACTCACGCAGTCACAGGCACACTCTCACAATTACGGGGCCAACTTAGAGTCGCCAGTCAACCTATCCTGCATAATTTTGGACTGTGGGAGGAAACCAGAGCCCCCAGCGGAAACCTACGCAAACCCGGGGAGAGTATGCGAACTCCACACAGCCCGATTCTACATTCTAATTTAAAACAATGACCAGCACTTTAAATCAACAATGAACACAAACACCCATATTTCCATCCATCCATTCATCCATCTATTTTCTATACCCTCAAGTCCTAGTTGTGTGTAATTTCAATTTTACCTTTCTGTTTTATCCAACATGTCTCAAAGTTAGGCATCACAGTAATAAACTGAATACTAATTTTTTGGAGTAAATTTCTTGTCCATTTCAATTTCAGAAAAATTAAGAGGAAAATGGTGGATTTTTTCCTGCATCCACTTTGAGTCCAAATTGACCAATGTGATATAATCACAATTTAATCAGTGACAGTCAGAGCCAGTCACTGTTCAGCCAAATGGATCATAAGAATCATTAAAGCATCAAGACCATGCATTTTGTTCTGGGAGTACCATAATGATAATTTCAGTGAATTCCAGCTGGGCATTCAGTAACTGCTAAGATATTGCAGAGTACCATCACCCTGAATCTGCTCCATAATATTGTTACGAATCTCAAAGTACCACAAACAAATTTCTACACAGATTCCCGCTATCTCAGCCAGACTGACGGAGTGACTGTTTATGTTAAGACGGTCTGACACCAAGAGGATTGTGTCATTTTTAATGTTAGAAATTCATTCTTCTGCCACAGAGAAATGGGACACGTTCATTCGGGAGACGGAAGACATCAACACGTTGCGGGAATGCGTGCAGATCCTGTTTAACAGCCGCTATGGTGAGCTACATATCTCCCCGGCTTTGGGGGTCTCTAACTGCTTTCCTGCTGGTGTTGGGGCTGAGAGCCCAGAATGGATCCATACAGGCAGCTTCATGCACCTTTCACGTTTCATGTTAGGAGTTTTGTTTGTCAGATTTGTGGACAAACACACAATGTACATCTGTGTAATGAAATAAAACTGCAAAAATATAGAGCCACGATATCATTAGTTCTAACATGAAGATATACAGTGAGACTACATAACAGATAATGAGACTTTTTTACGCTTTTTACACTGGTCTGTTTCCTGCATTTCAGCTGAAGCTTTGGGTCTAGACCACATGGTTCCTGTCCCATACCGGAAGATCGCGTGTGACCCGGAGGCAGTGGAGATCATTGGGATTCCAGATAAGATCCCCTTTAAGAGGCCATGCACATACGGAGTGCCCAAACTGAAGCGTATCCTGGAGGAGAGGCACAGAGTGCGCTTCGTGGTCAGGCGGTAAATGCCAGTGTTTGTTTCTGGTTCACACTTGTGGTCGATACAACCTTAAGGTCTCAGGTGGTGATGTAAACGTTGGTAAACTGAAGCGCTTTGTCTTTGGCACAAACATTACATTAAATTAGGTTAGATTATATTAGATTATGCTAGATCAGATCAGATTAGATTAGATTAGATTAGATCAGATTAGATTAGATTAGATTAACTTTATTGATTTATCGATCCCAGATGTATGGTCAACGCAACTGTGTTTGGAAGCGAGACAGCTAAATTCTGTGTTTTGAGTGGTTTTGGTTCAACCCTGTTTTTTCAAAATACAGATGAAACTGGCTTATTACTGTTACTCTTTCTGTAAAGACAAGTAAACATTTTTAAAAGTTTGATTTGCTGCTTATGTGCAGCAAGCCAACCTCAAATAATAAATGTTCCACAATTATTAATGAGGCTGTGCAACAAATAGGGCAGTAAAATAATTCACATAGCGCCCAGAATGAATGACTATGACTAAGTTGTACCCTTAGCCTTACATCTCATCCTGTCTGTTTCTCAGCTGACGGGCTGTTACTATGTCACTGTGTGCTTCACAGCCAATAACACCCTGAGCTCGTTGTTTCTGGGACACGAGCGAGGAAGGCCCTGTAAATATGACCCAGCTTTGCTCTTTCTGCTTGCTGTCAGCAATGATCACATGCTAATAACATGCTAATCACATACTCTTTCCTTCATTACAGGATGTTTGATGAGAGGATTTTCACAGGTAATTTCAGACACGCCTTTAAACTGTAATGGGTCATTTGAATCAGTGCTGATGTGCCGTCATAATGATAATACATAACTTAATTATAAAGCAGCCCCTGCACTTGTGCAGTATATGCGGTTTGATATTCTCCTGCTGCAGATCATAAGCAACTAGCTAGTAGAAGGTTACATTGCTGGTCTCGAACCTGCAGCCTTCTGGATAGCTAGTGCAGCTACCAGCTAGCCTGGTGCTTTCTGTAGTCTCTATGCCATGTCCTTCCTCTAGCTGCTGGAAAGATGTGCAAGGAGGAGCTGCCTTCCCTGACAGAGGACACTTTCCAGGATGTCCCCCGGGTCCAGCTGCCGGTTTTGGAAGGGTCTGCCAATGCTCAAAGCAGCAGGTCAGGGGGGGTATCCAAAGCAACATTTCCTTTCGAGAATGCAGGGTTAGCCAGTCTCTGGAGCAGTTGGGGTTAAGGGTCTTGCTCAGGGGCTTTAATGGTGACATCACTCTGCTGATTCTGGGATTTAAACTGACAGTTAGCCATAACTGGATTGGGCAGACAAGTTTTTTTTTATGTTTACTTGTTTTTGTCTCTCTTTCCTCTCAGATCAACCAGCTCCTGTGTAAGTCCGCTAGCAGACTGTGAACCAGGTTAGTTGCTGTTCAGGTGTTGCTGATTTTCGTTCTGGATGTTACAGGAAGTTTCAAAATGTCTGCAGAGATCTAGGGGTATGTCCCGGTTGTGTGATGCCTGCCTCCTCTGCTTTCCTAGGGCCTTCTGCCGATTGCGTTCCAGTGAAAAAGATTAAAACTGAGCCGCCGGATGGAGAAATCATCCAGGTGACAATCCCGGGTAAGAAGGGCTCCGCAGGCCTGATAGCTGCGGAATTTTCGGACGTGTTGGCAGATCAGAGCAGCTCCAGCACTTTCTGGAGCGCTGCGCTGGATGGAATTTCTGTGCTGCCTTTGAAATGCACGCTGACACAACGAAGTGTGAATGAAGTGGGCAGCTCTGCAGCCTTACACTTCCAGGGTTGGGGGTTCGAGTCCTAACTCTGCTGAGAGTGTGTGGAGATTTCCTATCATGTGCGTTTCCTCCTGATACTCCAGTTTCCTGCAGGATATTTTGCTACTTTGTGTGTGTTTGTGTGTGTGTGTGTGTATAATTGTTACATTGTGGGGGACCAGATTTCCCCACAATCTGATAAAAACCTGTAACTTTTTACCTTGTGGGGACATTTTTCCAGTCCCCACATGGATAACCTCAATTTTATAACAATCTGTGACTGCAATTAAAAAACTAAAAATCCTGTATTTTGTTTGGTTACTTATGTCATTGATGGGATTAGGGTTATGCCCACAGACATGAGTTTCTGTCTGTGTGTGTGTGTGTGTGTGCGTGCATCGATGGATTGCCATCCTGTCCAGGGTGT
This sequence comes from Hippopotamyrus pictus, assembly GCA_026781145.1. Lineage (NCBI taxonomy): Eukaryota > Metazoa > Chordata > Actinopteri > Osteoglossiformes > Mormyridae > Hippopotamyrus > Hippopotamyrus pictus. Next base: position 31,174,282 of record JAODLC010000113.1, read on the forward strand.
CCTCTAGCCTAGTGCCCTTTACTGACTGCAGGCCCCCTATTAAAAAAATGAGTGGATGGATGGATGGGTAGGTGGGTGGGTATTGTTTGAAGAATTTATGATGTATTCATTTACTAATCAGGCAGATTTGAATGAAGATGCCGTTGTAACTGAAATGTGAATAATGTGTTTCATAACCTTGTGATAAATCTGTATAATTAATGGTAATTCACGGTATTACTAAGTCCGTGGAACCATTGGTTTGGATGCAGGTCCTTAATGGATCATAGTGCCCTGTGCCTCACCGCTACCCTCCTGCTGTCTCTCCGTTCAGACACAAGCGTCTCTGTGGAGGAGCCCAGCGAGCCTCTGGTCGACTCCGTGGTCCCTGACATGCACCCCCCAGAGGTCGTTGCAGGTAACTGCGGCTTCACCTCCCCACTGCACCGGCGGGACACAGCGCCGCCCTGGGGGCCGTGGCCAGCAGCCTCGCTCCCTCTCTTAGGGAGCTTCATTTCCAGAAACGTATGAAATCTCTTTTCACAGATACTCTCATCTCCCCTCACCCTACCTTTAAAATCTTACTATCTCCCTATCTCCCAGTGGCTCTGCCCTCACCCCACCCTCAAAATCTCAGTAGCACCTCAAATCTCAGTGTCCCCGCCCTTGAGATCTTACTGGCGCCCCATGTTCCAGTGGCCCTGCCCAATTTTCTCCTCTGTACATCAGGAGTGACCTATTCAATCTGGAAAAGCACCATCAATCTTTACCAGCTCTCCATTCGGGACAATCTTTTCAAAACTAAGTTTCCCACAGCACCTGTGATAGCTGGCGGAGGCTTGATAGTGAGCTGATTTCTGGGGTGACAGCACCGTGTGCTAAAGTTCCATGTGTCTACAGTCCGGCCTGCTGCTGTGTTTGAAGGGGAGAATAAGCTGGACATCATCCTGCCCTGAACATGCACATGTACCCCCCTACATGAGCTTTTGCAGTTTATATTTTATATTTCTTTTCTCAGTAGCTGCAACATTTATCCTAGCATCTGATTCTTAGTAAAAAATAGGCACCCAGATCCAGCTACATTTGTTGTGGTGTGTAATGTCTTTTGTTTCATATTATCTTAACTTAATTCTGTTTAAAATTCACCCCACAGCTTTTATTGGTTTCCTTCCTGCATGCCAGGTGTGACTGTACACTCATGACCTAGACCTCATGTCGTTGTTAACCCTTTAGCGCCCCCCACTGACCGTGCCATAGCACTCTGTGAACATCTACTGCGGTGTTTCCCAATCCAGTCCTCTGGGACTCACACACATTCTTTCCACATTTTTGCTCCCTGTCAGCTCCCAATAGGGAGCAAAAAACATAGACTGTCGGTGTGTCCCCGGATTGGGAAACACTAGTCTAGTGGATATAGACCACACATCTGTCCGTTGACCAAAAACCTTACTTTGGAGACTAGACAGAAACCGTGAGTTAATAAGACCTCTTGAACATTTACGGCTTATTTTATTAAGAGTCTGCCATCAGAAGTGCAGCTCATACTAATAGTTGGACCATGATTTGTTGATAATAATGGCTTTTGATTTGATGCTGCGAAGAAATATTGAGCTTGAACTGTTTGAGGAAAACGTATTCGTATCCAAGTGTTCATATTAACTCATATTAGCAGTGTTTTGATTTGTGCTACTTGGCATCATGTTGAATGTTGGTAAGTGCAGAAATGTTAGCGTGTTTGACTCAGTGATGGGAGCTGATGATCCATCATTACTGTCCCTTTTCACCTGGGGAATCCTTGCTATTTGGTCTGTGTCGTGACTGAGGACGTATCTTCTCCATTTCAGCTGGGTCAGCATCACCTAAACTGGCACCCAGTTTGCCCCAAAGATCTGCTGAAGGTAAAAGGACCTCTTTGTCCCATCTCTTGGTCTGGCTTCCTCTGAGAGGAGCACTAGTCCATGTTGCTTGTGTCTTTCAGAGGACCTTGGTGAGATGATTTTGCACCTTCGCAAGCAGGTGGAGGGTCTGTTCAACGCAAAGTATGGTAAGTCACACCTATGTCCAATGCAGATGTGAGCTAGGCCAGAAGAATGGTGTTGTGGTTCAGGTGGGAATCCATTGATGCTCCCCACGGAGGATCTGGTTTCATGGTGGAATTCAGTTGTCCGCTGGGCTCTGATGCATTGCATGAAGCCTGTGTGTCTCTCTTCATTCCAGCTGAAGCTTTGGGCCTCCCAGAACCCACGAGAGTGCCCTACTCCAAGTTCCAGATGTACCCAGACGATCTGTACGTGACTGGTCTCCCAGAGGGCATGTCATTCCGGCGCCCCAACTGCTTTGGCGTGAACAAACTGCGGAAAATTTTGGAGTCGGGCAGCCAGATCCGCTTTGTCATCAAGAGGCGAGTGTCTAAAGTCAGATTCGGCCAATCCGTTACTACATTATCGATTAATTAGTATCGTGGTTAGTATAGTATAGCGTTATGGCTAATATTCTGATGAGAAAGTCGTTTTGATGCTCTGCTACACCTGTCCAGATGTTAGTATTTATGTGAAAAATCCTCCTGTTTTGCAGACTGGACCTGTTAACTGATCCAATCAAGCATGATACCCCCCTCAATGCAACTGTTAACCCAGGTGCGTCAGCGCCATGATCAGAACACTCCCTCTGGAAGCACAAAATCAGTCGATGATAGTGAACAGTAATCTTTAATATGCTGATTCACCCATGCATGCTAATTATTCATATTCACCAAAAATGGATCTGCATCACAGATGATGGGCAGTTTTTTTTCTGAAAAGACTTTAAAATTACTTAAAATGCAGAAAGACTGAGTGCTACTGTGTGTTTCTACATGAGCAGACATGGACTCTAAGGATAATGTTCTAGAAGATACCGGAACGGCATTGAAAAGACCAGGATACTCTGGTAAAGATGGCATTGTCAGCTTATACTAGGCATGGAAGTTCCCCCTAGCAGCGTTAGTAACCATTTATAGTGCATTATAGATGAGACCTTCATAGAGCATTCATAATGCATAATAAAAATGTCTATAATGTGTTGTGCTATTTTATAAATATTTTTAGGCATGTTTGTAATACTTTGAGTGCATTATAATGCATTATGAAGGTATCGATAATGCATTATGATGAGTGCTTTAAGAATTCTCCACCAACATATGTGCTATTATTTTGCACTGTCTACTGTCTGCATACATATGCTTTCCGCATAGGGTTTCCTTTGACCTTAACATGCACTTAGTGTTGTGTTTTGGGTTTTATATTTTAATATATCCAGTATTTTTTGTTCTGTTGTTATGGCTGTCCAAAGCTCTGTGTGAAATAACAGTAAAGTGACTTGATTGACTTGCATTGAAATTGGTTGACCCTGGCCTAGCTTTGCAGCAATGAAGTAATTTGTAAGATCTCAAAATGGTGGCTAGAACTTATGTTGTATTTGTGTGTGTGTGTGTGTGTGTGTGTGTGTGTGTGTGTGTGTGTGTCTTTCACAGACAACCTGGAGGCCAAGTTGTCCAGAATCGATCTGGCCAACACTCTGAGGGAGCAGGTCCAGGATTTGTTCAACAGAAAGTACGGTGAGGCCCTGGGCATCAAGTACCCGGTGCAGGTACCCTACAAGCGCATCAAGAGCAACCCTGGCTCCGTCATCATTGAGGGGCTTCCCCCGGGGATCCCCTTCCGAAAGCCGTGCACCTTTGGTTCCCAGAACCTGGAGCGGATCCTAGCGGTGGCTGACAAGATCTCCTTCACAATCACCAGGTAGGGGGCACTGCTCATGCATGATGCATGACATTTGGGATGGAGATGCAGTTCAAAAAATACAAACAAACTGGGATTTCTTTTCTTCCAGACCATTCCAAGGACTCATCCCCAAACCAGGTAAACCCCATTCAACTTTCAGCTCATGATCAGACAGAGTGAAGTTCCGAAAGCATTGTACTCACTTTGCGCTGCTGTCCCCCCCAGCTCCGCGGCGGATCACGCTGTTAAAGAAGGCCTACGCGTCGATAAAGGGTGAGTGGCCGGTGTCCCGGGCCGTACGCTCAGTACCTGTAAGGGCAGTAAGAGCGAGTGTCTCCTGCTTCGTAACATGTTCACCATGCTAGCTAGTAGTTTTCCCATCGGAAAGATGCGTTTCTGTTACCAACAGATGAGGAGGATGTGAACCGCATGGGGGAGAAGGTCATCCTCCGGGAGCAAGTCAAGGAGCTCTTCAACAAGAAATATGGTCAGCTGGAGACTTTCACATGTGACCATGTTTCCTGCAGTGTGCTCCTCTGTCTGTCCCTGTGTACCTATGAATTCCCCATGCTCCATCTCCAGGAGAAGCGCTCGGCTTGGATCGCTCTGTCCTGGTACCGTACAAACTGATCCGTGCCAGTCCGGACTCTGTGGAAGTTTCTGGTCTTCCGGAAGATATTCCCTTCCGCAACCCTAACACTTATGACATTGTGCGCTTGGAGAAGATCCTCCTGGCACGGGATGACATCACCATCAACATAAAGAGCCAGTTACAGTGAGTGACCACACGAGAAACCACTGTGACCCTAACTGAACCATAACCATTGTGTGTTGAAGGATGCCTCTTGGACATCAGGGATGAACAGATGGGCGTCTTCTTTCCCATTCAGTGTCAGCACTGACTTTTGTCTTTTTTTTTTTGATACAGGCCTTTTGCAGAAATTTGCACCCAGACGTGTAACACAGGTGAGCACAGCACCATTGGTTTGAAACATTTACGTTTCACGCACGTGGGTCATGATTAGTGAGGCACATGGGGGTCCAGGGTTTAATAAAACCTTATTACACCATTTCCACCAGGTAAGGGTGGGTCCAGCAGCAGCCGCCGCAAACGCAAACGGGTGCCGGATGGCGCTCAGGCAGCCATGCCCTCAGGGGCAGAGTCTGGAGTATCGACCAGTCAGATTCCTGTGATGGTGAGCGGTTTACCGCTGTTTGGAGCCTTAATGACATGCTGCCTGGGCAAAGGCCCCCATTTCAATGGCGCCTGTTACTCCCTTTCCCCTGCAGCAATGGCCCATGTACATGGTGGACTACAGCGGCATGAACACGCAGGTGCCTGGCAAGGTGCAGTACTAGCGGGCGGGATGCGCGTCTGCTCAGGATGGACAGATGACTGGGAGGAGGATGTCAGTTCAGTATTTACAGCCACATCTTCCAGTCCTGGTCCCCGTGTAGTGATGTTCATGTAGCAAGCCCCCCATCCCAACGGCCAAAAGGAAGGGGGGGTGGGCAAGCAACTGAGATCTTCAGAGATGATGTGATGGAACCCTTTACACTCTAGGGGTACTGGATATATGCTTGTGTGCTGTTGTTAAAGAGCAAATTGAAATGAACTCTGTGCTTAAGATGTACTCATTGGCAGAAGCTCCCTTGCCAGTCTCTGGCCTCTGCATCTCCACGGAAACCTCTGGATGCCTGGTATATCATACAGTTTGTTAAAAACGTTCCTCTTCCGGCTGTTGGCTTCCTGTTCCACCACTCCTCTGTCTGCTGTCCTTCCCCCCCCATGAGGATTCAGTCTCTCTCTGCTGCAGAGGAAAGCTCAGGCCTTGTAGGCCAATTACTTTACAGACACTAAAGCCTTCCTCCACACAGATTATTATTATTATTTTATTATTATTATTATTATTATTGTTGTTGTTGTTGTTGTTATTACTTATCCATTTTCCATCACTGTTAATCCAGTATGGGTAGCCTGGAGTCTATCCCAGGAAGCACCAAGCATACAGCAGGGGACACCCTGGACAGGATGCCAGTCCATCACAGGGCACAGGGCAGGGGACACCCTGGACGGGATGCCAGTCCATCACAGGGCACAGGGCAG